>OY811986.1:1105752-1420752 GCA_963681505.1 Eunapius fragilis | reverse complement strand
GCGCGAGAGTGGCCCCAATGCGAACAGCCATATCGGTACAAATCTCGCAAGAAGAGTATATGTTTTTAAATGACAGCTCGTCTCTTTATATACATGTATGTAAAAGGAAATTCACTGCTTAGATGTTTATAGGCACATGCATATGTGTAGATCGTGCAGGGAAAATGCGGAGGATACCCACATATATGGGCATGAACGGTGATACACGGACGCGGCACGCTTGCATGGATTTAGTTAAGAGCATAGATCAGGATGCGTGTCATGAGGCCATTGATATGCTTGTGTATGGAGGAACTAGAGCCATAAACAAAACTGAACTATAGCAGAAATTTAGGGGCGGTGAAGTGCAAGCAATTGAATGATTGAATGATGCCGGGGAGTCCAGTACCTCTAGAGCTAGATCCGTGATAGCTGGCCGCTCCCTAATCACACGCAGTTCTATTTAGTATCTATATGGACCTGCATGCATATGCATGATCTGTCAGTTATACATAATTATCATTTCATAAGACATACAGGCATACATGTATTAGCTTTCAGGATGCTATAGCTCAAAGCAGAGGCATATACAAAAAAGGAAAAAAAAAAAGAAGAGACTTAGTACCACCAAAAAAAAAAGCAAAGACCGCATTGTCAATGACATCATTGTGGGCATTCAAACTTCAGAGTAGTTTGCCCACCAGATTTCAGCACTAATGGCTCTTTCTTATGGTGAGACACCAGAGCCACAACAGAATCAAATGCCTGAAGAGAACAAAAGTGGAGAATTTAAAAAACTGTTGGCAAAGTTGCAGCTTCAAGTATTAATAAAAGTATTAATAAAAGTGGCTCTTTCTTATGGTGAGACACCAGAGCCACAACAGAATCAAATGCCTGAAGAGAACAAAAGTGGAGAATTTAAAAAACTGTTGGCAAAGTTGCAGCTTCAAGTATTAATAAAAGTGCAAGTGTTGTGCATTTTTATTTCACCCAAATGATCTGCACGGCTTGACGCACACATGGATGCGCACATCATTCTGCATGGTAGTTGTAGTGTTAATAACTAACCAACTCTCCCTCTTTCTCTTCTCCAAGTACATATTTCTGGTCGTCACGCAGTCGTACCCTGTGGTCAGAAACAAGCACTGTAATTGATGGTCCTCCAGACATCCTGGGTCAAGCAGCTGATCACTTTTAAAATTCATTTGGTACAAGCGCACTTTTTATTCCACCCCAATATAATCAATCACTTTGATAATCTGTAACTACAGACTCATGAATGTATACATGCAACTGACATTACCTCGAAAGCTAGATTGTTTCTAGTAAATGGTATGTCCATGACTGATTCACTTACCTTAAATGCCTTACACCATTATCAAACCACAGAGACAGTGAATACTCCCCAGGGCCCTGAGTACTGCCACGGACAATAAATGCGCCATCCTGAAATAAATAAATAGCCTGTCACATGTTCCAAATAGCTGCATGGCTAAATTTTACGAACAGAGCCAGTATACATGGAAATGTATTGCCATAAAATGTAAGACGTTTTTCAATTCCACAACGAAATTTCCATTGACATAAATATTGACGCCATATTGTAAAAGCTAAATTTAAACAACATACCTTCTGGATAGTCTTTAACATGGCCTCAGCCTTTTTTCTGTCCGCAGTGGCATGGTACCAGGACTGCTCAGCAAGAACATTAGACTTAGCACTTGGAGGCAGTTTATGCACCTGTGGAGCTGTGTGCACGATGACAGAACAAGGAAGCTGCTCAACCTGAAGGCAACTATTATGGACTACACACTGAAGGTAACCTGACCAGTACCTATGCCTATGTAGCAATCCACTGAAGGTTAACATGACCCTGATATAACAGTGCCTATGTAGCAATCCACTGAAGGTTAACCTGACCCTGACATAAACTGCAGTACCTATCCACTGAAGGTTAACCTGACCCTGATATAAAAGTACCTATGTAGCAATCCACCTGACCCTGATATAACAGAACCTATGCAGCAATCCCCTGAAGGTTAACCTGACCCTGATATAACAGTACCTATGTAGCAATCCACTGAAGGTTAACCTGACCCTGACATAAACTGCAGTACCTATCCACTGAAGGTTAACCTGACCCTGATATAAAAGTACCTATGTAGCAATCCACCTGACCCTGATATAACAGAACCTATGCAGCAATCCCCTGAAGGTTAACCTGACCCTGATATAACAGTACCTATGTAGCAATCCACTGAAGGTTAACATTACAGTCGGAATTTGCACCAACACCATGACCCACCATTGTGGTATGCAACACTCTATCACAAGTACCATACTTGGAAGATTGAATAACAACTAGGACACATGAATTTATATTCATGAGTGGTAACACGTTATCCCATAGATGTACCACACTTGGAGGATTGACAAATCACCCATCAGATGTGGATGTTTGTGTCGTCAAGACAACAGCTATTATTACTGTTAGCGGTTTTTCTTACTTGATGAATCTTCCTTAGCACCTGTGGGTGGCAGTGGTACACCTTTACCAGGTCTTGCGGGTAGCGCTGGTTCATCCTTACCAGGCAGCTTTGGTGAATGTAGCGACGGTTGCTTAGATAGAATTTGTCCTGTCTTAGTAGGAGCAGCAGCATGTGAGGGAGAAGGTTCAGGTTTTATCGGTGGTGGTGGGGGTAATGTTGGCTCGTCTTTACTGGTTTGCCTGTTCGTTAATGCTTGCCCGCCTTTGGTTGGTCTAACAGCAAAAGATGTCTCCTCTTTGACAGGTGGCGCTATTGGCGAACGTTCTTTGGAGGATATTGGCATTTCATCTTTGCTAGGTTGCTTTGGGGGTAACCAAAATCCTGGCTTGGTATATCTTGCTGGCGATGGAGGTTCTTCTTCGATGGGTATAGGTGGCAACAGCTGTTCTTCATTTTCTTTGCTGGGCAGCTTAGACAAAAATGTGCCTCTTTTCCCAAGTGGTGATGACTCTGCTGATGATGCTTCTGATTTCGAGTTTTCTCTTTTTATGGATCTGCTCGTTTTGGGCGACTCCTTAGATGGCTCATCCTTACTGGACTGTTTGAAGGAAAACCGTGAACCTCTTTGAGGAGATTCTTTGCTGCCTTCAATTTGAGATGGTGGATGCTCGTCCTTAGCAGGTTTGGCAGGCAATGGGGGCTCATTTTTAGCTTTTGCTGGTAATGGTGCCTCATTCTTGCCAAGTTTGGCAGGTAGTTGTGGTTCATTTTTAGCAGGCTTGGGTGGTAATTGCATCTCATCCTTATAAGGTCTAGGAGGTAATGGTGGTTCATCTTTAGGAGGTTTGGAAGGTAATGGTGGTTCATCTTTAGAAGGTTTGGAAGGTAATGGTGGTTCATCTTTAGGAGGTTTGGAAGGTAATGGTGGTTCATCTTTAGAAGGTTTGGAAGGTAATGGTGGTTCATCTTTAGGAGGTTTGGAAGGTAATGGTGGTTCATCTTTAGAAGGTTTGGAAGGTAATGGTGGTTCATCTTTAGAGGGTTTGGAAGGTAATGGTGGTTCATATTTAGGAGGTTTGGAAGGTAATGGTGGTTCATCTTTAGGAGGTTTGGAAGGTAATGGTGGTTCATCTTTAGGAGGTTTGGAAGGTAATGGTGGTTCATCCTTACCAACTTTGCTGGGTAATGGAGGTTCATTTTTGCCCGGTCTAGGTGGCAACTTTGGCTCGTCATTGAAAGGCACAGGTTGTGATTGGCTACGAAGTTTTCCAGGCCCTTTGCTAATCAAGAGCTTGTCACTGGTCCCATCACCTGATACACCTGCATCTGGTTTAAGTGGGACTGGTTTGGTCAGTTGTTTACTGGATTGGGTAGTCCCATTACCACCCTCAACTGCTCCAGTCTCCAATTGTTGATTAAACTTCCTCGTAAATTTAGGGGATTGTGAAGAAGTAGAATTGAATGGTTCCACCTTACCAGGAGTACCTTTTGCTTTTGGATCAGAAACAGGTGATGTGTCATTTTCAGTTAGTATGTCCCTTGGTGGAAATACTTTTGGATAGCTCTTGTTAGCCTCAGCAGGGCCTGATGTAGCACCCAATGCTTTTCCAGTGGTCTTAGGGGACAATGGAGGGGAGGGACAATCAATACTTCTTAAGCGTGTCGGGGAAGATGGTTTGTTTGTATTATCTTCCTCTCGTATTGAATCCGACCTTGTGCCCTTCTTGTTATCATTACCAGCTGGAAATGGAGACTTGCCAACGCCCTGCCTTTTGATACCCACCTCCTCCCCCTCCTGCACTGATGCCATTTTCCCATCCTGTAAAGAATATGCTCTCAATTTTTTTACAGAAGACTGCTGGTCATCCTCTTTTTTACCAATGGGAGGTGCAAGTTTAAGAGACATGCCAAGATCTTCAGCCACACCCCCTTTGCTCTCTTTCTGCTTATCTTGAGGTCTAGGTGGTAACTTAGGAATTGAAGGAGGATTCGGTTGTTTCAAGGGTTCTCCACTGTGTTCAGTATTTCCTTCAAATTGTTGCTTAACCTGATCTACACCAACGTTTCTGTCTATGCGTCGTCCAGTAAGAGGACTGATATCCATTGGTGGCTTGCCGATCGGTTTGTTTAAGAGAGAACCCTTTTTGGAGGAATCCTTACTAGATCCATTTTCAGGGACAGACAAATTCGATACTGGCGCCTTTGGTGACATAAAATCAGGTTTTGATTCCTGTAATTTAACAGTTTCTACATGCTTTGGTGGCACATTAGACTCTGTCCTTTCATCATCCACCTTGATTGATTGCTTAGGCTTGGACAACACACCTGCTTTTGTTAATGCAGGTGACCCCACAACCTGTGGCAAAAATAAAAAAATACATTAATAACAGAAATGGAAATAACATGTATGTGTACAGGTGTGGAGGGTGTGGAGGATGGGGAGGATGCAGATGTGAGCGCAGTGTGGGTATGAGTGTGGAGGATGTGAGGTGTGGAGTGTGGGAGATGTGGAGTGTGGGAGGTGTGGAGTGTGGGAGGTGTGGAGTGTGGGAGGTGTGGAGTGTGGGTATGTTTGTGGTGGGCTGAACACTCCCTCATGCTGAATACCACACACACACACACACACACACACACACACACACACACACACACACACACACACACACACAACCTGGTTCAACCAACGGTTGCCTAGGCCACGGAAACAGCTTGCCTCTGAATGAACACTAGAACCCTAGCATGTGGCTTAGGTGAAACCCTAAGGCACGATTGTGGCTCTGTTTCCCATCTAGCACTAGAATGTTACTAACTTAGCACCAAGCTTAAGCATTGTTTACTTCTAAACAGAACCTTTAAAATGCCTAAATGAAAAAACAGCTGCAAGTTTGAAAAACTCAGCTGGCCATATTTTCCAATCTACAACTTGTAAGCACAAAAAACTTCCCATTGTGCAGCTAAATGCAAATGCCGTATAAGGTTGTTGTAGACTACTCTGTGCATGTGTGCACGCATGTACATGTACACATGGCATTGGTGGAATGTAAGCCACACCCCCTATGCTGGTAAGCCATACCCTATGGCACTTATGGCAATAAACCACACCCCATGGCAGGAAACCATACTCCATGGCAGGCAGCTAACCATACCCTATAGCAGCAAACCACACCCCATGGCAGAAAACCACACCCCATGGCAGCAAACCATACCCTGCACATGGCAGTCAACTTACTGGTTCCCTCACTGCAGGGTTAGGAGCAGGAGGACTCTCTAGTAGTGAAAATAAATCAACATCATAAATACACGTACCCACACATTGGAAATGTGCAAGCAGGTAATTATAGAATCTTCCTGTAACATTAAGTCTGTAGAATGTCCCTGTAACATTAAGTCTGTAGAATGTCCCTGTAACATTAAGTTCCCAACTAACGTATACATACATGTGTTAGTTCAGTAACATGACCTGCCCCCTCCCCCACCCAATCATCGGATGAGCACAAGTATGCATGTGTATATAAAAGCATGTACATCACACGCACACATGCACACACACACACACGCACACACACACTGTACATATGCAGCTACACACACATGTCTTGTACATGTACCTGTACATCAAGCTCACATACTCACCTCCATTATTGCTGATATCTCCTCCAGGTAGCGGTGGACGTGGTGGGAAAGTGGGCGACACTCTGGCACCAGGCTTTTGGAAGAATGAAGAGTGTGTACACGTATGTGGTGCACACACAAAATATACATACAAACATGTACACAGTGTCCACGTGTGCATGTCTATATGCACACAAGTATGCTCATGTGCACGCATACAGACACACATACACTGAACAGAAAGTTCTCATATGGTACAACACTGCTGCATGTCCATGTCTTAATACAATGGTACATTTTAATTTAAGCAATGAACCAAACCTGATTGACTAGTTCATCATATAAACTCCATAAAAACAGGCCAGCATACCATATGGATTAACACCTTACGACTGACCCTCTCAGTTCTGTTACACACACACACACACACAAACACATACATGCATACACACATACATACACACACATAAATACATACACATACATACATACATACATACATACATACATACATACATACATGCATGCATGCATGCATACATACATACATACATACATACATACATACATACATACACACACACACACAAACACACACACACACACACACACACAAACACTTTTTTTTAATCAGTACAACACAACCCTAAATTAATAGCACTATTCCACGGAGAAGCTGTTCTTGACGCGGTCCATGAAATTTCGATACCAAAATCAAAAAAAAGTGTGCACTGCCCCCAGACAGTCGCTAGAGAGAATTAACTTAGTGCACCCTGGATTGTGTAAATGTCATTGCTTGATTTATTTATTTTATTTTATTTTATTTGGGGGGTGGGGGGATGGGGGGGCACTATCATCTGACCACAGAGAGCAATTGAACTTACAGGCGCCTTGGTAAGGGGAGGCAGAGGAGGCAGAGGTGGTAGAGGAGGGGCTGGAACCTCTTCGTCAACTGGATTAGGAGGGAGCGGATGTGCTCACAAGGGACTTAAACAGCAGCCCCAGTCTAATTAAAGCATTAAATGTGCATGCAGATATATGGGGACAGTGTCCAACAATTACCCCTGTGGTAAGCTTTTCAGGAAAACCAAAAGAAACACTCACATTTGAAATGTACAGTTAATTATAAATCCAGTGCCTTAACTTTATGATGGACAGTACAATGGTGGATGCATAACGATCATCCAATAGAGGCTCTTTGAAGCTCACAGAATTTAATTTTCTTTGCTGGACACTGTCCCATATTTACAAGTGAAGGCCGTACACACACATACAATTAATTACAAAACCCCTCCAGTACATCCATAGCCACAGGTACTATATACACTGACCTCCAACATCATAGATCTCCTCCTCGTCTTCAGGAGGGGGTGAGGGACACTGAACAGGGGGAGGTGGGGGTGGCTGAGAAGCAGTGGAAACCTTTAAACCCTGCAGCAGTTACAAGAAGGCGGTAAATATCAAACTTATCAGTACAGCATACATGTACAGCTGACACGTGGTATACATGTACATGATCGTACATTTATCCATAATATGCAGATGCATGTGCTTAAAACACTAGGATTGATTCAGCGCACACAGTACTTGCACACTACACAACATTAGTATTATCAATAGCTTATCAAGATTTAAACCCAACACATTCAAGGCACCTGCTAACTTACTGATGGTCGCTTCGGCATACTTGTAATGGGAGGGGGAGGAGGAGCATCGTCTTCAGCTGTGTGTGTGTGTGTGTGTGTGTGTGTGTGTGTGTGTGTGCATGCAAGCAATCATGTCACAAAGCATCAGCCATAATACATATATTGTGTATTACAAAGAGTAACTCACTCTTTAATTTTATAATTCTATTGAATATTTTATAAGAAGTTTATGTCCCTAAAATTTTTCATGCACTTCAATTTATAGTGAATATTTATAGGGAGAAATGAACATAAAATTATTATATACAGTACAATCATCCAGGTCAGTGCTATGTGACCTAGCCAGCAGTCAGTGCAGCATGACCTAGCCACTGAGGTGATGGCTTTCCTCTATATAATAGCAGGCTAGACCTGGCGTTAATGAGACAGAATACAAGAGCTCCACTGGCTAGGTCATGCTGCACTGACTGCAGGGTTATATAAATAGCAGCATGAATGTGTATAGCCAGCTCCCTTCGGCTATCCTCGTAGAGACAGCCCCCACTCACCAAACAGCTCTACTACTAATGGACTACATCTCTCCTGACATGGTACAGGTGGGCGTGGTTATTTTTTCCTCCTATACTCAAGGTAATACTTATGACAACAAAAAAATGAATTGATTAGATATCATAAGGTCAAAGGCAGCAGGGTGAGAGAGGCATCAATTGGAGACTAAGACACCAGCAGGTCTAGATCTGTATCCGTTGGCAACTATGCCACACCCTCTTTCTTGTACAGGTGCCAAACAAGCCCTCCTACAGAATTTGAATATTCCTGCTTAAAGATATGAACCCCCATGTGCAATGATTCTAAAAAGAAGTATTTTTAGAACTTTTACTGAAACTGTTGCATAAAATGTACTGAGCCTGGTGGCGGGTGAGTAATTATGATTGTACATACACAACGTTGTGATGTAACCAGAGATAATATACTATCTCTGGTGTAACCACCATCACCACCATCACCATGACTACCATGAACACCATCACTATTATTACCATAAGGTGCAGCAATGACAACAGAAGAAGGTAACATGACTGACCAACAGAACAGCTGCGTAATTTTTGCAGGCTGCAAAACATTTACACGCAACGTTTTAATATAATATTGTACACAGTACTACACACATACATATATGTATGCTATATAGACGTACACTGACACATACATGTACATGCATGCATACTGAATAACATAATTCAATCCTTTCAACTAGAGACTAACCTCCATCGTAGATTTCCTCAATATCCTCAGTGGGCGATGATGATTTGAGAGGTGGATTGGCAATCTAACGGAACAAAAAATACGAACAGTGTGTAAACATTACATGCATGGATTGCTAAATATCCCACATGCCCAACACACACATCATACATGTACATGTATGCAAGTTAACTAGTACATGTGTACATTAATACACAACTATATCATTTTAATACACATGGAAGATGATACTATGGTATGGTATACATACATGTAGAATTTCACGTTACAAAGGCCTCAAACAAAAATCTACACAAATTTGATTGCAAAATTGAAATAAGTAAATTAATTACAATAAACAGCCAAACAGTACAAATAGGTAATAGCAGCTGCAAACAGGACATACAAAAGTGAACATCACTACAGGACATACAGAGGTGGACATAACTACAGGACATACAGAGGTGGACATAACTACAGGACATACAGAGGTGGACATAACTACAGGACATACAGAGGTGGACATCACTACAGGACATACAGAGGTGGACATCACTACAGGACATACAGAGGTGGACATCACTACAGGACATACAGAGGTGGACATCACTACAGGACATACAGAGGTGGACATCACTACAGGACATACAGAGGTGGACATCACTACAGGACATACAGAGGTGGACATCACTACAGGACATACAGAGGTGAACATCACTACAGGACATACAGAGGTGGACATTACTACAGGACATACAGAGGTGGACATCACTACAGGACATACAGAGGTGGACATCACTACAGGACATACAGAGGTGGACATCACTACAGAACATACAGAGGTGGACATCACTACAGGACATACAGAGGTGGACATCACTACAGGACATACAGAGGTGAACATCACTACAGGACATACAGAGGTGGACATAACTACAGGACATACAGAGGTGGACATCACTACAGGACATACAGAGGTGGACATCACTACAGGACATACAGAGGTGGACATCACTACAGGACATACAGAGGTGGACATCACTACAGGACATACAGAGGTGGACATCACTACAGAACATACAGAGGTGAACATCACTACAGGACATACAGAGGTGGACATTACTACAGGACATACAGAGGTGGACATCACTACAGGACATACAGAGGTGGACATCACTACAGGACATACAGAGGTGGACATCACTACAGGACATACAAAGGTGGACATAACTACAGGACATACAGAGGTGGACATCACTACAGGACATACAGAGGTGGACATCACTACAGGACATACAGAGGTGGACATAACTACAGGACATACAAAAGTGAACATCACTACAGGACATACAGAGGTGGACATCACTACAGGACATACAGAGGTGGACATCACTACAGGACATACAGAGGTGGACATTACTACAGGACATACAGAGGTGGACATTACTACAGGACATACAGAGGTGGACATCACTACAGGACATACAGAGGTGGACATTACTACAGGACATACAGAGGTGGACATCACTACAGGACATACAGAGGTGGACATCACTACAGGACATACAGAGGTGGACATCACTACAGGACATACAGAGGTGGACATCACTACAGGACATACAGAGGTGGACATCAGGCTAAGATGAACATATGTGGATGTTCTTGAAAATTAAAATTAAACTTACAGGTTTTGTTGTTGGATTGGGAGGGCCATCATCATCAACTGAAAAAATAAAATTATTTTCACGACAAAATAATATCACCCCGTTGATAACCACAAATAAACATTTGAATTAACAAGCTATCAATTGGTTCCAAGACAACTACATGTAAATGGTCTTGTTACATTACACAATTCTTAGTAACAGAGGCATGGTAATGTATTATCCAATGCCATCGCTATGCCAAAGTAAAGGTTTGTACATACATGTACATGTATTCACACACATGCCTGCAGTTTGTACACATACATGTACATGCAATACACACTTTAGGTGATATGATTTGACACACATGTAACTTGTCCTTTTAATACACACCACCACACCCTCTTTATGCTGGTAAGGAAGGTATTGGGTTGGTATTACTGACCGCCTATGTCGTATATATCTTCATTATCTTCATCACACTGAGGGTTGGTTAATGGAGGAGGAGGAGAGGTTGGAGGGGGAGGAGAGGTGGGTGGAGGAGGAGAGGTGAGTGGAGGAGGAGAGGTGGGTGGACGAGGGGAGCCAGGTGGACGAGGGGAACTTGGCGGAGGGGGGGAGGTGACGGGAAGAGGAGATGGTGATTTGAGAACAGTTGTAGAATTCAGAGCGCCTTTGGCTGCCATAAATGAACTTGCAGGCACCTTGAGATAACGTTGCAAACATACATGTAAGTATTCAAATGGAAAGAAAATGGGGCAGGAGGCATGCAGGATGTAACTTGTACTCTAGTGGTCACATGTTCCTACAGTGATCCTGTAGTAACTTTCAGACCACATAGGGGTAATGGAAACACAGCATTACCTTAGACACCAACTTGGAATCAGCCATAGGCTGGTCCACCTTCAGAGATGTTGTGGGCTCCGCCTTTGATACTGGCATCATTTTGGATTCGAACTTAGGTTCCAGCTTCCCTTTAGGGTCCACCTTGGGTTCAGCTTTAGGTTCCATCTTCCCCTTAGGGTCCACCTTGGGTTCAGCTTTAGGCTCCAGCTTCCCTTTAGGGTCCACCTTGGGTTCAGCTTTAGGCTCCAGCTTCCCCTTAGGGTCCACCTTGGGTTCAGCTTTAGGCTCCAGCTTCCCTTTAGGGTCCACCTTGGGTTCAGCTTTAGGCTCCAGCTTCCCTTTAGGGTCCACCTTGGGTTCAGCTTTAGGCTCCAGCTTCCCTTTAGGGTCCACCTTGGGTTCAGCTTTAGGCTCCATCTTCCCTTTAGGGTCCACCTTGGGTTCAGCTTTAGGCTCCATCTTCCCTTTAGGGTCCACCTTGGGTTCAGCTTTGTAAGGCAAGCTTGGCTCGACCTTTGGTACTGCCTTCTGCTCCATTGCAGGTTCTGTTTTCTTAGTTGCAGTTGGAGCTGTTGCTTTGTGCACCTCTGGATGGGCATTTATGACATATATTAGAAAGGGAATGCTTTGCAATATACATGTAGGTTTGGTTCGAGGGCAGCTTGCTAAATGCACCTCTGAATAACACCTCAAACATGCTCACCTTCAGGTACATCATATATTTCTTCAACTTCCTGAAACAGAGAGGTAATAAAGGAATAAAAGTATTAACAAAACACACATTGGTGCATGTACAAGCTTAGGATACAACATCAATCATCAATGAGTAATACAATCACACCCGCCACACACACATCCCCACCTCCACTGCATCAACCAGACCTTGTTCTTCCTCAGAGCATAAACTACCAATGTGCACATAATGGAAGCCATAGCACTGTACGTGTTATGGATGTTACAGCACTGTATATGTTATATGGACATTACAGCAATGTACCCCCCATCCTCCCCCCCCTCCCCCCCCCCCCCCCTCCTGCCCTGCATGTATAAAGCACACAGGAACAATGTGTTCACCAACCGAGTCATCTCCTTCCAGTCTCCCCTCTTGGTCAGGAGGAAGGTCATAGATCTCTTGGTCATCTTCATCTTCATCATTCTGTATGGACAGAAAGTTACACACGTTGGCACCATCAGGACACCTTCAAGGACTATGTTACGCTGCCATTTGGATGCAGCATTGGTGTTTAGACCATGCTGATGGTACATGTAGCTGGACACACAACACACATGTCCACACACATACACACACACATATGTCCTCACACACACACACACACACACACTATTGCTTACCGCTGTCCCATCTAAATGCCCACCATGGGGATGAATATAAACAATTTTTGAAGGCAATGCAGAAGAGAAAAAGCATTATGAAACAGAATCAAAACACATACAACGAGAAACACATTAAATTTTGCCTCCATCTTCTAATAAATGCATCCTTCTTTCATTTAGCAATCATTGCAACAATGTGCATACATGTAGGTTTGAGTGTACACATACTACAAGGCAAAACACACACAAACACACACACACAAACACACACACACACACACACACACACATACTCTGTGTGGCAGAAGATTTGGAATTTGCAGCTCCCCTATAAACAAAAGACAAAATATAAACACATATAGTACAGGCAACCATATGAATACAGTGGTAACCAGGTAACCATACACTAATAAAGGTAACAGCCACAAATGAATACGTTACAGTTCCCAACACTTGTATGGTGCAAAGGTCACATGAATACTGAGCCTTCGTAATCAAGACTTATCACCACTAAAGCTGCTCAATGCTCTGAATTTTATTATTTTCGAATAACAGCATCATGTGGTCTTGACCTGTTGTCTGATCAGACGTGTACCATTGCGTACATACAATGCACACATCGTAATTCAACATACCCCCATCACAACTACCCCACTCTTTACAGAGCGCTTCATGGGAGTCTTACATCAATCCCCCCCCCCCTCCCTCCCCCTCTACCATAGCCAGGCTATACATACAGTAGTCTGTATGTACATGATTTTAAGCAACTACATATGTATATACAGTCTGTATGTAACGTGTACAGTCTATCCACATGTACTGTTCGTGTATTAAACATGCATGGGAACCAGGGGGTCTATAAAAACATGCATGGGACCAGGGGTCTATAAAATCATGCATGGGAACCAGGGGGTCTATAAAAACATGCATGGGAACCAGGGGGTCTATAAAAACATGCATGGGAACCAGGGGGTCGATAAAATCATGCATGGGAACCAGGGGGCTGTGCACGTACGTTTCCTTGTTCCCCATGTCGGCATCGTCTTTATCAACTGACTGGAAGTGGGAGAGACAGGTCCTGGTTAAGCAGTCACTCTACACTCCCACCCTCCCCAGACAACTATCACCCTCCCCAGTCAATTACCATCACCCTCCCCAGTCTCCCCTGTCACACCACCCTCCCCTGTCACACTACCATCTCCCTTGTCACGCTACCAACACCCTCTGTAGTCACACTACCACTATCACCCTCCCCACTCACACTACCATTCCCACCCTCCCAGTCACACTATCACTCCTACACCCATCACTCCAATGTGCATGCAAAGCCTGTAATAAAATGACTACCATCCACTGCATTTTAAAACCACACCATACACTGCATTTTAAAACATCCCAGAGGAGTTTTGTGAATTATAAGTACAATGAACCAGCTCTTGACACCTTCACCAGTCACCACCACCATGACATCATTGCCACACCCCTCACATCATCACCATCACCCATTAACAACATTTCAACATTACCTGTTTCAACCCAAATGCGTGTAGCTTGGCCTTCAGTTTACGTATAGTGTCCTATAAAGGAAGGTCGGCACTACCCTATTGGGTGCAGGCCATTCACATCATGACTTACCTCAGAGGATGCACTGTTGTGCCTTGGATCACTAGCAGGAACTGGAAAGGGTATACACAAGGCCATAAGTCCACAACTGAGTCCTACACTGACATGTGTGCCTTTAATCTACACTGACATGTGTGCCTTTAGTCTACACTGACATGTGTGCCTTTAGTCTACACTGACATGTGTGCCTTTAGTCTACACTGACATGTGTGCCTTTAGTCTACACTGACATGTGTGCCTTTAGTCTACACTGACATGTGTGCCTTTAGTCTACACTGACATGTGTGCCTTTAGTCTACACTGACATGTGTGCCTTTAATCTACACTGACATGTGTGCCTTTAGTCTACACTGACATGTGTGCCTTTAGTCTACACTGACATGTGTGCCTTTAGTCTACACTGACACGTGTGCCTTTAGTCTACACTGACATGTGTGCCTTTAGTCTACACTGACATGTGTGCCTTTAGTCTACACTGACACGTGTGCCTTTAGTCTACACTGACATGTGTGCCTTTAGTCTACACTGACATGTGTGTCTTTAGTCTACACTGACATGTGTGCCTTTAGTCTACACTGACATGTGTGCCTTTAGTCTACACTGACATGTGTGCCTTTAGTCTACACTGACATGTGTGCCTTTAGTCTACACTGACATGTGTGCCTTTAGTCTACACTGGCATGTGTGCCTTTAGTCTACACTGACATGTGTGCCTTTAGTCTACACTGACATGTGTGCCTTTAGTCTACACTGACATGTGTGCCTTTAGTCTACACTGACATGTGTGTCTTTAGTCTACACTGACATGTGTGCCTTTAGTCTACACTGACATGTGTGCCTTTAGTCTACACTGACATGTGTGCCTTTAGTCTAGACTTGACTTACACTGCATTTAAAAAAAAAATTGAAGTCAAAGTGGCAGCTGTAGTCATCCATGCAACATAATAAGATGGAAGCTACACACTTCCCATTACAATGATCTAGTGGCTCCTGGGGTACCCTAAAGCTAACAGCTGGTAGCAATCATTTAGATGTACACATCATTGACACATATATCATTGTACGTAGCTACATGTACATGCATTTGCAGCCCAACCAGACCATCCTATCATTACTCAACTGCAATAGCATTTTTCAGAACAAAACACTATCTATCAAACTGGGTTCTTACCAGACTTGGTTTCCTCGGCAACAGCACCACCACCATCACCATCACCACCATCATCACCATCATCATCATCATCATCATCAACTTAACAAAAATAAAACAATGCTAAACACCTTACATAATACTTACAGCTATACTAACACAGTATAAGTTATTAACATACAGAGTGTACGCATGTATATGTCTTGGTATCACTTACAGCTGTCTTCAAAGGAATCATTGTGTTCCTCCTTAAAGAAAGAAGACATCATGTCATCAAGCAGTTGAACTACCTTACTCATTCTCCCTCCTCCCCCTCCCTCCCCTCATCTTTGTGTGGAGAGTGCACCTATGCGTATGTGAGTAGTTCATTGCCCCTATGTGATATGTGTGTTGCTATGTACATGTACATGTAAATGTGTAAGAGGGAGAGAGGGGGGAAGAAGAGGAGAGAAATGGGAGGAGGAAGGAAAAGGGGAGGAGGAAGGGAAAGGGGGGGAGGAAGGGAAAGGGGAGGAGGGAGATAACAGGGAGGAAAGGAGAGGAGGAGGGGGAGGGGAGAACGTGGGCAGCCTTATGCACATACTTCGTTGCCATCTTCATCATCTGGTGGAGGTTGGGATGGAGGAGGAGGAGGTCGATAGGCCGCACCACTGGCTGCAGGCTTGTAGTCTTCAAGCTCTTCAACACAGTCTGTAGACATGTTAACATGATAGGTGGTTAGGGCAGCTATGTGCATGTGTGGTAAGGGCAGCTATGTACATGTGTGGTAAGGGCAGCTATGTACATGTGTGGTAAGGGCAGCTATGTACATGTGTGGTAAGGGCAGCTATGTACATGTATGGTAAGGGCAGCTATGTACATGTGTGGTAAGGGCAGCTATGTACATGTATGGTAAGGGCAGCTATGTACATGTGTGGTAGGGCAGCTATGTACATGTGTGGTAAGGGCAACTATGTACATGTGTGGTAAGGGCAGCTACATGTATGCAGTGAGCATATACATTTTCCAGCCACCAATATGAATGCTACTTAATACACAGACACAGATACACACACACATGCACACACCCCAATACACACACACACAAAACTCAAATACAACTTCATCCCCATCAATTAACCCTCTCTACCTCTCCAGCTGTCTCAACACGTATAAAGCCACACCCATGTATACAGCCACACCCATTACACTGTGTTGTTTACTTCTGTGCAAAAAAGACGATGACCCTATTACAACACTAGCTATCCAAACATATAGAACAAACATACCTATGAAGTAAAGTGGGTGTGGTCACTAATTGTCCATTCTCTAACCACACACCAAAACACACAGTTGCCAGTACATGTTCTCAATTGCTACATGTTGTATCCAAGAAACCTCAAATATCATTCAACAACACTTCATTCCATGGTCCAAAATATATGGAGCAATGAAATAGTTCCCAGTAGTAGTGCATCCCTCTTCAAATCCCGATACCCCCTGCCTACCCCGGGCCTACCCCAGGCCTACCACGGGCCTACCCCAGGCCTACCACGGGCCTACCCCAGGCCTACCCCGGGCCTACCACCGGGCCTACCACCGGGCCTACCACCGGGCCTACCCTGGGCCTACCATCGGGCCCCCTTTTGCTTTGGCTCAGCAGCAAATCAAGTATCACTGGATACATTTAGCACAATGTACATGTATCTGAACACAATTAGTAATTCCACAGCATATGATTACCAGAATGTGTCCAATGTGTGTTTCTTGATTAATAGATGTTAACCCCTTGTACATGCACATTTCAATGACTACCATTAATCTTACATGGTCTATGCACTGTGACATACTTAATTAGATTCATAATCACTTAAACCAGAGAGCATCAAACATGTATTTACATTCATTACCAAAGAATTATTCCAAACCCTTTGAAATGTTACACCAATTTGACATTCGCGGCTTCCAGCATATTATGTTGTTGAAACCCAGGGTACCCCCTGCCAGCTACCTACCATTACCAGGGTACCCCCTGCCAGCGACCTACCATTACCTGGGTACCCCCTGCCAGCTACCTAACATTCCTCATCCTCATTTAGTTGATTCTAGAGACAATCTACTTTTAAATATATTCTGGTTAAGTATTCAGTGAATTAAATTCAAACCCCCCAAGATCTGCCCCATGCACTGATCACAAAGTACACCCACCTTCTGATCACAAAGCACACCCACCCTCTGATCACAAAACACACCCACCTTCTGATCACAAAGCACACCCACCCACTGATCACAAAGCACACCCACCCACTGATCACAAAGCACACCCACACACAAACCCACCCACCCACCGACCACACCCACTATACCATATATTTCATCAGGTTCCCCATCACCCCCATCATTGGGCTGCCAGGAGGGATGGTTAGGTGGGGGCAGTGGTGGGGGCTGCTCGCTCATTGGAGTGAGGTCCATGTCTCCATCCTTGTCTTCACCTTTTACCTGCTTCACATGCTTGGGTGCTTTGGTCTTGCCCCCAAAGCCACTACCGATGGCGGCCATTGTGTTTGTGTGTATGAGTGTACATGTATGGATGTGTGCGGACGTGCATATGTGTGTGTGTGGTGAAAGGAGAGAGTACAAAGGTTAGATAAAGTGAGGTATTTCTAACTTGTGCAGTGCATCTTTGGCATGTTGATTTATATATAGTGTGTTCAGAACTACATGTATAAGGAACCAAACAATACACACGCACATGTACACCCACATGCACACACATGTACATACACCCAACATGCACATGCACACACACACACACACACACACACACACACACACACACACACACACACACACACGCACACACACAAGCTAACATGGACATCACCAACATGTCCAGGTTAACATGGACATCACCAACATGTCCAGGCTAACATGGAAATCACCAACATGTCCAGGCTAACATGGACATCACCAACATGTCCAAGCTAACATGGACATCACCAACATGTCCAGGTTAACATGGACATCACCAACATGTTCAGGTTAATATGGACATCACCAACATGTCCAAGCTAACATGGACATCACCAACATGTCCAAGTTAACATGAACAGACTGCATACCCAAACTTTAAATGACCACGTTTCTGCTTGGAACGTCCAATGGCACTGCCTGGCAACTGAGACAGGTACTTCTTCAACTGCCTAGACGAGGGAGCAAGTTCACAAAGGGGTTAACCCACATATGGCACAACAAGGATGTGGAAGTGGTTACTGATTACCTCTTCATACACATTGTTTTTCATACATACATATGCATTAATTTTTTTTCACCCCTGTATACGCCATTTACACACCTGTTCCAGGGCTAGCTAGGTACAACAAACACACCTGCTCCATGACTAGCTAGGTACACTAAACACACCTGCTCCATGACTAGGTACACCAAACACCCCTGCTCTATGACTAGCTGGGTACACCAAACACACCTGCTCCATGACTAGCTGGGTACAACAAACACACCTGCTCCATGACTAGCTAGGTACAACAAACACACCTGCTCCATGACTAGCTAGGTACACTAAACACACCTGCTCCATGACTAGGTACACCAAACACCCCTGCTCCATGACTAGGTACACCAAACACACCTGCTCCATGACTAGGTACACCAAACACCCCTGCTCCATGACTAGGTACACCAAACACCCCTGCTCCATGACTAGGTACACCAAACACCCCTGCTCTATGACTGGCTGGGTACACCAAACACACCTGCTCCATGACTAGCTGGGTACAACAAACACACCTGCTCCATGACTAGCTAGGTACACTAAACACACCTGCTCCATGACTAGGTACACCAAACACCCCTGCTCCATGACTAGGTACACCAAACACACCTGCTCTATGACTAGCTGGGTACACCAAACACACCTGCTCCATGACTAGGTACACCAAACACACCTGCTCCATGACTAGGTACACCAAACACACCTGCTCTATGGCTAGCTACACCAAACACACCTGCTCCATGACTAGGTACACCAAACACACCTGCTCCATGACTAGCTAGGTACACCAAACACACCTGCTCTATGACTAGCTGGGTACACCAAACACTTCTCTGCCTCATAGCATAGCTATCACTATTATGATAACTAATTCAAAGGTGCCACATATTGTGTGGTACAGACAGACTATTGTTTCCATGGGAATGTTTTGAATTATCTAATTAGTTAATGAGCTAATCTCCATAATTAGAATCATCAGTGCTGCAACCATATCCAGGTAAAGCACAGATGAGAACACTACAGGTGGGAACACTACAGGTGGGAACACTACAGATGGGAACACTACAGGTGGGAACACTACAGATGGGAACACTACAGATGGGAACACTACAGATGAGAACACTACAGATGGGAACACTACATGTGGGAACATTACAGATGGGAACACTACAGATGGGAACACTACAGATGGGAAAACTACAGGTGGGAACACTACAGATGAGAACACTACAGATGGGAACACTACATGTGGGAACATTACAGATGGGAACACTACAGATGGGAACACTACAGGTGGGAACACTACAGATGGGAACACTACAGATGGGAACACTACAGATGGGAACACTACAGATGAGAACACTACAGATGGGAACACTACATGTGGGAACATTACAGATGGGAACACTACAGATGGGAACACTACAGGTGGGAACACTACAGATGGGAACACTACAGGTGGGAACACTACAGATGAGAACACTACAGATGGGAACACTACAGGTGGGAACATTACAGATGGGAACACTACAGATGGGAACACTACAGATGGGAACACTACAGATGGGAACACTATAGATGGGAAAACTACAGGTGGGAACACTACAGATGGGAACACTACAGATGGGAACACTACAGATGGGAACACTACAGATGGGAACACTGCAGATGAGAACCATCACAAAGTTCACTTACTTCATCTTCTTCTCATTTCCCCTGATGCAGTCCAGCTCCTTGATGTCATCAACTGTCCAGCGCTGAAACAGACACCAGAGGTACATGTATAACAAAGACCAACCATCAAACAATTGAACACACCATCACATTACCAAGCATGTTCAATAAATAAGACCATCCATAGGACCGAGCATGTTAATAAGACCATCCATAGGACCGAGCATTTGCCAACTCAATGTAAAGCAATTTACATGCAAGACAAACTGTATACAATTACAATGTAACGTATAAAGATCAGGCAACATACATGTCCCTGTTCTGGTAAAGGTGCTCCCCAATCATACCCCCTCCTCCTCTCTCCCACCCTCTCCTCCCTTCCCCCCCCCCCCCCCCCCCCGTCCAAGCAGTACCTCCTGTACCAGAGAATTCACCCCATTAAATGTCAAGACCTGTGATCCATCATGGCATAATCCAATACACACTCACATGATCCCATGTGCATGCACTCACCAGCAATGCTGTTCCATTAATATCTTTTCTGAGAAACTCTTGCTTGCAATGATCCAGCTTCAACTAATCACACACACATGCACACACACACACACAAACACACACACACACACACACACACACACACACACACGATGATGATATGGTGGGAGCAAGTACTGGCTTGCGAAGTGTAGATACTAATAGTAACTTAATAACATCAATATTTCTTCTCTCCCTAACTATTTAACAAACCAGGTATGAGTGCATGGTTGGTGGGAACCAGGTATGGATGCATGGTTGGTGGGAACCAGGTATGGGTGATCACTTGCATATCAGACTTACAGATTCCAGCCAAAGGATGACCTCACTTGATTTCCAACTGATGATGTCCTGCTCTGTGTGAGACGACATCTGAAGGATGGAGAATTGGAGATATGGCATGTTGAAGGTGGATGTGTGTATAGGGTGTGTGGGAGGTAAGTGGGGAGGGTGTGTGGGGAGGTAAGTGGGAAGGAGTGCAGGAGCATGTGTGTATGTATATGGAGAAGGTAAATGGGGAGGTGTGTGGGGGGGTAAGTGGAGAGGGAGGAATATACAGAGAGCATGGGGAGGAGGGATGAAGATGCAGGGCATGGGTACGCGTGTGCTGGATGGAGCAGCACACATGTGTTGTGGCTACTGTCTCACATTTGTGCATAACGTACTATTGTGCAAGCTGGACATGCACACCCTATGTCCCTCCCCCTCACCCCTACTACAGGACATAGGTACCCATGTCCCCTTATAGGAACATGTGTCTACCAGGAAAATATGTCCCCATGTCCCCTTATGGGAACAAATGTCTACAGGAAGAAGATGTGTCTACAGGAACATATGTCCCCATGTCCCCTTATGGGAACATGTGTCTACAGGAACATGTGTCTACAGGAACATATGTCCCCATGTCCCCTTATAGGAACAAGTGTCTACAGGAACAAGTGTCTACAGGAACATGTGTCTACAGGAACATATGTCCCCATGTCCCCTTATAGGAACAAGTGTCTACAGGAACATGTGTCTACAGGAACATATGTCCCCATGTCCCCTTATAGGAACAAGTGTCTACAGGAACATGTGTCTACAGGAACATATGTCACCATGTCCCCTTATAGGAACATGCATCCCCTATGCATATATCAGGCCTTGTAGAATATCAGCCCGGATATCATCCAAAGCAGTCCGAATTGGTTCCATTCCTTCACTACCTCATCGCACATGACGATGGAAGGAATGAATACAATTTTGTTGACACACGTCGTTTAGAACATAACCATCCAACTGGGATAGGACACACATGTAGTTCTACATATATGTGTTGTGGGGGCGAGGGCCTGCTATGATATGGAAGTCCGGAGATGGGTAGGGATGGGAAGGGAAAGCAACCGGGGTGGCAGGGGGGAGGGGGGCGGAGGCGGGGATGGGAGGGGAAAGAAAGCAATGAAAGGAAATGATGGGTGCAGATGGCGAGGGACGTTGGATGGGTGTGAGATCGAAAGAGATTAACCCCGCTCACACCGCGCGCCGATCGACCCATGTGTCCCCCTAGACCTCTTGCAATATATTGGCGGGCGGGACAGCAGGAGTTGTTAAAGAAGGGATCGAGACAATGAACACATTACGGGGTACATAGGTACGTGCATTATGGTTTTTAAAAAGGACCACCAGCGACCTCTAGGGTGACCCCACCCCACCCATTTGTTCCGGCCTCGAGAGCAAACAATTGAACAGACACCCGGCGTAACATACAGACAGACACACAAGTCATACCTTGTGCACGGCTTCGCACTCCGGCGGAGGTTTTGCCAGCCAGTAAGTTAACTCGTTAGGCCATAGATAGAAGACCGTAAGGTATTCAATCTATGGTTAGGCCGCCAAAACAAAACTATTCTGCCACGCCCACGTAGATAAGTTTTCGTAACAGAAATTCATCTCGGGTCATCCATCATCCATCTGACTTGACCGGGTCATGCTTCTGACATGCTTGGCCGGGTACCAAATCGGAACATTTTACATTTTTTGATTAGCTAAAAATTTAGTAAGTGCAATATGTGCCATCATTGCATGGCTAAGGTACACCGTCTCTGATCCAAGTATTACCGCAAGCGTCATAATTTAAGGAATGTCACAATTAAGGAATCTGTGGGTTACTGGTATAGGGCATGGAGCATCCGTGGATTCGATCTAGCACTTGGTTTTGGCCCAGATTCGATCCCCTTTGTGAATTAATTATCGGAGTAGTTTGTTGGATGTAACCTGATCTTAGAGATAACGCTAGGGGGTGGGGGGGAAGCCCACATAGTTGTGCTCCAGAGATAATACTCAGGTTGCTCAGTATCTTCTTCTTTACTGATGGTTATATGTGGAAAAATACCAATTTGCCCCCCAACCACACCCCAATCTAAGCAGACTATACCGTTATTCCTCCCCATAGGACCATAGTAAAATTCACATTATGGTATTTTTACAATTAAGGAATCGGACCTCTTCGAAATATTCCAATGTCACGGTTTGTGGGCAGTTATTGCACCTCGCACAAACTACTCCTCCAAATTTGGCCTCTCACTTTTTGATGATGATGTGAGGCAGTGTTTCTCACAGTGCTTGGCTGTAGAAGCACAAGATGTTGCTTGGAATCAAGCCCAGCTTAGCCTTAGCCATGGTGGATTAGGTCTCCGCTCATTCATGTACAGCTTACATCGCATCACTATGTAGCTCAGACCTCTGTGCAGTTGATAGTCCACACCTCATCAACGCTGTTGGTAAATTCATTAGCCAAGTTTCTAGTTACCATAGAATCACTTACTGCTAACCTAGTGTCACAGATAGTCCTGTCAGGAAAGCTGGAAAGTCAAATGTTTCATTCTTTGTTGGTAGCATCTTCCATTGCTAATAAAGCTCACCTCCTTGCTGTCTGTCTCTGCCCCTCATGCTGCCTCCTGGATATCTGTGGTACCCTCTGTTAGCTTGGGCATGCACCTGGATCCAAGTGAATTCCAAGTTGCTATTAACTGGTGGCTCGGTATGGATACCTCTGGAGGTTCCCTGTGTCGTTCTCTTTGCCCTGGAGTCACTCTTGACCCTCTTGGCCACCATGCAGTTTCCTGTAAGCGAGGTGGAGATGCAGTGATTTGGCACATCAGGGATGTATTTGCAGAAGCTTGCCATCGTGCCCATTTTCCAGTGAGGATTGAGATGGGTAGTGGGCTCACTCCTGACCACAACCACTCTCGTCATGCTGATGTGGTGGGAAAGAGGAAAGCCAGCAAACTGTTACCTCTCCACTCTGCCCAGCCTTTCTAGGTGAGGTTAGTTAGGTGGCTGGGGCAGCAGCTCTGGCTCCAGAAACCCGAAAGCACATAGCCAATGACAAAAAGTGCCAAGAGTTGAGTTGCACACACGTTCACATTGCCGTGGAGACATACGGCAATACATTCTCACGATTAGCATCTCGCCTGCCTCCTGACCCCCCCCCCCCCCCCCCCCCCCCCTCCCAAATGATAATAATTTTTTTTTTAAACCCTCCGGATTGCATTTGCTTGTTGCTGAAGTCCACCTTCAGTTGTCCATTTGCTTGTTGCTGAAGTCCCCCTTCAGTTGTCCATTTGCTTGCTGCTGAAGTCCTTCAGTTGTCCATTTGAACATCTTGGCTTCAGGAAGCATTTGTATGTGGTCTCTAAGTACTTTGCTGGTAACTTGTTGGACAAAAATAAACCTGTTCATTCAACCCATAGCTTTGGTAGGCAAATGTCTGCGTCAAAGCAGAAGGCCTTGGTTACTTTTTTCTTTATCAACATAGTGTTGCTTGTCCCCTTTGGAACTGAGAAGATTGTGCATGGGTTGGAAAGTTGTGTGGAGGAGCTCAGGTGACAGGAAACAGGAAGCACGCCAGCAGTGGCTCAAAGTGCTCAGGATGTGGGGTGAGTGTGTGTGCCTTTGGCAGTCGTATGATTGCTGGGGCTTGAATCACAGGCCAACTTTTCTCTACTGGCTCCTCGGCTTGCAATTAGATTGCAATGCTCCAAGTCCCAGGCTACTTCAGCTCTCTACAGCAGGTTAAATCTGGAGCTAATACCAGAGCTTGATTTCTGACATCTAGCATTCAAAGTGTGTAGATTAGGACATTAGTGCTCGATACATGTATGTCATTAATTCAAATGTAAGGCTGTAATTATTTCATGGTGAGAAAAACAATTAAGGTACAGAATACATAATACAATTTAAATCATGCACAAAAATATACAAAGGCTGCCTGACCATCATTGCTCTGGCATGTTGCCTCTGTAACGTGATGGTCCACCATTGCTCTGGCATGTCGCCTCTGTAACGTGATGGCCAATCATTGGTATAGTTTGTTGGTAATGCATAGTTTTGCCAGGTTAGTGTGACCTGATGTTCTGTCTGCAAGAGTGGCCAAAACTAGTTTGCTCTTATAAATTTTTTATTTTTTTATTTAAAATGGATTATTATTGTACAAGAAGGAATAAACACAGAGAATAAATGAATGAATAAGTGCTAAGCAAGGATAGATGCACAATCTTATTTCCAATATGATATAAAACACATGGCAATATGATGGTGGAGCTATCCTAGAGAGAACTGCTGTTGAGTTGGCATGGACTAGGTTGAGGTTCTGGCCATAGATCTCATGGTGTACAACGGTCTTTGGCCGGCACATGGAGGTGGCAAGTCTGGAGGTAATTGTGGAAATGATGGCAGGGGCTTCCTTTCCTCAAGCTCCATACTTTTCCCACACACCGGCCCTTGTTCATAGCATTAGATTGGTGCTTCCTTGACTCAGTCAGTGGCCTGGGCAGCAGCTGTGGCCAACATTCCCACTTCCAACAGAGTACTGGAATTAAGTGATGAGGTGATGGACAGGATGTCAGCTGGACAGGTCTTGCTGTGGTCTCTACTTTAAGTTGTTGCCACCTTCAACCTTAACCCCTATGGGTGCCTGGTGACAAGCCTCCACAAGGGTGTCTCTAATCCTTTTATGACTGGAGTCCACATCACCACCATACTTGCATGTAATTGTATGGTGGCCAAGGTGATCAAGTGCAGCACTTCGTGCACATTGGGAGCCTTCAGAAGTATCAAGACCAAGCCATCATTTGATGGCAACCTGGAAAACAGGGGGATCTATATGAAGCCCCAAGCCCTCAGAAGGCACAACAGAGAGCCAGGATGCCGCATGTGACAAAAGACGTGTCTTGTCTGCTACAGGAGATGAGTTTAGCAGTAAGTCGAAGGCATGTCATCTAGCTTACTAGAAAGAGATTTCTGAGAGACCGATGAAGTGATGAGCGATTCAATGCTGAATGCATCTGCAGGTGAGACCAAGCTGTTAAAGAACTCTACTGCTTGAGACAGATGGTGACATGCAGACCAAAGCCAGGTGAGCATATTGAGGAGATGAATGCTGCTGTTGAGTGGTGGGACAATGACCAAAACCCAAGGCCCCCTCTACTCAGCAGCATCTGACATGTCTTAATCAGATATCGAGAGTTAGTAACTCTCATATAGGATTTGACCCCGATTATGAATGTCATTAAAGAAACGCGACCCGCTTCTAACAAGACTCCCGACGAGCGGATGGCTTACCTAGTTATCGTCGTCGTACAAGAAGGCAATAACAAGCAGTTTCGTGTTTGTTTGATGTCACAAAACCGCGTGGTTGTAGAGAACAAAACAATTTTCGAAACTCGTACCCAGTCCCACGTATTTCTCGTTCTTCTTCTTGTTCTTGTCCTTGTTCTTGACCACGCATAACTCGGGATAGGAACACTTTTAAGAAATGAAAATCACACCAACGGCTTCAGAATTCGTTGGCATTTTCGCTTCTGTGGTCAAAACATCTCGAGGCTACATGACATATATTCGGTGGTTGTGTTAGCAAATCACGTATAGTTAAGCTTACTGCACTGACACGACTCGGATAGGTCCTACTTCGCTCTTTATACGAAGTACTAGCAGTATACATCATGTAATCAAATGTGTACGGTCTGGGCACTACACGTAGTGGAAATTAACTGTGGCGGTTATCGGAAGTCTCGCTAGAGAGGTTTTAACCCCGACTATGAATTTAATTAAAATCGCGCGACCCTACCGTAGCTTCGCTCCCGACGATCGGATCGTCTAACTTGTTGCGGCAATCAATCTAGAAGTCAAAACTGAGTAGTTTCGTTTTTGTTTCACGTCGTAGAACCGCGTGGTTGTCGAGAACGAAAAATACTGCTGTCCTCGTTCCCCTTCCAAAAATAATGTTCTTCTTCTTCTTGGGAACTCATAACTCGGGACAGGAACACTTTTAAGCAATGAGAATTGCACCAATAGCTTTAGAATTTGCTGGATGACTCGCTTTGATACAAAAAAATGCCTAAAAGCCTATATACGCTCTTACCAATTCTAATTAAGCAAAGGTACCTAGAAAATTTTCACAATACGTCTGGATTGAATTAAATCGGTTAAATGAAAGGGGGGAAACCTGCGATGCAACAGTGATTTGGGTGTTAAAAAAATTAAGGTAACAATTAAATAAAAACATTCTCTCTGAGAAAGTTGGTGGGATATAGGTTTTGCAGGCAAATAGTATACTGGTGTAAAAAGCAAGGAAACAAGTTTTGTCAGAAGGGAAAATGTAATAGTCCTATACTTAGCACAGAAACAGCATATGCCTTTGTCGAAGTGTGCTAAATATAGGACTATTACATTTTCCCTTCTGATAAAACTTGTTTCCTTGCTTTTTACACCAGTATACTATTTGCCTGCAAAACCTATATCCCACCAACTTTCTCAGAGAGAATGTTTTTATTTACTTGTGTATTTTTAATAACGTGCACGTACTACATGTAAAATCATTCTTGTTATCATAGATATGGTTTGACGCTCTTTGTAACTTAGTGAAGTTGTTTTTTTTTTTTTTCAAAATGCCTTCACGTCAGGAAAAGAAGAAACCCAAACGACGAGCATAGTACCTCAAAACTAGAGACGACATATTAGATTCAGCCCGAGCGTAACTACAAAGCAGAGCCTGAAAAGAAGCGGGCCTCTCAACGTGCAAACTATCGAGCAGAGCCTGAAAAGAAACGGACCTCTCGACGCGCAAGGTATCGAGATGCGATTAGTAGGGGGGGGGGGGGGGGGGGGGGGGGGGGGGGGGAGACGGTGCTGTCTGGATCTGGCCCGGTACAAAATGCGTTCATGGGTTCGATCGCGCTGGGGCGACAATCTATTTCGGCCGCCCCTTAAAGCCCCCTCAGATCCTGAAAAGGAACGGACCTCTCGACGTGCAAGGTATCGAGCAGATCCTGAAAAAAGACAGCAATATTGCCATAGTCCTGAACGTACATCTCGCTCGGCGAAAAGAGTTAAGGTCACTCAAAGGTATGTCGTATGTTTACAACCTCCCTCTCATATCAAGATGGATTACTTCACATGCTATACGGCTCATAATCGGGTATGAATAAAAATCAATGAAACAAGTAAATAAAAAACATTCTCTATGAGAAAGTTGGTGGCATATAGGATTTGAAGGCAATGGTGGTGTAAAAAGGAAGGAAACAAGGGTCTAATAATAAGGGAAAATAATAAGGGAAAATGGAATAGTCCTATATTTAGCACATTTCTATATGTAGGATATAGTATGTTGTTCGTGTGCTAAATATAGGACTATTCCATTTTCCCTTATTATTTTCCCTTATTATTAGACCCTTGTTTCCTTCCTTTTTACACCACCATTGCCTTCAAATCCTATATCCCACCAACTTTCTCATAGAGAATGTTTCTTATTTACTTGTTATCAATAAGACCAAAGGCTCTAATGTAAGTGTTGAGGAAGTTCCTCTTGCTAGATGTACCAGTTTGCAAAAGGCTCCACAGAGATGAAGTAGGATTAAAGCAACCTGTAGATCAGCAATGCCAGCCTCCTCAAGAGGTGAAAAAAGGATCTTAACCTTAACTGTTTTTTGGAGATGAAAGAGGAGCAAAAATCCTGATTGCCAATGGAAATCCCAAGGATCTCCATATTGGGTTTGTTTGACTTCTTCATGCTCAATGGGAACATGTCAAGACCATGTCGGCTAAACACCTCACACTTAAGCAGGTTGATGATAGTACCCAGAGCAGGGCCTTCCTCCTTGAGCAGAGTCAATATTCTGCATGAGGAAGACCTTGGGCCAGCCAGGGCCCCATCGTCCAAGTACCAGACATGAGAGCAGGCACTGTCTTCTGCTATTTTCATTACAAAGGTGTTTAAGACCAGTAAAAATAGCAGGAGTCCCAGTGGATCCCCTTTTCGATGCCTGATTCTGATGACAAACAACCTAAAGACGATGATGATATTGTCCATAGCACCAGCTGACCCAAGGGAGAAGTTCAAAAATGCTTAGCACACTCTGACAGAATAGCTTGGTGAGATACCAAATTAAAGCATTCATCATATCAACCTTCAACACACCAAAGTCATTCTCAGACCAGTGTTGTTCTATAACAGGTCCTCAAGCCATCCACACCACACAACATTGATATGGCTCAAAAGATGATGCCATTTTGCTTCAAAGGGCAGCACAGAGATATTCCCCATCAGATGACGTAAACTGCAATAGGGTAGATGTCTCCTGGGGGGTTTGTTTAGGGCAGTAATGCCACCTCCTGCGAGGAAGATGGCTACATCCAGTGGAGCAGAACCTGAGATCAACAGATTGATGACAGCCCTGAGAGAATGGAGGAGTGGAGTCTGCAAAGGAACCTCTGCTGCATCAATGAGGTGTTGTATTCAGAGGCCAGACGGTCCAGCTGCAGTGGATCTGAGGATGTCCATAAGGTGAAGCTTGGAAGTTCTGCGGTGTTAGGTGGGATAGGAATGGCTGGGTAAGCACTGCTGGTGTGCTTACTGATGAGTAGCCTCCAAGTGTCATCATTATTGGGTGCAATTCCAGATGAGGTAAGGACCTGACAGGCCTTGCCGTATAGATCATCCTGAGCCAATGAAAAGGGCATTTTTAAATAGCAGGTCTCGCTGTTCTAAGCCCCCCAGTCAATGTAAGTAATGCTTGTATTATTAGGTGTTGCAGTTTTACTGATCTATAATTGCAAAGTTGTATGTTATGTATTCTGTCGTTGTACTCTTATTTAATAGCATGAAATAATGATAAGTTTGACCCAACAGACTGTGACCCAAGTGGCCAAGGAAGCAGAGACAGAGAGGTGAGTTTGTTTGTTGGATAAGCTGAGTCTACACGACAAATTTTCCAACTTATGAGAGAGAGATCTCTGAGAGTTCACATTTGGATAATGTGGTGGCGGAATGATGACCACATGGAGATGGAATGATGACCACATGGAGGTGGAATGATGACCACATGGAGGTGGAATGATGACCACATGAAGGTGAAATGATGACCACATGGAGGTGGAATGATGACCACATGGAGGTGGAATGATGACCACATGGAGGTGGAATGATGACCACATGGAGGTGGAATGATGACAACATGAAGGTGGAATGATGACCACATGGAGGTGGAGCAACACTTCCTTAATAAATACGCTCAGAACTATTTTGGAGAGCTCTGAACACTTCCTATCAGGCTCTTTTTGCACATCAAAAACAAAAGAGTAGGAATGATGTGGTGTGTGGTAAAGGTCTCAACATTCCTACTCTTTTGTTTTTGATGTGCAAAAACGATTTTCTTTTCAGCCTTTACAGTAATATCCCATGTGAAGAAAAAATTTGAGCTTCAGTATGAACATTCAAATCATTCTCATATCAATGAGGCCAGTGATATTAAGGACGTTGAAGGAAGCCTACATGTAGGCTAACAATACCAATTGCTGCCCTAAAATGGCAACCACTGTACTTGATGTTGTGGTAATAAACACGCGGCAAGTTTCACTACTTTCATTTCATCCTTGAATTCGGTCGAGAAATCATGGTTTATGACGTTGCAATAAGATCACGTGATTTACATCAGCTCAATGTAATACTAGCGTGACTTCCCTCCCTTTCAAGTGTTAACAGAGGTAAGAGATATACTGTAGATTATTACGGCTGACACGTTTGTGCAGGTTAATTATGATGAGTTCTACGTGACACCGTCGCCTCGCTATTCATAACATCTAGTGTGAGGGCATGCGTGAGTAAGTATGAACCCAAGAATCCCTCCCCAATGATACAGAGATCATAATTTATGATTTAGCGTATAACAACTTTGAATGACGTACTAATAGTGGTTTACAGTGAAGCAAAGCTTGGGGCATACAGGCCGAGCAGTTAGCTCTGGAGCACTTACAGTCCTACCTGAAAGGTGGTTTTGTACCCCCCCCCCCCCCCCCCCCCTCCCCTTTTAACTTTAGTACCTCCCTTTCCAGGGATGGTATGCAATCACAATCAATTAACAACCTATCAACACTGTAGCTCGCGGGACATTAAAATTTGGCTTGGAAACTTGCCTCCGAACCTTCCTCTCAACATAAAAATAAATTTGTAACAAAAAGCTTTGAATGCATAGTTCGTTCCTCTCGCAGCATTTACTTGCATGAGCTCCGCATCGCTTCGACACCTTGCGGGTGCGCGCCTTAAATGGGATCAACAAAGTGCAGAGAATGATTAGCTGTTTAGTGGTACATGTATGGTGACATTCTGGTGGTATGTTAGTCTGCTGTAACCGAAGCACATATCCATTTCAGGCCCTACTCCATTGATACTGTAGTAAGAGAGGATATGGCAGGACGTTGGAGTACAGAGGTACCCAAGAGATTCTTCAACTTTAGCTCACCTCTCCTCCACACTACAGCCACCACCACTGTATTTGGCTGCTAAGGATGGTGAACTGGATGAAGTCAAACGTCTACTGGACTTACCTGGTGTTGATATCAACGAGTGTGAGGATAGAGTAAGTCAATGCACAGGTTAGATATATCTTCCATGGCCTCTTGGCATTATTTCAAAGTAACTGTGACAACTTAGGTTTACCACACTTGTGCTACACATCACGAGCAGCCTCCCCTTCTGAATTCTCTTCTTGTATAATTGTTCTGTCCTCACACATGCGTGCACCTAGTTTTATCCTCCACACCTATGCATGCGCAATACACCAATAATATCCCGAAGAACATCCAATGGCCCACGTACATCCCTTTCATATAACAATTCAAACGGGGAAAACCCGGTGGAAGCTTGAGGAACTTCCCTGTATGTACGGTAAGTACTTGTCAACAGTCTTATGCAGCATGCTCTTAAGCGTTTGGTTGAAGCGTTCTACTAAACCGTCCGTTTGCGGGTGATATGGACTGGCTCAGATGGTGTGAATGTGTAGTAGCTTACATAATTGTGACAGAAGTTGGGAAGTAAAATTACTACCCTGGTCAGTTAATATTTCCCGTGGCACGCCCACTCTAGCAAACACTTTGATTAGTTCTTCAGCAAAATGTTCTGCGTCAATGCTATGTAATGGCACCACCTCCGGATATCATGTGGCATAATCACACAGTACTTATTACTAATATGTACTTGTTACCGGATGTGATTCGAAGGAGAGGTCCCACGATGTCCATAGCAATCCTCGAGAAAGGTTCACTGATGACCAGAAGAGGAATGAGTGGAGCTGGCGGCACCTTATGTCCTGACGACATCTGACACTGAACACAACTTCTGCAAAAATTTTCCACATCCTTAAAAATAGACAGCCAGTGAAATCTCCGCAAGATCCTCTTAAGGGTTTTCTCCTTTCCCAGATGACCTGCCAAAGGTATCTGGTGACCCAACTCCAAAACAGTTCTTCTGCCCTGAGTGGGTAGCACTATTTGTTCCACTTGAGACCCTTACCCCTGATGTGATGGGGTCCACCTCCTGTAGAGAAGACCCTCTTGGATGTAGAACTGTGTGTTGGACTTTCCACCTGTAGTCACTGCTGCCCTCACTTGAGACAATGAAGGTCCGTCTCCTGCTGTATGCGTAGTTAGCACAAAGAGGTCTAGACTTCTTTTGTTCCCCTATCTCCTGACACAATAGCCTCCTGACCTTCTTTTTACCTTACTGTACATGGCAGGGACTTCTGATCCTGTTCAGTGCCCTGTTGTTCCACCTGGTTCTCCACCCCCAGAGGTTTTGCCACCACACCAGCTGAAGTCTCCCTCTCTCGTCTCTCAATCTCCTCTTGTACTTGCCTCTTTGCCTGGGCTCTCGTCACAACCACCATTACATCTTCTGGCACTGGGTAGGTTTCCAGAGGTTTCTCCAGCAATTGTGCCAGTTGGGGGACCTCTCTCCCCAAAAGTACTGCCGTGGGTAAAGTCTCAGACACCACCGCCTCCACTTTTATGTACAGCCCTTCCACTTCCATCTCAAGGTCTGCAACAGGATACAATACTTTCCTTAAACAGCATTGACCCACCCTTTGTAGGACAATTATTCCTAGTATGGCCTTCCTCCCAGCAATTATAGCACCTCATTTTCCTCTCGCGAGAATTTCCTCCTGACTCTCATATTCCTCCCTTCTCCTTGGACCAGCATTCCTCTGTAGAATGCCCACTCTATCTGCAGTGGTCACACCACTTTCCCATCGGTGTAATCGGTTCAGCGGACCGACTTTCTGGCTCCCTCATTTTAGCTTGTTCATACTCGTCTGCTAGTTCCCCTGCTGCTACACACATTTTAGGTTTCCTTTCACTCACCCATATAGCCTTGTCCTTTGGTAAGGCATCCAGGAATTGTTCTATTCCCACCATTTCCATCACTTCCTGAACAAACCCGCATGTTCTTAGCCATTTATTGGAGATCCATTAGCCTGGTTGCAAATGCCCAATTCGATTCTTTGCTCTGCCTTATAGCGTCTCTGAATCTGCGGCAGTATGACTGAACATTAATATTGTACCTTAACAATATCGTAGACTTGACCGCTTCATATTTTCCCGTGTCCTGAGAAGACAGTGCCAAAAAAAAAAAAACAGGGGCAGCGGAAGCTGAAGTTAAATGGTGGGGCTGTAGTTTGACACGATAATGATATTCATTACACTGCATGATAGTTTGGATTTACAATATATTTACTACTGATCAAATGTGTTAGTAAATATGGTATATGTGTCACCAATACCGTAGTAAATATTAAGCTTTCATTTACTATAGCAGAAATGTCACATATACCATATTTACATACACATTTGCGCCACATTTGAACAGTAGTAAATATATTGTAAATCCAAACTTTCATGCAGTGTTACAGATTTGCGCATAAACACATATACACTTATATGCTGCTCAAATTTGCCAAAGTATCTTAATCGTCAGTCTGTCGTTTGTTGCAATGAACTCCGCCGCTATCTCAACCACATTCAGGATTTGTGTCAGCTCTTTGTGAACATGTAACAAGAAACATTGGTTCAATCTTTTCTCACTCGTGCTCAACCTAAGATAAGTAAAATGTCATCTAAGTGCGGAAAAACTCCTTTCTGAGGTGCATGATGTTATTGGAATTGAGGTACAATCAAAGTAGCAAATGCACCTCAGAGAGGAGATTCTTGTTCACATGCTGTGCCATGGCATCACAAATGGTTCTAATGCTGGTAACTTTCTTAACTTTGGGTAGTTCCACACGAATCACATCTACTAGCATTTTCAATAGGTCCTCTGGCTTATCCACACAAACGTCCTCGCTATTCTTCATATCTGAAAGTTCCTGCAAGTAACTATCTCCATTGGTAGATTTCATTAATTAACAGCGACTCCAAGGTAGCAATTGGTTTAATATCGCGTTGAAAATCGTTTAATTACAAAACTAAAAAAAGATCGGCAATAGGATCGAGGATCATTGAATGCAAATCGGCGAGATCCATCATCATATCGATGCGGAACCTTTCTGTACCTGGGCAGCATGGGTTCTCCTATTTCAGATCGTGAGCATTTTTCACAACCGATTCATTGAATAATTTATAGGCTTGAATCTTGTCAATTTTGAAAAAACCGGTTGTAAGAGGTTCTTAAAAACCGGTTGGTTAAGGTGATTGTTAAAAAAATATAACCGGTCGGTTGAGGTTGTTCGTTTTAAAATAACCGGTTATTACCGGTTTAACAATTATTTATGCATAAAAGTTAAACCAGCACAACCTCGGGCTTTGCCACATGGCAAAAAAGGTGGTCCACGGCGTACCCTTAAGAATGTCGCGGATCCCCTTATTGTTAGTGTCCAGCACCTTCTGGATAGTTTTCAAGTTTTCAAATTTTTGAATTTTCCATGAACTCCATAGAGTTTCTAGCAAATGATCCTTACGCATCCAAAAATGTGCTATCCATCATAAAGTTATTTGTTACTGAATTTCTGTTATTAGCCATACATTTCAATGCGAGCGTTACTTTTATTTCGTTTGTCCTGTAAAAATTGATAGTATCATATAGGGGAAATTTTGCTGGACATTGTTCCAAATATAATAGTATATCACCATGCGAAGAGATGAACAATGAAGAGATGAATCTCTCCATTGTTCGCTTTCATCTGCTTATTGTTTTCTCACGCCCTGCATTAAGTTAATACTATTGGTAGATGTAAGGTGGACGTGACGCCACTTGCAACTCCTCAATAAAATACCAACCGGTCGGTTGTGGTTGCTTAATATTTGAACAACCGGTTGAAGCGGTTATTAAGCTGAAATAGAACCAGTTGAGGCGATTATTTAATTCTCGGGATCGGTTAACCGTCTTAATTCACGATGTATTAAATTGCTGTAGTAGGCATACAACGAGTCAACGAAGCAATTGGACGGATAGTTAAATCGAAGAGTGGCATACTGGCAGTGTAGCAGCGACTTGAACCACACCACTAACACTTATTCATAGTAAGGTGTATCACAATTATGGAATTATGGGGGGACTCTGCCCCCCCCCCCCCCCCCCAACATCATATTTGGGGGGGCTACAGCCCCCTAGCCCCCCCGCTTCCGCCGCCCCTGAAAAGAGCTTGTTGAGCTCGACCCGACAGTTGAGGAAACGAATAGTAGGTCCAATATGCCTCGTCGACTTTATACACCTGCATTATACGTTCAAAAGTCACGAGGTAGGCCTCCGCATCATCTTTTTCCATAATGGCCACCAGCTTCACATGGAGTTCCTTCGGCGACACCTTTCCTACTGCAGCCATAGTTTCAGCTACAGCTTTCTGCGTCACTTCCACCAACTTGGCCAGACCCTGCAAATGTGAGCACATTGCGTCCATCTGCTTCGCTACTTCTCTTTCTTGAATCTCTCTATCCTTTTTCTCTTTCCTGTTCCCGCTTTTCCGCTCTTCTACGAACTCATTCTCTCGTTTCATGCGGTCCTCTAGCAGCATTTCAACATACCCTCCATGTAGTGTTAGCCGATAGCCGAAACAAGCCAACTCCCAGAATGAACACAATTCCAATAAGATCCCCCCCACCCGTGCACATGCGTCATGCACATAATAGTACATCTCCCTGTTTAAGTTAAGTTCCAAAATAATGCACAGGCTTAGATATTCGTCCACTCCTTGTTCGTATTGATGATCCATCTCTTCGGTCCTGCTGGTTAGCGGGTTGCCCTTTACCTTTATCATGATGAGCTGGATTTTGACCATCATCATTGGAGAAAGACACTTCAGGCTCCTGTTCATTCACTTGGATATCACTTGATACAGTGTCACTTGTTTCTGTTTGCTCCGAAACAACTCTACTGTGGTCATCCTCTCTCTGAACAACTTCTGGGGGATCCTCTATCTCACACTGATGATTTCCTTCGAAATGGGCTTCTTCCTGATGACCATTTTCAGTCATGTTAACTCCTACACTTTCCCCTTCAAGAGGCATGCCATCACGGCCTGATTGCATATTCCTCTCCTCTGCATGGTTAATATATACAAGGCACTTTCTGTTTCTCCTGAATGTTCCTGAGTGTGTATTTACTACATAAGATCATGGGAAAATCTCCTCCATTACAATCCCTTCTTCTTTACGATCTGTCACCCACACTTTGTCACCAGTCAGTACGGTTGGTAGAGGTCTAGCACCATGGTGGGCATTGAAATTCCACTTCTGTCTCTGATTAGCTTCTTTGTCTTTTTGTTCCACCTTATGGAAATTTGGGACTCTTGGCTGTCTCTGGTTTTGTATCATAGGGAGATTTGTCCTTAGTTTTCTAGACATCAGGAGTTCCGCGGGACTGTATCCCAGCTGTAGAGGTGTTGCATTGTAAATTAGCAAGGAATAAAGTGGATCTTGATTCTTCTTCCACAATCCTTTTACTGTTTTCACCGCACGCTCCGCTTCTCCATTAGACTGTGGGTACAGAGTGATGTGATCAAACCCATAATCTCTGCTGAAGTTTTGAAACTGAGATGAGGCAAACTGAGGTCCATTGTCTGACATCACTTCCTCTGGCACACCATGGCGAGCAAAGATGACTTTAATCTGCTCTATCACCTCATGGGCTGTTGTTCTGTGGAGCTTAGCAACCTCAATAAATCGTGAATAGTAATCTACTATTATGAGGTAAGCAGAATTTTGCCATTCAAACAAATCCATCGCTATCTTCTGCCAAGGTAAGCTAGGCAAAGAAGATTCCATAAGTGGCTCACTTCTCTGTACCTTGCAGCATGTACGACATCTACGCACCACTTCTTCCAGCTGTTGAGACAGCCCAGGCCACCATGCACATTGTCGTGCACGTTCCCGGCACTTACTGTAGTAATTCCTTGATGGCCCCTATGTACCTGTGCTAAGATATCTGCCTGTAGAGAGTGAGGGATAACAATTCGTGATCCTCGCAGAAGAAGACCCTTCTCTACCGACAGTTCTGATGAGACAGAATGGTAAGGCTTTATTTCATTTGGTATGATCTTTGTATCTGGCCATCCACCATAACAAAATTTTGAGACTTGTCTTAAGACAGCATCTTCCTCCTGGTGTTTCCTGATTTGTTGAATGCGACCCTGTGATGCAGGTAGGTTCTTAATCACCACATTAACATATGCATTCACTTCATCCTGAAAGCCTTCTTCATTCAATGTAGCTTCTGTTGTTGGTGCTCTAGACAATGCATCTGGTATTGTCATGTCTTTACCAGGAACATGTGAGATCGTGAAGTAGTATCGCATTAGTCTCAGCCTAAATCTTTGCACCTGTAGTGGTAGTTCATCCAAGTGTTTTGTGCTCTGTAGGGGTACTAGCGGTTTGTGGTCTGTGAATATATGGAACTTCAGGCCAACCAAGTAATCACCAAACTTCTCACATGCCCATGTCAGTGCTAATGCCTCCTTTTCAATCTGGGCGTAGCGAACCTCTGTTGGCGTCATGGCTCGGGAAGCATAGGCACAGGTCTTAGCTCTCCTGACTTCTGCGTCTGCAGCAATACAGCTCCTAAGCCGAATGATGATGCATCAGCTGACACAGTTGTTGCCAAGCTGGGGTCAAACAGTGCTAAGACAGGACTTGATGTTAGCATAGTCTTAACTTCTCTGAAGGCCATTTTCTGTGATTCTCCCCAACACCACTGATTGTTCTTGGATAGCAATTCACACAGGGGTCTCATCTTATCAGAAATCCGAGGAGAAAACTTGCTCAACTGGTTTACCATACCAATAAATCGTCTAATATCACTGATATTCTGAGGTTCCTGAACATCAAGAATTGCCTTAATCTTGTCTGGGTCCGGTCTAATTCCATCCGAGTCAATAACTTGACCAAGAAACTTCACTGATGTTTTTGAAAATACACATTTATCCTTGTTTAAAGTGAGACCAGCTGCTTGTATCCTTTTAAGGGTTTGGTGTAATCGGGCATCATGCTCCTCTTGCGTTCTTCCATGTATGAGAACGTCATCCATTAGGCACAGAACACCCTCTATCCCATCTAGAATTAATGACATCCGTTTTTGGAAGTGTTCTGGAGCTGATGTGATACCAAAGGGCAATCTGCGGAAACAAAACCTTCCAAATGGTGTGATAAATGTTGTGAGTAGGGATGACTCTGGTGAAAGCGGTATCTGCCAAAACCCAGAATTAGCGTCAAGTTTTGAGAAGTATTTGGCACCACATATCTGAGCCAAAATCTGTTCCACTGCTGGCAGCGGATGTCGCTCGCGGCGGACACTCTCATTCAGCCGTGTGAGATCCACGCAGATTCGTACATGATCCTCGGATTTGGGAACCACTACCATGCCTGCACACCATTCTGTTGGGCCGTCTACTCTAGTGATAACTCCCATTGCTTCCATCCTCTCAAGCTCAGCCTTCACTTGTGGTAGAAGAGGTATAGCTATTCGCCTTGGTGTAGTCAATGCATATGGCTTCGCTCCTTCCATCAGTTCAATCTTGTACTCTCCTTCTAGCTCTCCTAGTCCCTCAAACAGCAAGGGATACTGCACAGGTATACAATCTGAGTTGGAGCTAATACTTTCTATCCGCTAAACTAAACCAAGAGACTCTATTGCAGGCCTTCCTAGCAGCGGCATGCGAAGACCAGGTACAACATATACATGCTGTGATGTTGAAGTGGTTTTACTCTTCAGATTTCCCTTAAAACACCCTTTAACAGACAATTTTTGATTGTTAGGGCCAAGCAATTGCCTATCAGGTAGAGAGAGCTTCACTTGGTGTAGTTTTCGTAATACCGTGTTTGGTATTACAGTTACATCTGCTCCTGTGTCCGTCTTAAATTTCGTGGGGTGACCATTAAGTAGCAGTGTCACTATCCACGGTTCGTCTTTACCTTCTGTTGTTACAGTGTTGAGGTATACTGCTTCTACTCCTCCCCCTCGGCTCCCCATTGTTGAGCGGCAGACCACCTGGAAATGTCCAAACTTCCCACACTTATTGCATGTAGCATTTCTTGCTGGACAATGAGCACGATCATGTTGTGGGCTCCTCCCACAATTCCCACACTTCAGTGACTGTGTGCTGTGTGTTACAGCCTCTACACTACCAGGCAAACTCTTGTCTCCTCGAAGTAGCACTTGCTGTTTCTTAACACTCTCTGACTGTTGCACTAAAGAAACTGCTTTTTCCAGGGTGAGAGTGGTATCCATCTGAAGCTTCTCTGACAGAACTCTGTCTAATATTCCAACAACAATCCTGTCTCTAATCAGCTCTTCCCGTAGATCCCTGTAGTCACAATGCTCTGCCAATGAGTACAGATCCATAACAAATGCATCCGTTGATTCTCCAACCTCCTGTTTCCTTTGGTTGAACTTTGCCTGTTCAAATATCACATTTCTTCTTTTCACAAAATGGGTTTCGAATTTATTTCGGACCGTTTCGTACTTCTTTGAATCCTCCTGCGATAAGCGAAAAGAACGAAGGATGTCATCCGCGTCGTCCCCCATACAGTATATCAACGTGCTAATCTGCTTTTCTTCGGATTTTGTTTTAAGTCCCGTTGCTAGGCGGAATTGCTCGAACCGCCTTATCCACTTCGGCCATTCTTCCGGACGAGCAAAAATAAATGGTTCTGGCGGGGTAACCTGAAATGCCATGCTGCCACCATGTAGTGTTAGCCGATAGCCGAAACAAGACAACTCCCAGAATGAACACAATTCCAATAAGATCCCCCCCACCCGTGCACATGCGTCATGCACATAATAGTACATCTCCATGCTTTCCAGACCCGACTCCCTCCTCCTCCGCACCTTCTTCTTTGTAGAGAAGTCCTGACCTAGTTGTCATTATTTATTGTGGGCAGTCAACACTTCCGACCTATATCCCACTTCTGACACCATATATGTGACAACTTAGGTTACCACACTCGTGCTACACGTTGCGAGCAGCCTTCCCTTCTGAATTCTCTTCTTGTATAATTGTTCTGTCCTCACACATGCGTGCACCTAGTTTTATACTCCACACCCACGCATGCATAACACACCAATAATAATAATGCATACTACTACAAGTTATTGGGTCCTCCACAGTAACTATACAAATATGTGTAACATCCTGTGCAGCCATATTTAATAATGTATTGTATGTACTATTTAACACCATGACAAACTATTGAACTGAATATTTAGGATGTTCAGAAGTTCACTGTGACATAGTGTTTCTCCTTCAATGATATGAAGCATCTCTTTGTCCAGTGTTTTAACAGTTTACTTGACCTTGGTATCATTATGTGGTGGGGAAAAGGGTAATGTGTGTTCTGTTTCATTATATTTCAAAACCAAGGGCATCATAGGTTAATACTACATGTACGGCAGTCCTAATGTTAAAGCCCTCCTTTATTGGCACTGCACCATTTCTGCAAGACTTTAACCCCACTCTGTTGCCATAACTTTAAACTGAAATGAGGAGGATCAGCTAGGGCTTCCTCATAACATCTATGTACATCCTAAACACTCTATAATCATTGAATTATACCAACTGTCTTAATGAAACATAATGACTTTTGTCTGCTCAGCCACTTGTGCTTGTGCCGTTTTATGTACCAGAGCTGAGCATACTTGTTACTGTTGTTTAGATGATCACATTTCCAATCTGTTTATTCATGTGACTGTGTTCGCTTGAGAAAAAAAGCTCTTGAGAGTTAAAAATGGGTAATGTGGTATGTTGAATTGTAAATACTACATGTACATGTAGATTGACCAGTGTTGTATGTACACACATTAGAATGGGAGTAGATAATTTGTAAATGTCCACGAATGGCTTAGTTGGGCTGAAGGGATGAAAAAAACGAAGGGACATAAGTTGTGAAGGTGCTGAAGGTTATGTGGGTGTGATTCATCCTGAAAGTCCTACATTAAAGCCAAAGGAGAGCTGATAAAAGAACCTTGGATAAATGGCAAATGGTTTCCAGGGGAAGTACTTTCAGTTCTCATCCACAACGTCAACTAGCTGTCTGCAATGCTGAGAAGGAGCAACTTCTATGCTGCCTGTTTATACAGCTGGTTTGTTTATCACAATCAACAAATAACCATAGTTCTGAACTATGGGCAAAAGGGATCACCACTGAACCATAGACAAAAGGGATCATCACTGAACTGTAGGCAAAAGGGATCACCACTGAACTATAGGCAACATGGATCACCACTGAATAGCAGTCTACATAAAATCATTCCGTAACTACCCAGTTGCAGATGTGTACAATCCTGGTACATATATTCAATGAATTGGCCAATACTTCAAATTCATCGAGCTTTGTTGTGATGAGTTTATGCAACCATCCAACGGGGGTCGACTGAACGGTTACCATAAATGTCATTCCTATTATTGATGACGTTTCGCATTAAAACGTCATCCCGCAATTGTGACAAGAGCTAGCTACGTTAAATGCGATCAGTAGTGCGAGTGAATAAAGGTGGACTTAGTGCGAAATGGGACAATGACCCCCTGCGCGCTCGCTCGTTTAACATGTGATAGGAAGCAAGCACGCACAATGTGTCTTTGTTTGATTCTGTGCAAAGTAATATCCACCGCTGATCGATAGCAGCCGCTTAAAACGACATGAGAGCTCCATTATAAATGAACTATATAAAACAATGGGGTGTATGCGCTGCTCTCTCAATGCAGGGTTAGTACTGCATATAAACAAGCATATTACTTTGCACACTGCATGTGTAGCTTTAATTTGTGGTTGATGACGCGTTGTTGTAACATGTTATGATAGCTGCAAAACCCTGCTATGATAGGCGTACCATATAAATGAATGTAATTTATGGTAACCGCTAAGTGACCCCTGATCCAAGGATTGGTTTTGTAAAATTCCTGTGGCTGACAAGTCAGAGGAACCTAACCAGATAACCCTGTGGCTGTTTGTGGAAATGGACAGGAAAAAGCCTCCAATTAGTGTGGGATCACATAATGGCACATGTACAGTCATCAGTCACTTCCATCGATGCACCCAGTCAGCAGTTATCCTGAAGACACCTGAGCCAGGAGTACCCAGAATAAACCATTTGTGTGCTGAGATGCCACAAGATGTGCACACACCTACATGTACATTTATACATTTAGAATGATCATATGATTGTAAAGTAATTGTGTGCATGTTCCAGAGGTGTCTGTTTTTCCAGAGTGCGTGCTACACATGCATGTATAGTACCTGGGACTTTGTACACATGGTGCCATTACATTTAACCACATACGTGTACATCACTTGCACATATGTATGCACATCTATCTTGTGAACTCACTGTGACAACTGTCCTCTCAGAATTGACAGCTTGGTAAGACACCTTGTGTATCAGTATATGTTTCTTTCTCTCTGTAGAATGAAAACTATCCACTTCATGTTGCTTGTGCCAAAGGCCATATGCAGATTGTGGAGCTTCTATTGGACAAAGGAGCTGATCTAAGAAGGGGAAATAAGGTATCTTGTAGTATGCTTGCATTGATGCAACATGATAATTGGCAACATATGGAGGGAGATGACCTTGGCTAAATGAAATAATTGGACCATTCATTCTGCTTAAGTTTTAGCACGAAATACCCATAATACATTTCCCCCCTAAATATAGTAATAATTATGTTGTAGCCCACAACGATTTGACTGAACAGAAACTACAGTAGACTATTGCTTGTAAGACCCCTCCCGGCCCCATTTAAATGAAATGGCTCATGTTTAAATGATTGTATCTCATAGCGGTGTATGCCTGGGCAAGCTTTTAATAGAATGGTGCTCCTGCGTGAATCGTGACTAACTCGTCACATCAATGGACAATGAATTCACTCTGTACATTACTCATGTAAATAGATTGGATGTACCATATATGCCTGCCATTTAAATATTTGTGCTGCATTGAAATGTGTCTGGTAATTATAGCGTAACGAGTTGCAATTAATATCACTCTCGTTACTGACAAAATCTGATCATCATTTCAGCATACCAATTAAATACCAAACATATATGACGCAACATGGACCATCGTGCGCATGCGTGGTCAATTCAGTCATAACACTTTCTCCCTCTTTGAAAAGAGTAGTTTCACCAGTTACAGTATGGCAATGTGCACCATAGAAGTCTGGGGGACGTTGAATCCGCTTAGGGTACCGTGAAAACTGCTCATTGGCTGTAGTCTCTTCACTTTGCTCGGCAACGTTACGATCATCGTTCTGCGGCGAGACTTCCATTTCTTGACCCACAATGTCTGGACTGGTCACAGTTACTTCCTGGTCTGGTAGATTTTGTTCAGTCCTTTGATCACGTGCACGCGATCTGTCCATTTCCGTCTCTTCAGGTTCATCATCCTCAAAATACTGCAAGTTCGTACCAGGTGGCAACGCCCGTTCAGGACCAGTTTGTTGACCGACTAACGGATGAGGTGTCGAACCCGAAGGTAGTGCAGTCTCCACCCGCATATCCAGAGAACAGCGCTTTAAGCGATCAAAGTGAACGACAATTTGACGACGAAACCTCGAGGTACATGTACGCTGGTCCTGAATTCTGTAAACTGCAGACGATATCTTCTTTACCACTTTAAACGGGCCACTCCAAGGGCAATGCAGTTTCCTTGGTACTCCTCTTGGTACTGCTGGATTGTTCAACCAAACCAGATCACCTGCCTCAAACGAATCCCCATGAACCTTACCATTGTATGTTTCTTTTGCTCTTTCAACTGCAGTGCCTACATGTTCGTGGGCAGTACTGTAGGCACGTTCCAAGGTTTGCTTCAATTTCCTCGCATACTGGTGGTGCAACTCGGCCTTGGTCGGGGCGGAGCCATATACGATGTCTAGAGGTAGCTTGGCCTGCCGTCCAAACATCAGGTAGAACGGTGAGAATCCGGTGGAGGAATGGACACTCGTGTTGTACGCCATACAGACCTTTTTGAGATGCGACTCCCAGTCTATTGGGTTGTCATGCACAGTGGTAGCCAGCATGCTGATTAGGGTCCTGTTAAAACGTTCTACAAGGCCGTCAGATTGTGGGTGGTAAGGTGTCGTGCGGCTTTTGTAGATCTTGAGCAGACGACAGACCTCCTGTAAGACTCCCGACTCAAATTGGCGGCCTTGGTCAGAATGCAGTTGTTCGGGTACAGAGAAGCGACAGAACAATTCATCCACCAGCTTCGTTGCCACTGTAACTGCCTCTTGGTTTGGAATGGCGTAAGCCTCAACCCATTTCGTGAAATAGTCTGAAGCCACCAATATATACGCATTCCCTGTCGTTGATGGCGAGATAGGCCCAACAATGTCCACAGCTACAATCTGCATCGGATACCCTGCAACTACATTCTGAAGTGGGGCCTTGCCTCTCTTACTCGGGTTCTTCTAGCTGCACAGGTAGCACAAGTTTTACACCACTTTCTAACGTCATCCGAGTGCCCAGGCCAGTAGAATCTCTCCTTCAACCGGTATAGAGTTTTTTTTTCACCCAGATGGGCCCCAAAGGTGCCTTCATGCAACTGCTGCACTTATCTCCCTCGGAGCCACCAGCTGAAGGAAAGTATTCCCGTCACTGCCTTCATATCGTCTGTAGAGAATCCCATTTTCCAACACTAGCTGGTCCTATTGCTGAATGAATTGGTTGAATTCCCTGCTTTTTCCCTCAGCGTCCTTAGAACTTAGGGTCTTCCCGGAAGAAATAGCCTGGATAATGGGTGCAATGTCCTCATCTTGCTGCTGAAGCAGCTGAAGGTTGCTCTTTACTGGCACAACTGCAAACGCATCTGCCGAATCGTTTTCTGTCGGCCCACGCACTCGAGAAAGTGCATCTGCATTTGAATGGTTGCGCCCTTTTCGGTGGACCACTTCGAAATCATATTCCTGAAGTTGCTCCAACCACCGCGCCAGCTGTCCTTCAGGCTCTTTCATACTGTATATCCATTGCAGCGCACTGTGGTCAGTGCGAAGGACGAAGTGTCGGCCTAGAAGATAAGGACGGAAATGCTTCACAAAGGTGACTACAGCCAGCAATTCCTTCCTTGTGACATTGTACTTTCGCTCGGCTTTACTGAGTGTACGGCTCCCGTAAGCCACCACGCACTCCTGACCATCATCACTCAGCTGTGACAGAACCGCTCCAACCCCAGTCTCGCTGCCATCAGTGTCAAGGAGTAAAGGTTTGTCAAAATTAGGGAAGATGAGCACTGGTGCCGATATCAGCCTCTGCTTCAACTCCTGGAATGCAGCATCACATTCGCTGGTCCATTCGAACGCTCGGCCACGCTCAGTCAGCCGGTAGAGGGGCGTTGTGATCATGGAGAAATCTTGAATGTAACGACGATAGTATCCAACGAGTCCCAGGAACTGTTGCACTTCTCTTGCTGAAGTCGGAACACTCCACTTCTTCACAGTGTCGATTTTATCAGGGTCGGTACTAATACCCTGCCTCGTGATGCCAGAAAGCTGACTTTCTCATGAAATAAGGAACACTTTGCTGGTTTAAGTCGGAGACCTGCACCCCTCAACTTTTCCAGCACTATTCTCAAGTTTTGCAGGTGATTCTTGAATGTTTTTCCCATAATGACTATGTCATCTATGTAGACGAGACAGTGCTCCCAACGAATCCAGGTCCATCAATCTCTGAAAAACTGCTGGAGCGTTGCATAATCCAAAAGGCATCACTCTGAATTCAAATAGTCCATCTCCTGTTGTGAATGCTGTCTTGGGTCGCACCTTTTCGTCAATTTCTACCTGCCAATACCCACTCAGTAAGTCCAAGGTGAAAAACCATCTGGAACCACTCAGAGCCTCCATTGAATCATCCACCCTGGGAAGAGGATATGCATCCTTCCGGGTGATAGCATTTAGTTTGTGGTTGTCTACACAAAATCTCAAGGAGCTGTCTTTTTTTCCAACCAGAACTACAGGTGAAGCCCACGGACTAGATGAGGGTTGAATGATGTTTTTCTGGAGCATGTCCTTGATAAGCCCTCGAGCCTGCTCCCTCCTCGCTGGTGGCACTCGTCTACATGGTTGTCGAATAGGGTGTTCATTACCTGTGTCAATAGAGTGTTTTATTAGGTTTGTACGACCCAGCTTAGCACTCGACTCCGCAAAAACATCCGCATATTCCAACAGCAACTTGTAGAGCTCCTCCTTCTCGTTTGTGGTGAGGTCACTTCTTTATACCATTTCCTGCAGCATGATATGTTTCTGGGGCGACACATGAGGGACATTTGAACTGCTGCTGGGCACTTCACCAACTGGGGCTACCATCATGCTTTCAACTGGGCTTGCCTTTGCCACCCGCGTACCCTTGTATATGGTGACATCTGTGGGTAAAGGGTTGACAATAAGAATAGGCACATAACCTCCTTTTGACTTGTAGGTGTTGAGGTGACCAATGCTCCAGCAATCAGAAACAGTATGTCAGCCCGTGAGCCTTCTATCAGCCAAGTCCTGTGGTCGATCACTGGATTGCATGATGCCATAGTCTGGATTTCACTGAATGGGGGAATAGATAGTGTCTCTTCCACGGCCACATCTGCTGGAATCTGCTGAGAGCCGTCAGTGTCCTGGGCATGCACCAAAGGAACTGACAGACCCCTGACCTGGAGAAGCTTATTAGGTAAGTCAACAACACAGCCCTGCCTCTCAAGAAAAATTGAGACCAATGATGGACTCAACTGCAAGACAGTCAACTACCACAAAATCAGCTTGGATTACAAGGTCTGTGAATCTCAAATCTAGTGTACACACTCCCAGCACCGTTAAAGGACTGCCAACCACACCAACAATCTGTTTTCCACCCCACGGGGACAGCTGCAACATCTTTTCACCCCCAAATGCACTCCAGACTTTACTACTCAAGAGTCTAACTGCTGCCCCAGTGTCTACCATGAACTTCTGCTGGGTTTCCATCACACTGGCTGATACAAAGTGTGAACAAGCTGGATTTACAGATAGACTAAAACTACATGTTGTACTATCCAATTGAACCACTGTATTTACGCCCTCGCACACCTGGTTCTTAGTGCTGAGGGCTGCTAGTTGTCCTGTTGCTTGCGGCCACCCTTAGCTACGCCAAGTGTAACGAGTCGCAATTAATATCACTCTCGTTACTGACAAAATCTGATCATCATTTCAGCATACCAATTAAATACCAAACATATATGACGCAACATGGACCATCGTGCGCATGCGTGGTCAATTCAGTCATAACAATAGCATAGTCCAAAGGAGCACACAGTATCTTGAGAAGTGTCATAACTGTACTTTGATTATGCCACATTCTCTTTCATAAGTAGCTTACTAATGTGCAGTTAATGGACATGTGAACCAATGTGCATGTACAGTTATATGTATACTTCTCTTTGTAGTTTGAAGACTCTCCTCTCCATTATGCCTGTCTGCATGGCCAAACGGGTGTTGTGAGTCTTCTTGCAAACAAAGGAGCAAACCTAAACAGGACAAATGAGGTACCTTTGGTTGCTGCCACATGACAAGATAGTTAGTATGATGTCATTTTAGGTTGAAAGGTAAAAGTGGTTGTTTGATATTTTCAAACCCTACCCCCACCCCCAATATTTTGGGCTTACTGTGGCTTAAGATATAACTTTGACTCCATTAGTGTTCTGATGACTGTTTTGAATGGTATGAGCATACAGCCTTGTACAGAGGTAGTGATGGAAATACATGTATACACTATAGCTTGAATAGATCATCATTGAGACGTTTATTTGTGACCTTTAAGGTACTGTTTGGTCAAACAGTGTTTAACAGAAATCTAAGAAGTGTCCATGGAGGTGTCATACTGCCTCAGCTTAACACATGTGCACATTCAGACCAGTCTCAGACCTGCCCATGGCGCCCCTGGGGCATGCACATAAACCCATCACACACAACACACATCAGGGTTTTTATCTCTTAGTAATCACCCTTGCACCACACTCCCTGTGCCTTGTGAATTTGTCTGTCACTTGTGTATATGAATGTCCCTCATGCTTGCTTATTGGCCATTCCTCACATCACTGCCTGACCTCCTTTTACGGCATGCAGTCAACATGATGCATGTACTGGGCTAGCTGCTAGCACACTTGCTAAGTAATACCATGTCTGTTAAGTTCTATATGTACCTTATGCTTTGTGCTAACCAACACTAGAGACTGCATGGTATTCCTGCAGACTTGTAATAGTAAGTGCTATAACATACATGTATACAGTAAGACTTTCTGGAGATGAGAACATCTCAGAGTGCCCATGTTGATCAGTGATAATTGTAATTGCCTCGTTTCCTCTCCCTATAATAATGGTTATGGCAGAATAGACATTAAGAGCTGTGTGCTGGCATCATGATTGAAACTGAAGTAAAGAACCAGGCTGGGAAACATTTGCACTAAATTACCTATTCTAGTTCTCTAAATGTAGAAGTAATACAGCTAGACGAGAGTCCTGCTTCTATGACCACAATCAGGGGACTATGGTATGCACCCACTGTAACCAAGCAGATTGGTTATTTAATTAAACATGCCTTCCACTATCAATGATCATGATATTGTATGGTGATGTATTATGGTGTGTATGTATGTTTGTGTAATTATTTAGATACACAGTGTATTATTTGTCCAGGCTATACAACTGGTAGTGATGATCCAATTTTTCTCTCCTTCAGTTTGGACACACCCCACTTCATTTGGCATGTCTTCTAAAGCGAGCAGATACAGTGCACGAGCTAATAAAGTTAGGAGCAATTGTGAATGCACAGTCGAATGAGGTACGGTGTGTGCATGTATTGAAGTGTTACTAGTATATGTTAGAATGACATTCCCCCCGCATATTTAGAATGCACGTTCATCACTTGCAATTTCCACAATTTGATTGCCATAATTAACTGGTAGGGTTACAGGAAAATGTGCGAAGTATACCAACATGTAATTCGTTATGAATCAGCTCTGATAATGAATGAGAAAAACGTAACTGATGCATTAAAGCTGAGAAGACATCATGACATGATGATATGACTTGTAAACTTCAATGTTATAACAAAGATATCAATTCAAACTTTGCATGTTGAATAATTTTAATGTTGCGTAAGTTATGGTGTGGGATTTGAGGAAATCTTTGATGTTTTCATCCTCTAATATTTTTCCTACATGTAGGAATGTATGATAATGGCATAGATTTTAAACTTGGACGTATTCTTTGGCTTTGGCTTTCTTGGAATTCGTGTAGTTATGCTAAATTATATGTGGTAATTGAGATGCATGTGAATTAGATGTAATATTTGTATGGTCGGAGTTACCTCTATTGAGACAGTTTTTTGTGTGCACATATTATGAGCATAGGGTTTGATTTACACTCGATGAGTAATGCTCTGATACTGTTAAATGAGAGGAACATAACTTATGTGTTAACACTGGGAAGAAATGGTAACATGATTGCATGCAATGTAACATTAAATGTTGGACAAAATTATAAATTCATTGCTTTGTTATTTATTTGCGATCCACTTGTACATCTCTATTATGTGTACCCTCCAATTAAGTAACCTGTACTGAGGTAGTTTTTTTTTTTTTGTATGATCAGTTTACTTTGTTGCTCAATTTGAAATGAACGGATAAGCTGTAAATGAAAGGAATGTAACTTATGTGTTAGACTGATATGTAGCCTCGTTCCTAGGCCGTATTTTTTATTAAAGTTAGGTGTGGCTGTTAGCGATTGGCAATGTTTAGCATGCATGCACTAGGCCATTACCAAGAAATGGTAATTGTTTACTGTAGTAATTCTGTCTGTAAATGTTCCATATACTACTTTCTGAACGCTAGCTTTTCCTGCCATTGCGCCCGTAGAATTTCATTGTACTCCATGTCGAAATACATTATGTACGATGGTAACTGTAAGACGGTGGATTTCAATGAAGATTGTTGGGAGGGAGGGACGGATGCAATTGGAGGTGGGAATCGGAAAGGGGGTGAAAAATGGGACTCGAGAACAGTACAAGGTAGGCATAATCCTAAAACCCCTAAAGGGCCCTTTGGCACTGCCCTAAAATAAAGCCCTTAAACCCTAAAGAGCGCGACTCACATCGCTCATTTATTCATGTAGAAATCATTGTGCCTGTCGATTCTGTCTAACTCTTTGTGTGTCACTCATTGCGTGGTCATTTATAGGCTCACAGCGCTAATGAGTACATCAGAGCCATGTGATAAAATGCACTGTGTATCAGCTAGGGGAGAGGCGTGGTCGAGTTAAAGCCACATCGCAGCTGGGGTGAAACACTTGTATACCGTCCTTCTTGTTGGGATTTGCGTTCTGCAGACATATATTTTCATGTAAACACATGCACACACACACACATACATTGTACACAAACATGTCTCATGTCACACATATACATTTTCCACCATAAGACACTATTCTTTTCCCATTGGTGTATACCTTAGGTTGTGTGCATATTAACCTCATAAACTTATTTGACCTCCTATTTTAGTCACTAGTCATCATATCAGCACAAAAATGGTTGTTTTCAGGCATCTCATGTCGCATAGCTTCCAATGCTACACTCATGGCCTCCACTGTATGCTCATATCTCATGGTCTCTTACATGGTCATGTCCGATGCCCTTCACGTAACTGATCTGTTTTTCATGCATGTAACACCTGTAACTGGACTAGTGTGTGGCATGTATTGTATTGATGTCAGTGGCGTAGGAAGCACTGGGGCTGTGTGGACAATTGCCCACACAGTTTAGTCAGAGGGAGAACATTGCCCCCCACTCCAAAACACACACACACACACACACACGCACACATGCACACGCACACACACACACACACACACACAGTCATATGTACTGGACAAACGTGGAATATATTCCTTGATGGTCTTATTTTAGCGTAGCTTAAGTGATGGTGGGGGGTTTGAAGAGATTCTTTGATGTATTCATCCTGTATCATTTCCCTATAATGTCATAAATTATCACTCTTGGATGTGTTCTTTGGCTTTCTTGGAATTTGTGACCGTAGGAGGTAAGTCCTACAATTTGTGTCACATTTGAGATTCATTTGTGCATGTCAATTGGAGATTGGATTTTTGTATGCTCAGAGTCACCTGTAATGAGATAGTTTATTTTGTTGTATTATAATGAACACATGTTATTTGCTTTGTTGTTGATTTGGAATGAGCAATGATCTGGTTAGCATTACGTAAGAGAAACATCACTGATGTGTAAAACCTGAATGGTACAATGAAATGTAAGGACAAAGCTATCAATGTTTAGCATTGCTGCATGTGGGTATTATACTTGACAGTCTTATTTTAACATACCTGAAGTGATGGTGGGGGATTTGAAACGAATCTTTGATGTATTCATCCTGTATCATTTTCCTATAATTCCATAAATTATACCTCCTGGATGTGTTCTTTGGCTTTCTGACCATAGTCGGTAAGTCCTACAATGTGTGTCACATTTGAGATTCATTTGTGCATGTCTTTTGGAGATGTGATTTGTGTAGGCTCAGTCACCTGGAGTTTTTTTTTTTTCCTTGCATTTTAATGAGCACATTTAATAAGCTTATTTGGTTATTTGGAATTATCAATGATCTGGATGGCATTAAGTAAGGTAAACTGCCATATTAGAACAGGTTGGCCTTATTGGAACAGAGGGGGGGGGGGGGGTCAGAATAACCGCAGCCTATAATCACAGTTGATAATACCCTTTAGCGAACTACGCCCCTAAGTAGTTAATTTGTTTTCACGTACGTACGAAAGCTAGTTAGTAAACCTCTTATTTCTTGGAGGCTAAGCGTGGAAGAAATGGCTGGCAGCGAAAGGGAAAGCGCCTATCCCAGTTAATAGTAAAGATGTCACGATGGACTTATGTAAACGATATCGCACCACAGAACCGACCCATTCGTGGGGTCAAAGGAAGTAGGCCTAGCATTTGGTAAATATAAGGCCAAACTGCAGTGCCCAGGACACGTCACCACTGATCTGAACGCCATAAAAATCATAGCCGATTGTGTACCCGATATACGCGCATCTATCAATAATTTTCCAATAGTATTTATTACAATAATTTAACCAAGTATAGGTAAACAAGTTTTGTTTTGCTGAATTCCAGCAATTCTCAGGGGGCTGTAGAAGAGGTAGGGATTTGAAACTCATTCTTTCTTGCGCAGATTTGTGTTATAACCGTAACTTAGCGATGCCGATTTCCACCATGCAAGCTATGGCTCATTTAGTACTCACTTCCGGTAATTTTCAATGGAGGTCACGAAGCCTCTCTTTGACTTGAAGTAGCTCTTCCGCGTAACCACTTGTAACAAAGTTTTAAGCTTAAAATCAATGTCTCATGACTTATGAATAGAAATATGGGGAAAAGGAGGGCTTTTGCTAGCTCTTGCAATGCATGGCGTTTTTTAAATCACTACCCCTCGAACTAACAGAAAGTGACATAGTTGCAGACAGAGAACGCAAATGTATTTTTTTTGTGTGTCACTTCGGATACTTCTAGATATGTTGGCGGCGTTGCTGGTTGTACGTCCTCCAGACGATGCGTTTGACTTGTACAGTCCGTTTAAAAACCGGTTCAAATATGGCAGCTTACCTTAAGAGAAACATAACTGATGTATAAAAGCTTAATGTATGACTAAAAGTTATCAATCTATTGCATTGTTGCATGTGAGTATTTTCGTCAATGGTCTTATTTTAACATAGCTTAAGTGAAGATTCATTGATGTATTCATCCTGTATCATTTCCTTATAATTGCACAAATTATCACTCCTGGACGTGTTCTTTGGCATTCTTGGAATTTGTGACCGTAGTGGGTAAGTCCTACAATTTGTGTCACATTTGAGATTCATTTGTGCATGTATTTTGGAGATGTGATTTGTGTATGCTCAGAGTCACATGGAGTTTTTTTTTCCTTGTATTTTAATGAGCACATCTAATAAGCTTATTTGGTGATTTGGAATTATCAATGATCTGGATGGCTTTAAGAAAAACATCACTAATGTATAAAAGCTTAATGTATGATTAAACGTTATCAATCTATTGCATTGTTGCATGTGAGTATTTTCGTCAATGGTCTTATTTTAACATAGCTTAAGTGAAGATTCAGTGATGTATTCATCCTGTATCATTTCCCTATAATTACACAAATTATCACTCCTGGACGTGTTCTTTGGCTTTCTTGAAAAATGTGACCGTAGCAGGTAAGTCCTACAATTTGTGTCACATTTGAGATTCATTTGTCCATGTCTTTTGGAGATATGATTTCTGTATGCTCATAGTCAGCTGTAATGAGATAGTTTCTTTTTCGCTTGAATTTTAATGAGCACATGTAATTTTTGTTGGTGATTTGGAATTATCAATGATCTGGATGGCATTAAGTAAGAGAAACATAACTGATGTATAAAAGCTTAATGGTATGATTAAATGTAAGGAAACAGTTATCAATCTATTGCATTGTTGCATGTGAGTATTTTCGTTAATGGTCGTATTTTAACATAGCTTAAGTGAAGATTCAGTGATGTATTCATCCTGTATCATTTCCCTATAATTGCACAAATTTTCACTCCTGGACGTGTTCTTTGGCTTTCTTGGAAATTGTGACCGTAGCGGGTAAGTCCTACTAATTGTGTGACATTTGAGATTCATTTGTGCATGTCTTTTGGAGATGTCATTTGTGTATGCCAAGAGTCACCTGGAGGTTTTTTTTCCTTGTATTTTAATGAGCTTATTTGGTGATTTGGAATTATCAATGATCTGGATGGCTTTAAGTAAGAGATACATACCTGATGTATAAAAGCTTAATGGTGTATGATTAAAAGTTATAAGTCTATTGCATTGTTGCATCTGAGTATTTTCCTTAATAGTCCTATTTGAACATAGCTTAAGTGAAGATTGAGTGATTTATTCATCCTGTATTATTTTCCAATAATTGCACAAATTAAAACTCCTGGACTTGTTGTTTGGCTTTCTTGGAATACGTGGCCGTAGTTGGTAAGTCATACAATTTGTGTCACATTTGAGATTCATTTGTGCATGTCAATTGGAGATGTGATTTGTGTATGCTCAGACTCACCTGTAATAAGATAGCTTTTTTTCGCTTGAATTTTAATGAGCACATGTAATTAGCTTTGTTGGTGATTTGGAATTATCAATGATCTGGATGGCATTAAGTAAAAGAAACATAACTGATGTATAAAAGCTTAATGGTATGATTAAATGTAGGGAAAAAGTTATCAATCTATTGCATTTGCATGTGAGTATTTTCCTTAATGGTCTTATTTTAACATAGCTTAAGTGACGATTCAGTGATGTATTCATCCTGTATCATTTCCCTATAATTGCACCAATTATCACTCCTGGATGTGTTCTTTGGCTTTCTTGGAAAATGTGACCGTAGGAGGTAAGTCCTACAATTTGTGTCACATTTGAGATTCATTTGTGCATGTCAATTGGAGATGTCACTTGTGTATGCTCAGAGTCACCTGTAATAAGATAGTTTTTTTTTCGCTTGAATTTTAATGAGCACATATATTTTTTGTTGGTGATTTGGAATTATCAATGGTCTGGATGGCATTAAGTAAAAGGAACATAACTGATGTATAAAAGCTTAACGGTATGATTAAATGTAGGGAAAAAGTTATCAATCGATTGCATTGTTGCATGTGAGTATTTTCCTTAATGGTCTTATTTTAACATTGCTTAAGTGAAGATTCAGTGATGTATCATTTCCCTATAATTGCACCAATTATCACTCCTGGATGTGTTTTTTGGCTTTCTTGGAAAATGTGACCGTAGGAGGTAAGTCCTACAATTTGTGTCACATTTGTGATTCATTTGTGCATGTCAATTGGAGATGTCATTTGTGTTGGCTAAGAGTCACCTGTAATGAGATAGTTTTTTTCCCCTTATATTATAATGAGCACATGTAATTTTTGTTGGTGATTTGAAATTATCAATGATCTGGATGGCATTAAGTAAGAGAAACGGTATGATTAAATGTACAGACAAAGTTATCAATCTATTGCATTGTTGCATGTGAGTATTTTCGTTAATGGTCTTATTTTAACATAGCTTAAGTGAAGATTCAGTGATGTATTCATCCTGTATCACTTCCCTATAATTGCACAACTTATCACTCCTGGGCGTGTTGTTTGGCTTTCTTGGAAAATGTGACCGTAGCGGGTAAGTCCTACAATTTGTGTCACATTTGAGATTCATTTGTGCATGTCTTTTGGAGACGTCATTTGTGTATGCTCAGAGTCACCAGGTGTTTTTTTTTTCTCTTGTATTTTAATGAGCACATGTAATTAGCTTATTTAGTGATTGGAATTTTCAATGATATGGATGGCTTTAAGTAAGAGAAACATACCTGATGTATAAACGCTTAATGGTATATGATTGAAAGTTATAAGTCTATTGCATTGTTGCATGTGAGTATTTTCCTTAATGGTCTTATTCGAACATAGCTTAAGTGAAGATTGAGTGATTTATTCATCCCTGTATCATTTTCCAATAATTACACAAATTAAAACTCCTGGACTTGTTGTTTGGCTTTCTTGGAATATGTCGCCGTAGTTGGTAAGTCCTATTTGAGATTCACTTGTGCATGTCAATTGGAGATGTGATTTGTGTATGCTCAGAGTCACTTGTAATGAGATAGTTTATTTTGTCCTTGTATTATATCGAGCACATGTAATGAGCTTTATTGGTGATATGGAATTATCAATGATCTGGATGGCATTAAGTAAGCGAAACATAACTGATGTACATAAAAGCTTAATGGTATGATTTAAAGTTATCAATCTATTGCATACTTTGCATGTGATTGTTTTCGTTAATGGTCTTATTTTAACATAGCTTAAGTGAAGATTCAGTGATGTATTCATCCTGTATCTTTTCCTTATAATTATCACTCCTGGACGTTTTCTTTGGCTTTCTTGAAAAATGTGACCGTAGTTGGTAAGTCTCACAATTTGTGTCACATTTGAGATTCATTTGTGCATGTCTATTGGAGATATGATTTGTGTATGCTCAGAGCCACCTGGAGTTTTTTTTTCCCTTATATTTTAATGCGCACATGCAATAACTTATTTGGTGATTTGGAATTATCAATGATCTGGATGGCATTAAGTAGCAGAAACATAACTGATGTATAAAAGCTTAATGGTTTGATTAAAAGTTATCAATCTGTTGCATGGTAGTATTTTCGTTAATGGTCTTATTTTAACATAGCTTAAATGAAGATTAAGTGATGTATTCATCCTGTATCTTTTCCTTATAATTGCACAAATTATCACTCCTGGACATGTTCTTTGGCTTTCTTGGAAAATGTGCCCGTAGTTGGTAAGTCCTACAATTTGTGTCACATTTGAGATTCATTTGTGTATGTCAATTGGAGATGTGATTTGTGTATGCTCTGAGTCACCTGTAATGAGATAGTTTTTTTTTCCCTTGTATTTTAATGAGCACATGTAACTAGCTTTGATGGTGATTTGGAATTATCAATGATCTGGATGGCATTAAGTAAGAGAAACATAACTGATGTATAAAAACTTAATGGTATGATTAAAAATTATCAATCTATTGCATTGTTGCATGTGAGTTTTTTCCTTAATGGTCTTATTTTAACATAGCTTAAATGAAGATTAAGTGATGTATTCATCCTGTATCTTTTCCTTATAATTGCACAAATTATCACTCCTGGACATGTTCTTTGGCTTTCTTGGAAAATGTGACCGTAGTGGGTAAGTCCTACAATTTGTATCATATTTGAGATTCATTTGTGCATGTCAATTGGAGATGTGATTTATGTAAGCTCCGAGTAGTCTGTAATGAGATAGTTCTTTTTCTCTTGTATTATTATAGCACATGTAATTTTTGGTGGTGATTTGGTATTATCAATTATCTTGATGGTTTTAAGTAAGAGAAACATAACTGATGTATAAAAGCTTAATGGTATGATTAAATGTACGGACGAAGTGATCAATATATTGCATGTGAGTATTTTCCTTAATGGTATTATTTTAACATAGCTTAAGTGAAGATTAAGTGATGTATTCATCCTGAATTTTTCCTTATAATTGCACAAATTATCACTCCTGGACATGTTCTTTGACTTTCTTGGAAAATGTAACTGTAGTGGGTAAGTCCTACAATTTGTGTCACATTTGAGATTCATTTTGCATGTCAATTGGAGATGTCATTTGTGTTGGCTAAGAGTCACCTGTAATGACATGTAATTTTTGTTGGTGATTTGGAATTATCAATGATCTGGATGGCATTAAGTAAGAGATACGGTATGATTAAATGTACAGACAAAGTTATCAATCTATTGCATTGTTGCATGTGAGTATTTTCGTTAATGGTCTTATTTTAACATAGCTTAAGTGAAGATTCAGTGATGTATTCATCCTGTATCATTTCCCTATAATTGCACAAATTATCACTTCTGGGCGTGTTGTTTGGCTTTCTTGGAAAATGTGACCGTAGCGGGTAAGTCCTACAATTTGTGTCACATTTGAGATTCATTTGTGCATGTCTTTTGGAAATGTGATTTGTGTATGCAGTCACCTGGAATTTTTTTTTCCCCTTGTATTTTAATGAGTACATGTAATTAGCTTATTTGGTGATTTGGAATTATGAATGATCTGGATGGCTTTAAGTAAGAGAAACTTACCTGATGTATAAACGCTTAATGGTATATGATTACAAGTTATAAGTCTATTGCATTATTGCATGTGAGTATTTTCCTTAAAGGTCTTATTTTAACATAGCTTAAGTGAAGATTCATTGGTGTATTCATCCTGTATCATTTTCCAATAATTGCACAAATTAAAACTCCTGGACGTGTTGTTTGAATATGTCGCCGTAGTTGGTAAGTCCTATTTGAGATTCATTTGTGCATGTGTAAGAGAAATATAACTGATGTATAAAAGCTTAATGGTATGATTTAAAGTTATCAATCTATTGCATAGTTGCATGGGATTATTTTCGTTAATGGTCTTATTTTAACATACCTTAAGTGAAGATTCAGTGATGTATTCATCCTGTATCTTTTCCTTATAATTATCACTCCTGGACGTTTTCTTTGGCTTTCTTGGAAAATGTGACCGTAGTGGGTAAGTCCTACAATTTGTGTAACATTTGAGATTCATTTGTGCATGTCTATTGGAGATGTGATTTGTGTATGCTCAGAGCCACCTGGAGTTTTTTTTTTCCTTGTATTTTAATGAGCACATATAATTAGCTTATTTGGTGATTTGGAATTATCAATGATCTGGATGGCATTAAGTAACAGAAACATAACTGATGTACAAAAGCTTAATGTATGATTAAAAGTTCTCAATCTATTGCATTGTTGCATGTGAGTATTTTCCTTAATAGTCTTATTTTAACATAGCTTAAGTGAAGATTCAGTGATGTATTCATTCTGTATCATTTCCCTATAATTGCACCAATTATCACTCCTGGATGTGTTCTTTGGCTTTCTTGGAAAATGTGACCGTAGAAGGTAAGTCCTACAATTCGTGTCACATTTGAGATTAATTTGTGCATGTGAATTGGAGATGAGATTTGTGTATGCTCAGAGCCACCTGAAGTTTTTTTTTTTTCCTTGTATTTTAATGAGCACATATAATTAGCTTATTTGGTGATTTGGAATTATCAATGATCTGGATGGCATTAAGTAACAGAAACATAACTGATGTTCAAAAGCTTAATGTATGATTAAAAGTTATCAATCTATTGCATTGTTGCATGTGAGTATTTTCCTTAACGGTCTTATTTTAACATAGCTTAAGTGAAGATTCAGTGATGTATTCATCCTGTATCATTTCTATATAATTGCACAAATTATCACTCCTGGACGTGTTGTTGGGTTTACTTGGAATTTGTAACCGTAGTCGGTAAGTCCTACAATGTATGTCACATTTGGGATTCATTTGTACATATCTTTTGGAGATGTGATTTGTGTATGCTCAGAGATACCTGGAGTTTTTCTCTTCCTTGTGTTGTAATGAGCACATGTAATTAGCTTATTTGGTGATTTGGAATTATCAATGATCTGGATGGCATTAATTAAGAGAAATATAACTGATGTATAAAAGCTTTATGTATGATTAAAAGTTATGAATTTATTGCATTGTTGCATGTGAGTATTTTCCTTAATGGTCATTTTAAAAAATAGACCTTATTCGATAAAAGATGAATTCCATTACTATACGAATGAATCTAATTATAATCACGTGACGTTGTACATTGGAGGATTTGACTTAGACAATGGTATTGAGTTGCTGCACTCCGGGTTGTAGAAACAAAAAGAAAGCTGGTTCTCCGATCAAATATTATCGGTTCCCGTTGGTCCCTAGTCGTAGGATGCTCTGGATCTCCGCAATTTGTTGGCAAAGCTTTTTCCCAACTTACTCGCATAGGCTTTGCAGCGATCATTTCATATCAGGTACCGATTTCACGCTGAACAAAAGATGCATTATCACACTCTTGGTCGTTACTAGGTCATACTAGTCTCGATCCACTGCATCCTGACTTCGTTCCAAGCATTTTTGATGATGTGGATTTTCGAAGTAAGGAAATGCTCAAAAGGAAGCTAAAGAAATACGTACAGACCACAGAAACAAAACATAAACGTAGCACATCTGTTGCTTGCACCGCCATGGAAAAGGATAAAACATGTACGTATGCATCATCGGCATGATAACTTAACTGTTTCAATATATCCAATTTTTTGTAGCACTGCAAGCAGATGTTATTGCAGCCCAGAGAATATCAATGGCGGATGACATTTCACATCACGTGGAGCCTTCAGTGACAGACGTGCAGGTGCAAGCACATTTTGAAGTTAACCCAGTCACAGTTGATGAATCTTCACAGAATGACAAATGTATTCAAGTGATGCCTTCGGTTAGTGACAATGCAGTTCAGGTAGAACTTTTGATGGATGACAACACATTTGGGGGAAAACGTTTGACAAAAGCTGTGATGGTCCAAGCAGATGTGGAATATCCAGCTATGATACATGGCGGTGTTCAGACAGAGGAAACGGATCAATGTTATAGCTGTGTAAACCTGAGGGTTGATAAGCTTATGCTTCAGGCATGTATAGGACCATTATCAGAACAGCATTTGAAGGATGATGACAAAAAAGTCAACTTTTACACTGGGCTCCCTACATTTTCTATGCTTGACTTCATAGTTAAATTTGTATCATCAGGAGTACATGTTAGGCAAACTGAGTTGTTTCCAAGAGATATTGTTGGTTTTGATGAAGCTTAGGCTGAACCTTGAAGAACAGGATTTAGCATACAGATTTTGCGTGTCACAATCAACTGTTTCTAATGTGTTTAGGAAATGGATTTACACCATGGCAGAACAACTCAGTTTCTTGATTCACTGGCCATCAAGGGAGCAAATGATGACAAGTATGCCAATGGTGTTCAGAAAGGTTTTCAAAAACTGCATTTGCATTTTGGACTGCACAGAAGTATTCATTGAGTGTCCAGCAAATCTGCAGGCAAGATCACATACATGGAGTGAATATAAACACCACAACACAATCAAAGTGCTAATTGCAGTAACTCCTCAAGGAACAATTTCCTTTATATCTGAAGCATGGGGAGGACAAGCGTCTGACAAATTCATCACAGAACATAGTGGTGTTCTTGATAAACTAGAACATGGTGATCTTGTTCTCGCTGATAGAGGTTTTCAATCGAAGATAGTGTAGGGCTATATTGTGCTAAGTTGTGCTGTCCTCCGTTTACGAAAGGGAAGAAGCAATTATCTCGCAATGAAGTAGATTATGCACGAGAAATATCTCACGTTAGGATACATGTTGAGCGAGTAATTGGTCAGATGAAAAGAAGTTTAAGCTTCTTGAAGGTGTTATTCCAATCAACATGCTTAATGAGAAGACACCCGCTGACGACAAAACTTTCATTGATTGTATTTTACAGTCTGTGCAGCTCTCTGCAATGCTTGCACATCTGTTGTTCCTCTTACCCATGCACATATACAACACACCTGACTCCACACTAAATAACATATGCAACTTACTCACATGTAATGCAGTAAACACAATTACAACTTTCACTATTTTTATTTGTACTGTGGTTTGCAATCAGGGCAGTACCATTTGCCCCTTGGAACATAGTCTAACTCTAGACACGCAATGTGATACCATTGAATTGGACACTGAGGATTGTCACAGCCAATCAGATCTGAACATACTTCATCATCCTCTAGCTGACAGTAGCACCATGCATGCAGCAGTTTCCTGAATTGAGATTGGTGCTTGCAATGAGCTTGTCGGACTGTTTTCCAAAACATTCCTTTTGTTCCACCATTTTCCAATTAATTCTGGAAGGATGCCATAATAATACATCTCATTAACCTTCCCAACTATTTCAATGAAGAAGTCATATTCTGAAATGATCGTTTCAATGAAACAATCTTTGGTTGTCCAAACAACCAAGTCAGCATATGTTGCTTCACATATGAAGAGTTGAGTTTGTATCTGGTAGTAATACGAATGGGAATGCTCCAGAGAGAATCCGCAAGGTGTTTTGTCGAAATAGTCAATTAAATTCTCGTGTACAGCATCAGATATTGTGCATTCCCTTGCATTATATATGGGCATTTTATTTCTAGAGCACCTTTTCCACAGCAGGTACATTGCACAATTCCATCAGGTGGTGCTCCCAAATGAGGAAATGAGGGATGGATGCGCAGGCCACTCAGTTCCACATGAAGGTTCTCATGTTGTAGGGAAGCAGTTTTCTCATATCTCGATCTTGCATCAGATTCATGTGCAATGCCCCAGCTGCATGTAATAGAAAGTAATGTAAAACATTTATTCTATGTCAAAAATTTTCATAAAACCCACCTTGTTGCAGCACTTTGGAATTTAAATTTATGAGGGTAGCAAATTGAATTTATTAATGATACAGATGGCTTTGAAACATTTGTGAAGCAGCTGGCTTCATCTTTGAGGCTGTCACTCTTCCAGATCTATACTCATACCAGGCAGCACACTTGAATTGGTTTCTAGTTATAAATTCCAAATATGTCACCTGCTCTGTAGTCACTGAAAGTGAATTGAAAAGTTTTTTGCCCTCTGCAACTAACTCATTGTAGGACATGTTGAAAAACTCAGGCCTATAAAGAACTGTTAAAAGAGGAGGTAGAGCCTCCATGTGTCTTCTTGGGTCAAAAGCTGAAGAGTATCCTGGCAACAAAGACAGTATACCTGCTGTAGGATTAACCCAGCTAGCGTTTTGAAAAACTCATCCTTTCTCATTTCAATGCCAAGACTGTATGAGGTGCTTTTAGGATGGGTGTTTGATGATCCAGATCTAAGAGATGCATCAGAGCTGGGATTTGGAAACACAATATCCCTCACAGTAGCATATTGTAACTGTATAATGTAAAGATTTTTACAAAGATATAAACACCTACAAACTTTTAAATACAATCTATATAAATACCTCTGTCCTTAGTGAATGCTGAAGCCAACTGCAAGGCAGTGAAGTGCAAACAGTTTCACTTTGTATCCTTGCTTTAGGCATGACAGCATATAACAAGGCAGCAATGTGTGAGCATGCTTCCCCAGCTCCTGCTATGCAGTTACAATGTGCACATATAATTGAACCACTGTACTTCAAGCCAACCCATGGGCACAAGGGAGGAGCACTTCTTGCCTGACTGTGTTTAACCTAAAATTATACCTATCAATGCCAGGTGTGTTTAAAAAAAAAAAACGTTTACTCACCTTAGCACGAAGTAGACAGGACTCTGCATTAATCTTCATCAAACCTACATTCGTGACATACCCAGCTGTAAAGTATGCCCAGGCTTCGGTGCTCTTGTATGCTTTTAGTGATTCTTTTGTGTGAGGGCTAGGAGCATCGATTAAATAATTTAAAATGTCTGGGAACTCCACGTTAGGCCAACAATCAGGGTCAGATTCCCAGTCCTCAGATGTTGTAGTGTATGGATCGCAGCATAAACCAAGGATTTCGAGCTTCTCATTGTACCTACGTTTGCCTCGAGCGTCAAGTTGCTTAAAAATTTCTGATTCCCCCCCACCAGCGATTGCTCCTGCAAATACAATCCATCGGTACGGTTAGTCGCCATTCCTCCAATACATCAGTATGGGGACGATGAATTACATTAAGATCACATGCACGCAACTAGATAATCGCATTCATGTTTCTTCGAATAAGGTCTATAGCTTTAGTGAAGATTCAGTGATGTATTCATCCTGTTTCTTTTCCCTATAATTGCACAAATTATCACTCCTGGACCTGTTCTTTGGCTTTCTTGGAAAATGTGATTGTAGGCGGTAAGTCCTACAATTTTGTGTCACATTTGAGATGCATTTGTGCATGTCAATTGGAGATGTCATTTGTGTATGTTAAGAGTCACCTGTAATGAGATAGTTTTTTTCTTTGTATTTTAATGAGCACATCAGGAACTACGATAGCAGTTCCTATATAGGAATTGACCCGGGTCGTGAATATCATTAAAAATGGCGACCACGTATAACTCGCGTACCAAGAAACGGATAGTGTTGCTCTTTGTTGCTATCGAATCAGAAGGCAAAGACGGTCATTTTAATGCTTTATTCCAGTCCTCAAACTGTTCGCTTTAAGAGAACAAAAAAAGTTCGTGTTTTACCTCGTCCCCAGGCCAAATCTTCTCCGTCGTCGTCGTCTTCTTCTTCTCGGGTGAGTATAACTCCGGATAGGAATGGTTTTAAAGAGCGCAATTTATACCAATCGCTTTAGAATCTCCTGGCAGGACATCTTCAGGTATCAGATATATGAACAAAGCATGAAACAGACATAGGTCATCGTTACGTAATGCCTAGTGTTAGATAGAAGCATTCCCATGGCGACATCTACGCATATTTAGAATTGTGCAAACAAAAGAAGAGAGCAGACGACGAGTTAGAATTCTCCCGCGTTCCTTACAGTGATCCCAAACAAAAGCGTGCATCTGCTCGTGGCGGTAATTGAAGCAGAGGGGGGGGGGGGGTACTTGCCAGTATTAATAATCCATAAATGAAAAAATAGAGGAAACAAGTAAAGAAAAACATTCTCTAACGAGAAAGTTGGTGGGATATAGGGATATAGGAATTGGAAGCAATGGTGGTGTAAAATAGAGGGGAACAAGGTTTTGAGAAAAGGGTAAACGAGACAAAAATCCTATATTTAGCACTTCTTTTCTGTTACATTTTCACGTGCTAAATATAGAATTTTTGTCTCATTTACCCTTTTCTCAAAACCTTGTTCCCCTCCTTTTTACACCACCTTTGCTTCTAATTCCTATATCCCACCAACTTTCTCGTTAGAGAATGTTTTTCTTTACTTGTGTAATTAGCTTTGTTGGTGATTTGGAATTATCAATGATCTGGATGGCATTAAGTAAGAGAAACATAACTTATGTATAAAAGCTTAATGGTATGATTTAATGTAGGGACAAAGTTATCAATTTATTGCATTGTTACATGTGAGTATTTTCCTTAATGGTCGTATTTTAACATAGCTTAAGTGAAGATTCAGTGATTTATTCATCCTGTATCATTTCCCTATAATTGCACAAATGATCACTCCTGGACATGTTCTTTGGCTTTCTTGGAATTTGTGACCGTAGTCGGTAAGTCCTACTATTTGTGTCACATTTGAGATTCATTTGTGCACGTCTTGTTGAGATGTGATTTGTGTATGCTCAGAGTAACCTGTAATTGGATAGTTTTTTTTCCCCTTGAATTAAAATGAGCACATGTAATTTTTTTTGCTGATTTGGAATTATCAATGATCTGGATGGCATTAAGTAAGAGAAACATAACTGATGTATAAAAGCTTAATGGTATGATTAAATGTAGGGACGAAGTTATCAACCTATTCCATTGTTGCATGTGAGTATTTTCCTTAACGGTCTTATTTTAACATAGCTTAAGTGAAGATTGAATTAGAAACGCATATATTTAAGTATAGTAAGATCTTTATATGAAATGCATCATCACTATTTTAAGTGCACTCTAGCGCCATAGAATAGTAGCTATTTACCTGACATCAAAACCAACGAAACATTGTAAACTGCTTATTCATCCTGTATCATTTCTCTATAATTGCTCAAATTATCACTCCTGGACGCTTTCTTGGGTTTACTTGGAATTTGTGACCATAGTCGGTAAGTCCTACAATGTATGTCACATTTGTGAATCATTTGTACATATCTTTTGGAGATGTGATTTGTGTATGCTCAGAGACACCTGGAGTTTTTTTCTTCCTTGTGTTGTAATGAGCACATGTAATTGGCTTATTTGGTGATTTGGAATTATCAATGATCTGGATGGCATTAATTAAGAGAAATATATAAGCTTTATGTACGATTAAAAGTTATCAATTTATTGCATTGTTGCATGTGAGTATTTTCCTTAATGGTCTTTTTAAAATATAGTTTTAGTGAAGATTCAATGATGTATTCATCCTCTTTATAATTGCACTAATTATCACTCCTGTACCTGTTCTTTGGCTTTCTTGGAAAATGTGACCGTAATGAGTTTTTTTTTTTGTATTTTAATGAGCACATCAGGAACTACGATAGTAGTTCCTATATAGGAATTGACCCGGGTCGTGAATATCATTAAAAAATGGCGACCGCGTATAACTCGCGTACCGAGAAACGGATAGTGTTGCTCTTTTTTGCTATCGAACCAGAAGGCGAAGACGGTCATTTTATTCCAGTCCTCAAACTGTTTGCTTTAAGAGAACAAAAAAGTTCGTGTTTTACCTCGTCCCCAGGCCAAATCTTCTCCGTCATCGTCGTCTTCTTATTCTCGGGTGAGTATAACTCCGGATAGGAATGGTTTTAAAGAGCGCAATTTATACCAATCGCTTTAGAATCTCCTGGCAGGACATCTTCAGGTATCAGATATATGAATAAAGCATGAAACGGACATAGGTCATCGTTACGTAATGCCTGGTGTTAGATGGAAGCGTTCCCATGGCGACACTTACGCATATTTAGAATGGTGCAAACAAAACAGTTGAACAGACGACGAGTTAGAATTCTCCCGCGTTCCTTACAGTGATCCCAAACAAAAGCGGGCATCTGCTTGTGGCGGTAATTGAAGCGGAGGGGGGGGGTGAGGGGGCACTTGCCAGTATTAATAATCGATAAAAAATGATAATGAAAAAATAGAGGAAACAAGTAAAGAAAAACTTTCTCTAACGAGAAAGTTGGTGGGATATAGGAATTGGAAGCAATGGTGGTGTAAAATAGAGGGAAACAAGGTTTTGAGAAAAGGGTAAACGAGACAAAAATCCTATATTTAGCACTTCTTTTCTGTCACATTTTCACGTGCTAAATATAGAATTTTTGTCTCATTTACCCTTTTCTCAAAACCTTGTTCCCCTCCTTTTTACATTTTCACGTGCTAAATATAGAATTTTTGTCTCATTTACCCTTTGGGGCCGTTCATAAATTACGTCACGCTGAAGGGGGGGAGGGGGGGTATCAGCCAGTGTGACGATGTATACATTAAACACACATCAGTATGGGATAATGTGTGACGAGGGGGGGGGGGGGGGTCCATAATGGTCTAAAATAGCGTGACGTAATTTATGAACGGCCCCTTTTCTCAAAACCTTGTTCCCCTCCTTTTTATACCACCTTTGCTTCTAATGCCTATATCCCACCAACTTTCTCATTAGAGAATGTTTTTCTTTACTTGTAACTAGCTTTGTTGGTGATTTGGAATTATCAATGATCTGGATGGCATTAAGTAAAAGAAACATAACTAATGTATAAAAGCTTAATGGTATGATTTAATGTAGGGACAAAGTTATCAATCTATTGCATTGTTACATGTGAGTATTTTCCTTAATGGTCGTATTTTAACATAGCTTAAGTGAAGATTCAGTGATTTATTCATCCTGTATCATTTCCCTATAATTGCACAAATTATCACTCCTGGACGTGTTCTATGGCTTTCTTGGAATTTGTTACCATAGTCAGTAAGTCCTACTATTTGTGTCACATTTGAGATTCATTTGTGCATATCTTTTGGAGATATGATTTGTGTATGCTCAGAGACACCTGGAGTTTTTTTCTTCCTTGTGTTGTAATGAGCACATGTAATTAGCTTATTTGGTTATTTGGAATTATCAATGATCTGGATGGCATTAATTAAGAGAAATATAACTGATGTATAAATGCTTTATGTATGATTAAAAGTTATCAATTAATTGCATTGTTGCATGTGAGTATTTTCCTTAATGGTCTTTTTAAAATATAGCTTTAGTGAAGATTCAGTGATGTATTCATCCACTTTCTTTTCCCTATAATTGCACAAATTATCACTCCTGGACCTGTTCTTTGGCTTTCTTGGAAAATGTGACCGTAGCGGGTAAGTCCTACAATTTGTGTCACATTTGAGATTCATTTGTGCATGTCAATTGGAGATGTCATTTGTGTATGTTAAGAGTCACCTGTAATGAGATAGTTGTTTTTCCTTTGTATTTTAATGAGCACATCAGGAACTACGATAGTAGTTCCTATATAGGAATTGACCCGGGTCGTGAAATCATTAAAAAATGGCGACCGCGTATAACTCGCGTACCGAGAAACGGATAGTGTTGCTCTTTGTTACTATCGAACCAGAAGGCAAAGATGGTCATTTTATTCCAGTCCTCAAACTGTTTGCTTTAAGAGAACAAAAAAAGTTCGTGTTTTACCTCGTCCCCAGGCCAAATCTTCTCCGTCATCGTCGTCTTCTTCTTCTCGGGTGAGTATAACTCCGGATAGGAATGGTTTTAAAGAGCGCAATTTATACCAATCGCTTTAGAATCTCCTGGCAGGACATCTTCAGGTATCAGATATATGAATAAAGCATGAAACGGACATAGGTCATCGTTACGTAATGCCTGGTGTTAGATGGAAGCGTTCCCATGGCGACACTTACGCATATTTAGAATTGTGCAAACAAAAGAGGAGAGCAGACGACGAGTTAGAATTCTCCCGCGTTCCTTACAGTGATCCCAAACAAAAGCGGGCATCTGCTTGTGGCAATAATTGAAGCGGAGGCGGGGTGGGGGGGCACTTGCCAGTATTAATAATCGATAAAAAATGATAATGAAAAAATAGAGGAAACAAGTAAAGAAAAACATTCTCTAACGAGAAAGTTGGTGGGATATAGGAATTGGAAGCAATGGTGGTGTAAAATAGAGGGGAACAAGGTTTTGAGAAAAGGGTAAACGAGACAAAAATCTAATATTTAGCACTTCTTTTCTGTTACATTTTCACGTGCTAAATATAGAATTTTTGTCTCATTTACCCTTTTCTCAAAACCTTGTTCCCCTCCTTTTTATACCACCTTGCTTCTAATGCCTATATCCCACCAACTTTCTCGTTAGAGAATGTTTTTCTTTACTTGTGTAACTAGCTTTGTTGGTGATTTGGAATTATCAATGATCTGGATGGCATTAAGTAAAAGAAACGTAACTAATGTATAAAAGCTTAATGTATGATTTAATGTAGGGACAAAGTTATCAATCTATTGCATTGTTACATGTGAGTATTTTCCTTAATGGTCGTATTTTAACATAGCTTAAGTGAAGATTCAGTGATGTATTTATCCTGTATCATTTCTCTATAATTACTCAAATTATCACTCCTGGACGTGTTCTTGGGTTTACTTGGAATTTGTGACCGTAGTCGGTAAGTCCTACAATGTATGTCACATTTGTGAATCATTTGTACTTATCTTTTGGAGATGTGATTTGTGTATGCTCAGAGACACCTGGAGTTTTTTTCTTCCTTGTGTTGTAATGAGCACATGTAATTAGCTTATTTGGTGATTTGGAATTATCAATGATCTGGATGGCATTAATTAAGAGAAATATAACCGATGTATAAAAGCTTTATGTATGATTAAAAGTTATCAATTTATTGCATTGTTGCATGTGAGTGTTTTCCTTAATGGTCTTTTTAAAATATAGCTTTAGTGAAGATTCAGTGATGTATTCATCCTCTTTCTTTTCCCTATAATTGCACAAATTATCACTCCTGGACCTGTTCTTTGACTTTCTTGGAAAATGTGACCGTAGCGGGTAAGTCCTACAATTTGTGTCACATTTGAGATTCATTTGTGCATGTCAATTGGAGATGTCATTTGTGTATGTTAAGAGTCACCTGTAATGAGATAGTTTTTTTTTTCAATGAGCACATCAGGAACTACGATAGTAGTTCCTATATAGGAATTGACCCGGGTCGTGAATATCATTAAAAAATGGCGACCGCGTATAACTCGCGTACCGAGAAACGGATAGTGTTACTCTTTGTTGCTATCGAACCAGAAGGCAAAGACGGTCATTTTATTCCAGTCCTCAAACTGTTTGCTTTAAGAGAACAAAAAAGTTCGTGTTTTCCCTCGTCCCCAGGCCAAATCTTCTCCGTCGTCGTCGTCTTCTTCTTCTCGGGTGAGTATAACTCCGGATAGGAATGGTTTTAAAGAGCGCAATTTATACCAATCGCTTTAGAATCTCCTGGCAGGACATCTTCAGTTATCAGATATATGAATAAAGCATGAAACGGACATAGGTCATCGTTACGTAATGCCTGGTGTTAGATGGAAGCGTTCCCATGGTGACACTTATGCATATTTAGAATTGTGCAAACAAAAGAGGAGAGCAGACGACGAGTTAGAATTCTCCCGCGTTCCTTACAGTGATCCCAAACAAAAGCGGGCATCTGCTCATGGCGGTAATTGAAGCGGAGGGGGGTGGGGGGGCACTTGCCAGTATTAAAAATGATAATAAAAAAATAGAGGAAACAAGTAAAGAAAAACATTCTCTAACGAGAAAGTTGGTGGGATATAGGAATTGGAAGCAATGGTGGTGTAAAATAGAGGGGAACAAGGTTTTGAGAAAAGGGTAAACGAGACAAAAATCCTATATTTAGCACTTCTTTTCTGTTACATTTTCACGTGCTAAATATAGAATTTTTGTCTCATTTACCCTTTTCTCAAAACCTTGTTCCCCTCCTTTTTATACCACCTTTGCTTCTAATGCCTATATCCCACCAACTTTCTCGTTAGAGAATGTTTTTCTTTACTTGTGTAACTAGCTTTGTTGGTGATTTGGAATTATCAATGATCTGGATGGCATTAAGTAAGAGAAACATAACTGATGTATAAAAGCTTAATGGTATGATTAAATGTAGGGACGAAGTTATCAATCTATTCCATTGTTGCATGTCAGTATTTTCCTTAACGATCTTATTTTAACATAGCTTAAGTGAAGATTCAGTGATGTATTTATCCTGTATCATTTCTCTATAATTACTCAAATTATCACTCCTGGACGTGTTCTTGGATTTACTTGGAATTTGTGACCGTAGTCGGTAAGTCCTACAATGTATGTCACATTTGTGAATAATTTGTACATATCTTATGGAGATGTGATTTGTGTATGCTCAGAGACACCTGGAGTTTTTTTCTTCCTTGTATTATAATGAGCACATGTAATTAGCTTATTTGGTGATTTGGAATTATCAATGATCTGGATGGCATTAATTAAGAGAAATATAACTGATGTATAAAAGCTTTATGTATGATTAAAAGTTATCAATTTATTGCATTGTTGCATGTGAGTATTTTCCTTAATGGTCTTTTTACAATATAGCTTTAGTTAAGATTCAGTGATGTATTCATCCTCTTTCTTTTCCCTATAATTGCACAAATTATCACTCCTGGACCTGTTCTTTGACTTTCTTGGAAAATGTGACCGTAGCAGGTAAGTCCTACAATTTGTGTCACATTTGTAATTCATTTGTGCATGTCAATTGGAGATGTCATTTGTGTATGTTAAGAGTCACCTGTAATGAGATAGTTTTTATTTCTTTGTATTTTAATGAGCACATCTGGAACTACGATAGTAGTTCCTATATAGGAATTGACCCGGGTCGTGAATATCATTAAAAATGGCGACCACATATAACTCGCGTACCGAGAAACGGATAGTGTTGCTCTTTGTTGCTATCGAACCAGAAGGCAAAGACGGTCATTTTGATGCTTTATTCCAGTCCTCAAACTATTTGCTTTAAGAGAACAATAAAGTTCGTGTTTTACCTCGTCCCCAGGCCAAATCTTCTCCGTCGTCGTCGTCTTCTTCTCGGGTGAGTATAACTCCGGATAGGAATGGTTTTAAAGAGCGCAATTTATATCAATCGCTTTAGAATCTCCTGGAAGGACATCTTCAGTCATCAGATATATGAATAAAGCATGAAATGGACATACGTCATCGTTACGTAATGCCGAGTGTTAGATAGAAGCGTTCCCATGGCGACAGTTACGCATATTTAGAATTGTGCAAACAAAAGAGGAGAGCAGACGACAAGTTAGAATTCTCCCGCGTTCCTTACAGTGATCCCAAACAAAAGCGGGCATCTGCTCGTGCGGTAATTGAAGCTCGGGAGAGGGGGGGGGGGGGCACTTGCCAGTTTTAATAATCGATAAGAAGTGATAATGAAAAAATAGAGGAAACAAGTAAAGAAAAACATTCTCTAACGAGAAAGTTGGTGGGATATAGGAATTGGAAGCAAAGGTGGTGTAACAAGGTTTTGAGAAAAGTGTAAATCCTATATTTAGCACTTCTTTTTTGTTACATTTACACGTGCTAAATATAGGATTTTTGTCTCATTTCACTGTTCTCCTTCTTTTTACACCACCTTTGCTTCCTTTGCTATATCCCACCAACTTTCTCGTTAGAGAATGTTTTTCTTTACTTGTGTAACTAGCTTTGTTGGTGATTTGGAATTATCAATGATCTGGATGGCATTAAGTAAGAGAAACATAACTAATGTATATAAGCTTAATGGTATGATTTAATGTAGGGACGAAGTTATCAATCTATTGCATTGTTACATGTGAGTATTTTCCTTCATGGTCGTATTTTAACATAGCTTAAATGACGATTCAGTGATTTATTCATCCTGTATCATTTCCCTATAATTGCACAAATTATCACTCCTGGACGTGTTCTTTGGCTTTCTTGGAATTTGTTACCGTAGTCGGTAAGTCCTACAATTTGTGTCACATTTGAGATTCATTTGTGCATGTCTTTTGGAGATGTGATTTGTGTATGCTCAGAGTAACCTGTAATGAGATGGTTTGTATATAAGCTTAATGGTATGATTAAATGTAGGGACGAAGTTATCAATCTATTGCATTGTTGCATGTGAGTATTTTCCTTAACGGTCTTATTTTAACATCGCTTAAGTGAAGAAGGAGTGATTTATTCATCCTGTATCATTTTGCTATAATTGAACAAATTATCACTCCTGGTCGTGTTCTTGGGTTTCTTGGAAAATGTAACCGTAGTTTGTAAGTCCTGCAGTTTGTGTCACATTTGAGATTCATTTGTGTATGTCAATTGGAGTTGTAATTTATGTATGCTCGGAGTCACCTGTAATGACTTTTTTTTTTTCCCCTTGTGCACATGTATTATAATGGGCACATGTAATTTTTGTTGGTGATTTGGAATTATGAATGATCTGGATGGCATTATGTAAGAGAAACATAACTGATATATAAAAGCTTAATGGTATGATTAAAAGTTATCAACCTTTTGCATTGTTGCATGTGAGTATTTTCCTTAATGGTCTTATTTTAACATCGCTTAAGTGAAGAATGAGTGATTTATTCATCCTGTATCATTTCGTTATAATTGAACAAATTATCACTCCTGGACGTGTTCTTGGGTTTCTTGGAAAATGTGACCGTAGTTTGTAAGTCCTGCAGTTTGTGTCACATTTGAGATTCATTTGTGTATGTCAATTGGAGTTGTAATTTATGTATGCTCGGAGTCACCTGTAATGACTTTCTTTTTTTTCCCTTGTGCACATGTATTATAATGGGCACATGTAATTTTTGTTGGTGATTTGGAATTATGAATGATCTGGATGGCATTATGTAAGAGAAACATAACTGATATATAAAAGCTTAATGGTATGATTAAAAGTTATCAATCTTTTGCATTGTTGCATGTGAGTATTTTCCTTAATGGTCTTATTTTAACATCGCTTAAGTGATAAATTAGGGATTTATTCATCCTGTATTATTTCCCTATAATTGCACAAATTATCATCCCTGGACGTGTTCTTCGGATTTCTTGGAAAATGTGACCGTAGTGGGTAAGTCCTTCAATTTATGTCACATTTTAAGATTCATTTGTGCATGTCAATTGGAGATGTAATTTGTGTATGCTCAGAGTCACTTGTAAGGAGATAGTTTTTTTTTTTCTCCTTGTATTATAATGAGCACATGTAATTTTTGTTGGTGATTTGGAATTATCAATGATCTGGACGGCATTAAGTAAGAGAAACATAACTGTTCTATAAAAGTTTAATGCTATAATGAAATGTACGGACAAAGTTATCAATCTTTTGCATTGTTGCATGTGAGTATTTTCCTTAATGGTCTAGCACATGTAATTTTTGTTGGTGATTTGGAATTATCAATGATCTGGATGGCTTTAAGTAAGGGAAACGTAACTGGTGTATAAATGCTTAATGGTGTGATTAAAAGTTCTTGCTCACTGCGGTTCGCGCGCGCAGGATTGAGTACCAAAGGGTGATAGAGGTTAAGTGAAGATTCAGTGATTTTTTCATCCTGCATGTGAGTAATTTCCTTAATGGTCTTATTTTAACATAGCTTAAGTGAAAATTCAGTGATGTATTCATCCTGTATCATTTCCCTATAATTATCACTCCTGGACGTGTTCTTTGGCTTTCTTGGAAAATGTGACTGTAGTCGGTAAGTCCTACTATTTGTGTCACATTTGTGATTCATTTGTGCATGTCAATTGGACATGTGATTGTGTATGCTCATAGACACCTGTAATGAGATTGTTGTGTTTTTCCATATATTATAATGAGCACATGTAATTAGCTTATTTGGTGATTTGGAATTATCAATGATCTGGATGGCATTAAGTAAGAGTAACATAACTGATGTACAAAAGCTTAATGGTATAGTTGAATGTAGGGACAAGGATGTCAATTTATTGCATTGTTGCATGTGAGTATTTTCCTTAATGGTCTTATTTTAACATGACTTATGTGACGATTCAGTGATGTATTCATCCTGTATCATTTCCCTATAATTTCACAAATTATCACTCCTGGACGTGTTCTTTGGCTTTGTTGGAAAATGTGACCATAGCGGGTAAGTCCTACAATTTGTGTTGCATTTGAGAGTCATTTGTGCATGTCAATTGGAGATGTGATTTGTGTATGCTCATAGTCGCCTGTAATGAGATAGTTGTGTTTTTCCATGTATTATAATGAGCACTTGTAATATGCTTTGTTGGTGATTTTGAATTATCAATGATCTGGATGGCATTAAGAAAGAGAAACATAACTGATGTAAAAGCTAACGGTATGATTAAATGTAAGAACAAAGTTATCAATCTATTGCATTGTTGGATGTGAGTATCTTCCTTAATGGTCTTATTTTAACATAGCTTAAGTAAAGATTCAGTAATGTAATCATCCTGTATCATTTCCCTGTAATTGTCACTCCTGGACGTGTTCTTTGATTTCTTGGAAAATGTGGCCATAGGTGGTAAGTCCTACTATTTGTGTCACATTTGAGATTCATTTGTGCATGTAAATTGGAGATATAATTTGTGTATGCTCAGAGTCACTTGTATTGAGATAGTTTTTTTTTTCCTTGTATTATAATGAGCGCATGTAAATTTTGTTGGTGATTTAGAATTATCAATGATCTGGATGGCATTTAGTAAGAGAAACATAACTGTTGTATAAAAGTTTAATGCTATAATGAAATGTACGGACAAAGTTATCAATCTATTGCATTGTTGCATGTGAGTAATTTCCTTAATGGTCTTATTTTAACATAGCTTAAGTGAAGATTCAGTGATGTATTCATCTTGTATCATTTCTCTATAATTGCACAAATTATCACTCCTGGACTTGTTCTTTGGCTTTCTTGGAATTTGTGACCGTAGTCGGTAAGTCCTACAATTTGTGTAACATTTGAGATTCATTTGTGCATGTGAATTGGAGATGTGATTTGTGTATGCTCTTAGTCACCTGTAATGAGATTGTTGTGTTTTTCCATGTATTATAATGAGCACATGTAATTAGCTTATTTGGTGATTTGGAATTATCAATGATCTGGATGGCATTAAGTAAGAGAAACATAACTGATGTATAAAAGCTTAATGGTATGATTTAAAGTTATAAGTCTATTGCATTGTTGCATGTGAGCATTTTCCTTGTTTCCTTGTATTATAATGAGATGTAAGAGAAACATAACTGATGTACATAAAAGCTTAATGGTATGATTAAAAGTTATCTATCTTGCATTGCATTGTTGCATGTGAGTATTTTCGTTAATGGTCTTATTTTAACATAGCTTATGTGAAGATTCAGTGATGTATTCATCCTATATCATTTCCCTATAATTGCACAAACTATCACTCCTGGACGTGTTCTTTGGCTTCCTTGGAAAATGTGACCGTAGCGGGTAAGTCCTACAATTTGTGTCACATTTGAGATTCATTTGTGCATGTCAATAGGAGATGTGATATGTGTATGCTCTGAGTCACCTGTAATGAGATAGTTTTTTGTTTCCTTGTATTATAATGAGCACATGTAATTAGCTTATTTGGTGATTTGGAATTATCAATGATCTGGATGGCATTAAGTAAGAGAAACATAACTGATGTATAAAAGCTTAGTGGTATGATTTAAAGTTATAAGTCTATTGCATTGTTGCATGTGAGCATTTTCCTTAATGGTCTTATTTTAACATAGCTTAAGTGAAGATCCAGTGATGTTTTCATCCTGTATCTTTTCCTTATAATTGCACAAATTATCACTCCTGGACGTGTTCTTTGGCTTTCTTGGAAAATGTGACCGTAGTTGGTAAGTGCTACAATTTGTGTCGCATTTGTGATTCATTTGTGCATGCCAATTGGAGATGTGATTTGTGTATGCTCATAGTCACCTGTAATGAGATAGTTTTTTTTTTCCTTGTATTATTATGAGTACATGAAATTAGCTTTGTTGGTGATTTGGAATTATCAATGATCTGGATGGCATTAAGTAAGAGAAACATAACTGATGTATAAAAGCTTAATGGTATGATTTAAAGTTATAAGACTATTGCATTGTTGCATGTGAGCATTTTCCTTAATGGTCTTTTTTTAACATAGCTTAAGTGAAGATCCAGTGATGTTTTCATCCTGTATCTTTTCCTTATAATTGCACAAATTATCACTCCTGGACGTGTTCTTTGGCTTTCTTGGAAAATGTGACCGTAGTTGGTAAGTGCTACAATTTGTGTCGCATTTGTGATTCATTTGTGCATGCCAATTGGAGATGTGATTTGTGTATGCTCATAGTCCCCTGTAATGAGATAGTTTTTTTTTTCCTTGTATTATTATGAGTACATGAAATTAGCTTTGTTGGTGATTTGGAATTATCAATGATCTGGATGGCATTAAGTAAGAGAAACATAACTGATGTATAAAAGCTTAATGGTATGATTTAAAGTTATAAGTCTATTGCATTGTTGCATGTGAGCATTTTCCTTAATGGTCTTTTTTTAACATAGCTTAAGTGAAGATCCAGTGATGTTTTCATCCTGTATCTTTTCCTTATAATTGCACAAATTATCACTCCTGGACGTGTTCTTTGGCTTTCTTGGAAAATGTGACCGTAGTTGGTAAGTGCTACAATTTGTGTCGCATTTGTGATTCATTTGTGCATGCCAATTCGAGATGTGATTTGTGTATGCTCATAGTCACCTGTAATGAGATAGTTTTTTTTTTCCTTGTATTATTATGAGTACATGAAATTAGCTTTGTTGGTGATTTGGAATTATCAATGATCTAGATGGCATTAAGTAAGAGAAACATAACTGATGTATAAAAGCTTAATGGTTTGATTAAAAGTTATCAATCTGTTGCATGATAGTATTTTCGTTAATGGTAACTATGTATAAAAGCTTTATGGTATGATTAATCTATTGCATTGTTGCTTGCGACTATTTTTGTTAATGGTCTTATTTTAACAATGCTTAAGTGAAGATTCAGTGATGTATTCATCCTTTATCATTTCCCTTTAATTGCACAAATCATCACTTCTGAACTTGTTCTTTGGCTTTCTTGGAAAATGTGACCGTAGTTGGTAAGTGCTACAATTTGTGTCACATTTGAGATTCATTTGTGCATGCCAATTGGAGATGTGATTTGTGTATGCTCTTACTCACCTGTAATGAGATTGTTGTGTTTTTCCATGTATTATAATGAGCACATGTAATTAGCTTATTTGGTGATTTGGAATTATCAATGATCTGGATGGCATTAAGTAAGAGAAACATAACTGATGTAGAAAAGCTTAATGGTATAGTTGAATGTAGGGACAAGGATGTCAATCTATTGCATTGTTGCATGTGAGTATTTTCCTTAATGGTCTTATCTTAAGTGAAGATTAAGTGATGTATTCATCCTGTATCATTTCCCTATAATTGCACAAATTATCACTCCTGGACGTGTTCTTTGGCTTTCTTGGAAAATGTGATTGTAGGGGGTAAGTCCTACAATTTGTGTCACATTTGGGATTCATTTGTGCATGTCGATTGGAGATGTGATTTGCGTATGCTCAGAGTCACCTGTATTGAGATAGTTTGTATTATAATGAGCACATGTAATTAGCTTTGTTGGTGATTTGGAATTATCAATGATTTGGATGGCATTAAGTAAGAGAAACATAACTGATGTGTAAAAGCTTAATGGAAGTTATCAATCTATTGCATTGTTGCATGTGAGTATTTTCGTTAGAATTATCAATGATCTGGATGGCATTAAGTAAGAGAAACATAACTGATGTATAAAAGCTTAATGGTATGATTTAAAGTTATAAGTCTATTGCATTGTTGCATGTGAGCATTTTCCTTAATGGTCTTATTTTAACATAGCTTAAGTGAAGATCCAGTGATGTTTTCATCCTGTATCTTTTCCTTATAATTGCACAAATTATCACTCCCGGACGTGTTCTTTGACTTTCTTGGAAAATGTGACCGTAGCGGGTAAGTCCTACAATTTGTGTCACATTTGAGATTCATGTGTGCATGTGTGCATGTCAATAGGAGATGTTTTTTTTTCCCCTTGTATTATAATGAGCGCATGTAATTAGCTTTCTTGGTGATTTGGAATTATCAATTATCTGGGTGCCATTAAGTAAGAGAAACATAACTGATGTATAAAAGATGGTATGATTAAAAGTTATCTATCTTGCATTGCATTGTTGCATGGGAGTATTTTCGTTAATGGTCTTATTTTAACATAGCTTAAGTGAAGATTAAGTGATGTATTCATCCTTTATCATTTCCCTTTAATTGCACAAATCATCACTTCTGAACTTGTTCTTTGGCTTTCTTGGAAAATGTTGCCGTAGTCGGTAAGTCCTACAATTTGTGTAACATTTGAGATTCATTTGTGCATGTCAATTGGAGATGTGATTTGTGTATGCTCTTAGACACCTGTAATGAGATTGTTGTGTTTTTCCATGTATTGTAATGAGCACATGTAATTAGCTTATTTGGTGATTTGGAATTATCAATGATCTGGATTGCATTAAGTAAGAGTAACATAACTGATGTAGAAAAGCTTAATGATATAGTTGAATGTAGGGACAAGGATGTCAATTTATTGCATTGTTGCATGTGAGTATTTTCCTTAATGGTCTTATTTTAACATAGCTTAAGTGAAGATTAAGTGATATATTCATCCTGTATCATTTCCCCATAATTGCACAAATTATCACTCCTGGACGTGTTCTTTGGCTTTCTTGGAAAATGTGACCGTAGGAGGTAAGTCCTACAATTTGTGTCACATTTGAGATTCATTTGTGCATGTCGATTGGAGATGTGATTTGCGTATGCTCAGAGTCACCTGTATTGAGATAGTTTTTTTTTTCCTTGTATTATAATGAGCACATTTAACTAGCTTTGTTGGTGATTTGTAATTATCAATGATTTGGATGGCATTAAGTATGAGAAACATAACTGATGTGTAAAAGCTTAATGGTATTATTATAAGTTATCAATCTATTGCATTGTTGCATGTGTGTATTTTTGTTAATGCTCTTACTTTAACATAGCTTAAGTGAAGATTCAGTGATGTATTCATCCTGTATCATTTCCCTATAATTGCACAAATTATCACTCCTGGACGTGTTCTTTGGCTTTCTTGGAAAATGTGACCATAGGAGGTAAGTCCTACAATTTGTGTCACATTTGAGATTCATTTGTGCATGTCGATTGGAGATGTGATTTGTGTATGCTCAGAGTCACCTGTATTGAGATGGTTTTTTTTTTTACTTGTATTATAATGAGCACATGTAATTAGCTTTGTTGGTGATTTGGAATTATCAATGATCTGGATGGCATTAATTAACAGAAACATAACTGATGTATAAAAGCTTAATGGTATGATTAATCTATTGCATTGATGCATGTGAGTATTTTCCTTAATGGTCTTATTTTAACATAGCTTAAGTGAAGATTAAGTGATGTATTCATCCTGTATCATTTCCCTATAATTGCACAAATGATCACTCCTGGACGTGTTCTTTGGCTTTCTTGGAAAATGTGACCGTAGGAGGTAAGTCCTACAATTTGTGTCACATTTGAGATTCATTTGTGCATGTCGATTCGAGATGTGATTTGCGTATGCTCAGAGTCACCTGTATTGAGTTTTTTTTTCCCTTGTATTATATTGAGCACATGTAACTAGCTTTGTTGGTGATTTGGAATTATCAATGATTTGGATGGCATTAAGTAAGAGAAACATAACTGATGTGTAAAAGCTTAATGGTATTATTAAAAGTTATCAATCAATTGCATTGTTGCATGTGTGTATTTTTGTTAATGGTCTTACTTTAACATAGCTTAAGTGAAGATTCAGTGATGTATTCATCCTGTATCATTTCCCTATAATTGCACAAATTATCACTCCTGGACGTGTTCTTTGGCTTTCTTGGAAAATGTGACCATAGGAGGTAAGTCCTACAATTTGTGTCACATTTGAGATTCATTTGTGCATGTCGATTGGAGATGTGATTTGTGTATGCTCAGAGTCACCTGTATTGAGATGGTTTTTTTTTTTACTTGTATTATAATGAGCACATGTAATTAGCTTTGCTGGTGATTTGGAATTATCAATGATCTGGATGGCATTAAGTAACAGAAACAACTGATGTATAAAAGCTTAATGGTATGATTAATCTATTGCATTGATGCATGTGAGTACATGTATTTTCCTTAATGGTCTTATTTTAACATAGCATAAGTGAAGATTCAGTGATGTATTCATCCTGTATCTTTTCCTTATAATTGCACAAATTATCACTCCTGGACGTGTTCTTTGACTTTCTTGGAAAATGTGACCGTAGTTGGTAAGTCCTACAATTTGTGTCACATTTGAGATTAATTTATGCTTGTCGATTGGAGATGTGATTTGTGTATGCTCATAGTCACCTGTATTGAGATGGTTTTTTTTAACTTGTATTATATTGAGCACATGTAACTAGCTTTGTTGGTGATTTGGAATTATCAATGATCTGGATGGCATTAAGTAACAGAGACAACTGATGTATAAAAGCTTAATGGTATGATTAATCTATTGCATTGATGCATGTGAGTATTTTCCTTAATGGTCTTCTTTTAAGATAGCATAAGTGAAGATTCAGTGATGTATTCATCCTGTATCTTTTCCTTATAATTGCACAAATTATCACTCCTGGACGTGTTCTTTGGCTTTCTTGGATAATGTGGCCATAGGTGGTAAGTCCTACAATTTGTGTCACATTTAAGATTCATTTGTGCATGTCAATTGGAGATGTGATTTGTGTATGCTCATTGTCACCTTTAAAGAGATAGTTTTTTTTCCCTTGTATTATAATATGAGCACATGTAATTACCCTTCTTGGTGATTTGGAATTATCAATAATCTGGATGGCATGAAGTAAGAGAAACATAACTGATGTATAAAAGCTGTATGGTATCATTAATCGATTCCATTGTTGCTTGTGACTATTTTCGTTAATGGTCTTATTTTAACAAAGCTTAAGTGAAGATTCAGTATGTATTCATCCTTTATCATTTCCCTTTAATTGCACAAATCATCACTTCTGAACTTGTTCTTTGGCTTTCTCGGAAAATGTGACCGTAGTCGGTAAGTCCTACAATTTGTGTAACATTTGCGATTCATTTGTGCATGTGAATTGGAGATGTGATTTGTGTATGCTCTTAGTCACCTGTAATGAGATTGTTGTGTTTTTCCATGTATTATAATGAGCACATGTAATTAGCTTGTTTGGTGATTTGGAATTATCAATGATCTGGATGGCATTAAGTAAGAGAAACATAACTGATGTAGAAAAGCTTAAAGGTATAGTTGAATGTAGGGACAAGGATGTCAATCTATTGAATTGTTGCATGTGAGTGTTTTCCTTAATGGTCTTGTTTTAACATAGCTTAAGTGAAGATTAAGTGATGTATTCATCCTGTATCATTTCCCTATAATTGCACAAATTATCACTCCTGGACGTGTTCTTTGGCTTTCTTGGAAAATGTGACCATAGGAGGTAAGTCCTACAATTTTTGTCACATTTGAGATTCATTTGTGCATGGCGATTGGAGATGTGATTTGCGTATGCTCTGAGTCATCTTTATTGAGATAGTTTTTTTTTTCCTTGTATTATAATGAAAACATGTAATTAGCTTTGTTGGTGATTTGGAATTATCAATGATTTGGATGGCATTAAGTAAGAGAAACATAACTGATGTGTAAAAGCTTAATGGTATTATTAAAAGTTATCAATCTATTGCATTGCTGCATATGAGTATATTCCTTAATGGTCTTATTTTAACATAGCTTAAGTGAAGATTCAGTGATGTATTCATCCTGTATCGTTTCCTTATTATTGCACAAATTATCACTCCTGGACGTGTTCTTTGGCTTTCTTGGAAAATGTGACCGTAGTGGGTAAGTCCTACAGTTTTTGTCACATTTGAGATTGATTTGTGCATGTCAATTGGAGATGTGATTTGTGTTTGCTCAGAGTAACCTGTAGTGAGACAGTGTTTTTTCCGTTGTATTATAATGAGCACATTTAATTAGCTTTGTAGGTGATTTGGAATTTTCAATGATCTGGATGGCATTAAGTAAGAGAAATATAACTGATGTGTAAAAGCTTAATAAATGTAGGGACAAAGTTATCAATCTATTGCATTGTTGCATGTGAGTATTTTCCTTAATGGTCTTATTTTAACATAGCTTAAGTGAAGATTCAATGATGTATTCATCCTGTATCATTTCCCCATAATTGCACAAATTATCACTCCTGGACGTGTTCTTTGGCTTCCTTGGAAAATGTGATCGTAGTTGGTAAATCCTACAATTTGTGTCACATTTGAGATTCATTTGTGCATGTCAATTGGAGATGTGATATGTGTATGCTCTGAGTCACCTGTAATGAGATAGTTTTTTGTTTCCTTGTATTTTAATGAGCACATGTTATTAGCTTATTTGGTGATTTTGAATTATCAATGATCTGGATGGCATTTAGTAAGAGAAACATAACTGATGTATAAAAGCTTAGTGGTATGATTTAAAGTTATAAGTCTATTGCATTGTTGCATGTGAGTGTTTTCCTTAATGGTCTTATTTTAACATAGCTTAAGTGAAGATTCAGTGATGTATTTATCTTATATCATTTCCCTATAATTGCACTAATTATCACTCCTCGACGTGTTCTTTGGCTTTCTTGGAAAATGTGACCGTAGCAGGTAAGTCGTGTCACATTTGAGATTCATTTTGCATGTCGATTGGAGATGTGATTTGTGTATGCTCAGAGTCACCTGTAATGAGATAGGTTTTTGTATCCTTTTATTATAATGTGCACATGTAATTAGCTTTGCTGGAGATTTGGAATTATCAATGATCTAGATGGCATTAAGAAAGAGAAACATAACTGATGTATAAAAGCTAATGGTATGATTAAATGTAGGGACAAAGTTATCAATCTATTGCATTGTTGCATGTGAGTATTTTCGTTAATGGTCTTATTTTAACATTTCTTAAGTAAAGATTCAGTGATGCATTCATCCTGTATCTTTTCCCTATACTGTAATTACACAAATTATCACTCCTGGACCTGTTCTTTGGCTTTCTTGGAAAATGTGACTGTAGATGGTAAGTCCTACAATTTGTGTCATATTTGAGGTTCATTTGTGCATATTAATTGGAGATGTGATTGGTGTATGCTCAGAGGCACCTGTACTGAGATTTTTTTTTTCCTTGTATTTTAATGAGCACATGTTATTAGCTTATTTGGTGATTTGGAATTATCAATGATCTTGATGCCATTAAGGAAGAGAAACATAACTGTTGTATAAAAGTTTATGGTATGATTAAAAGTTATACGTCTATTGCATTGTTGGATGTGAGTATTTTCCTTCATGGTCTTATTTTAACATAGCTTAAGTGAAGATTCAGTGATGTATTCATCCTGTATCATTTCCCTATAATTGCACAAATTATCACTCCTGGACTTGTTCTTTGGCTTTCTTGGAAAATGTGACCGTAGCGAGTAAGTCCTACAATTTGTGTCACATTTGAGATTCATTTGTGCATGCCAATTGGAGATGTGATTTGTGTATGCTCATAGTCACCTATAATGAGATAGTTTTTTTTTCCTTGTATTATAATGAGCACATGTAATTAGCTTATTTGGTGATTTGGAATTATCGTAACCTCGCAATTAGAAGCCGCGGCTTCTAATTGGTACTAGAAACGCTTGAGTGGGCATTTTTAATACCCTCTGCGGAAATAGAAGTTGCTTCGTAACGGCATGCAATTTCGTTGTCATGTTTTAGAAATGCAACCCTCGACGGTCCCTTCGTGTGCTGAACCTTCGATGGTTGGCTCAAGATGTAGCCAAGGTCGTTCATGATGCTCGACATGTATGCAATACAACGACAACGGCGGCGTTCCTAAAAAGTAGTTTCGGGACGCTCGAATAGCCTAGACATATAATACAACTCACCTGGAAATGATAACCAGGCCAAACAGGGGGAGGTAAGCTTCTCGTTACGAGAAAGAGCCCTTCCAAGCTATCTGGTATCTCCCGCTCATTTGGCGGCAAAAGGGGATTGGATTCATTAAATTTACTTAACGCAACCAATGAATCCGATCACATGACCACCTGAGGCCGCTGCATGCGAAATGGCACACTGATCACATGACCGAGATGCAATATATAAATGCATGCAAGGCCTCGACACAATGTGCTATTGCTGCCATGGATGCAAGCGATACAAAGAGAAAGTGCTACGATGCAACTTACATGTACAAATTATTTGTTGTAAACCGTACGTATCAACAGAGCATGCGTGCGACTGCCAAGAAGTTTGGGATTGACGAAAAGCGGGTGCGGGAATGGTGCCGTCAAAAGCCTGAACTGATGAAAATGTGTGCCGAAGGACATGGGAAAAGAAAGCGGTGTAGTGGTGGTGAGATGAGACCTTTGTACAGTGTACAAGAAGAGGCTATTGCACAGCGAATACTGCATCTGCGTGGGTTGCATCTGCGTGTATTGCGGAAAGACAATAGCGTTTTTGCGAAAGAGGAAATAACTGATCCAACATTTCATGCGAGCTCTGGATGGGTTGCTCGTTTCATGAAGCGCTGGGGATTTGTCGTGTGGCAAAAAACTTCAGTAGGACATCACCTGCCCCAGGACTTGGAGGAAAAGGTAGTTAATTTTGTTAAGAAATGCAACCACCATAGGGAGCGACATCACATACCGCAACACTGTATAGGTAACATGGATGACACAGCCATATGGGCCGATATGCCAGGTAATTCAACCATAGACGTAAGAGGCAGTAAGTCCGTGCCAATTATAACAACAGGGCACGAGAAACAGCGCATAACCGTTTGCCTAGCAGCAATGGCCGATGGTACATAACTACCTCCCTTTGTCGTTCTGAAAGGGAAACATATGCCGAAGGATGTAGCTTGCATTCCTAACGTCATTGTTAGAATGAGCAAGAATGCGTGGATGGACGAAGATCTAACGTCAGAATGGGTGGATAAGATCTGGAAAGGTGTGCCTTTGCCTGGGAAACGGCTTCTTGTGTGGGACCTCTTTAAGTGTCACAGCACACAAATGGATAAGACCCAGCTACACCAGAGCAACTTCATAGTAGTTTATGTACCTTGACAGCATACCCTGAACTAAAATCATTCCATGTCAGCCTTACCCAAAGCATTGATACCGATGGGAAGGAATCTGATGAAAGTGAGTGGTCCAGTAGTGATGAGGACGCTGCAGAGAATGCAGATGAAGATGAAGAGGTAGACGTTGAATGACACTATACATGCATGCATCTATCTATCCGCATGCATGGGTATGTCTGTGTGTCTGTATACTATTGTGAGTAGGTCATCGAATTACATTAAAAGGACTCCCATTAACCATTGTGTTGTTTAAAATATTTTTTCTCTTATAATGATAATATATAACTCGCTACATTTTGTACAAACGTAAGTATCATTGCACTTTTGTCATAAGTTTTTTCTTGGCTTCCAAACAGTAGACACAGGGTACTTCCAAACCCTTCCCTTTCTTGCGTTTCCCTGTGACAGTACATGTCACGACACCACCCTTTTCAATAAATGCGTCCTTCGTGCGGGAAAGTTCACGCGGCACATGCCCAATTATTGCTCCATCCTTCTTTACGCATACTGCATGTCAGTCGTGTAAATTATCCGGCTCCTTGCACACCGTCAGTACTTCTCCTAGTTCAGGGGTCCATATTTCTTTATAAACATGATGTCCTCGTACTACACTATCCACCCTAATTGAATCCTCTACCATTTCACATGCAGTGACGTCGACGCCGATGTAATGCAATACACCCACAATTATGTATTGCAACTCGGTCATGTGATCAGTGTGCCATTTTGCATGCAGCGGCCTCAGGTGGTCATGTGATCGGATTCATTGGTTGCATTAAGTAAATTTAATGAATCCAAGCCCGTTTTGCCGCCAAATGAGCGGAAGATACCAGGTAGCTTGGAAGGGCTCTTTCTCGTAACGAGATGCTTACCTCCCCCTGTTTGGCCTGGTTATCATTTGTAGATGAGTTGTATTATATGTCTAGGCTATTGGAGCATCCCGAAACTACTTTTTAGGAACACCGCCGTTGTCGTTGTATTGCATACATGTCGAGCATCATGAACGACCTTGGCTACATCTTGAGCCAACGATCGAAAGTTGAGCACATGAAGGGACCATCGAGGGTTGCATTTCTAAACCATGACAGCGAAATTGCATGCCGTTACGATGAAACTTCTATTTCCGTGGAGGGTATTAAAAATGCCCGGGCAAGCGTTTCTAGTACCAATTAGAAGCCGCGGCTTCTAATTGCGAGGTTACGGTATCAATGATCTGGATGGCTTTAAGTAAGTGAAACACAACTGATGTATAAAAGCTTAATGGTGTGATTAAAAGTTATCAATCTATTGGATTGTTGCATGTGAGTATTTTCATTAATGGTCTTCTTATTTTAACATAGCTTAAGTGAAGATTCAGTGATTTTTTCATCCTGTATCATTTCCCTATAATTGCACAAATTATCACTCCTGGACGTGTTCTTTGGCTTTCTTGGAAAATGTGACTGTAGTCGGTAAGTCCTACTATTTGTGTCACATTTGAGATTCATTTGTGCATGTCAATTGGAGATGTGATTGTGTATGCTCATAGTCACCTGTAATGAGATAGTTTTTTTTTTCCTTGTATTTTAATGAGCACATGTTATTAGCTTATTTGGTGATTTGGAATTATCAATGATCTGGATGGCATTAAGTAAGAGAAACATAACTGATGTATAAAAGCTTAATGGTGTGATTAAAAGTTATCAATCTATTGGATTGTTGCATGTGAGTATTTTCATTAATGGTCTTCTTATTTTAACATAGCTTAAGTGAAGATTCAGTGATTTTTTCATCCTGTATCATTTCCCTATAATTGCACAAATTATCACTCCTGGACGTGTTCTTTGGCTTTCTTGGAAAATGTGACTGTAGTCGGTAAGTCCTACTATTTGTGTCACATTTGAGATTCATTTGTGCATGTCAATTGGAGATGTGATTGTGTATGCTCATAGTCACCTGTAATGAGATAGTTTTTTTTTCCTTATATTATAATGAGCACATGTAATTAGCTTATTTGGTGATTTGGAATTATCAATGATTAAGGGAAGCATAACTGATGTATAAATACTTAATGGTGTGATTAAAAGTTATCAATCTATTGGATTGTTGCATGTGAGTATTTTCGTTAATGGTCTTATTTTAACATAGCTTAAGTGAAGATTCAGTGATGTTTTCATCCTGTATCATTTCCCTATAATTGCACAAATTATCACTCCTGGACGTGTTCTTTGGCTTTCTTGGAAAATGTGACTGTAGTCGGTAAGTCCTACAATTTGTGTCACATTTGAGATTCATTTGTGCATGTCAATTGGAGATGTGATTGTGTATGCTCAGATTCACCTGTAATGAGATAGTTTTTTTTTTCTTGATGAGCACATGTAATTAGCTTTGTGTATTTTCATTAATGGTCTTATTTTAACATCGCTTAAGTGAAGATTTAGTGATTTATTCGTCCTGTATCATTTCCCTATAATTGCACAAATTATCACTCTTGGACGCGTTCTTTTGGCTTTCTTGGAAAATGTGGCCGTAGTTGGTAAGTCCTACAATTTGTGTCACATTTGAGATTCATTTGTGCATGTCGATTGGAGATGTGATTTGTGTATGCTCATAGTCACCTGTAATGAGATAGTTTTTTTTCCCTTGTATTTTAATGAGCACATGTAATTAGCTTATTTTGGGATTTGGAATTATCAATGATCTGGATGGCTTTAAGTAAGAGAAACATAACTGATGTATAAAAGCTTAATGTTAGATCGTCGCCTACGCGTAGGCGTCTTAACCTACGTGTAGGCGTTCGCATATCGCAAAGTTTGGAAAATAACTACAGTGATCCCCCGTTAGTAGCGCACTTCGTTAGTAGCGCATTCCCTCATTAGTAGCGCAATGTTGGATAAATCATGTAGTGCGGTGGTACAGGTATCTTTATCATTATTATTCATACATGCATGTGGAAACTATCGGTCATGCATAATGGTAAGGATGAACGAAAGCGAAAGGCAGTGCAGATCACTGACAAGCGCTACACGCACAATGCACAGAGTAGCGCACAAAGATGCCAGAGAGGCGCACAAAGACAAGCGAAAGGTGCACAATAAACCCGCTCGCATGCAACACGACGCACTATAAAAGGAAAAAAGGCTCATTTTTGTTAATACTGGCCATATGATGTCCGAGTTAAGGGGAACAATAGCTAAGACCAAGTTGACCGCTGATGAAAAGCGCATGATTGCACGACGAAAGGTGGAAACGGGTCATTCTGAAGACATGGTTGTAGTCTGGTTCAAACTGACGACAGGCAAAGAGATCCATTGATCACTTGTTGGCAAATACGTCCGGGCTGGCTTCCATGAGATGGATATGGATGGACCGGAGGCGAAGAGATGCAGGAGGAGGGGCTGTCATGGCAAATAGTATCCTACCTAAAAAGTATCCTAGGATGAAATATTTCATCCCATGGGATGAAATGTTGCTGCTAAAAATGATCCTAGGATGATTTTTTGCAGCAGAATTTCATCCTAGGATATTTTTTTTGCTGCCAAAAATCATCCCACACTGCCAAAAATCATCCTAGTTGTAAATATTGTAGGACTAATTTTAGCTGCCAAATTTTATCCTATGCAATGTGATTTTTATACATGCTTGGACGAATGAATTGAACTACATGCAGTAGCCACTCAATTAAGGCATGGCAAAGCAGAACAGATTTTACACATATTACACCGCTTATTGGTATTCTTTGCATGGTGCTTGCATAAGCAAATGATACCCATCATGAGACATGACAATATTACATTTACATCTTCTTAACAGTTTCAAAATGATTCCCAATGTTGGTGATAAAAATGGTTTCATCCTGATGGCTGTCTTTGGATATCTCCTTTATAACTGGGGAGTGCTTTAACCATTTGTAGATTCCTCCTGATGGTACAAATACACAAATTGCTGTGTGTAGCATGGTTGCACCAGCAATGATTTCTACTTCTGTAGCCCACACATTTAGAGACTGCATTCTTGTTCGCTGCATGTAATCTTCCATTGACTTGTGTGGATCAAGGAGGCAGGACAATTTGGAAGCATTGTGCATCATGAAGAAAGTGATCATTGAACAGATTTCATCATGGTCCTCTTGTGAGCCAGTTAGAGTTTGTGCAATTGATCGAAAGAAGCAATTTCCATCTCCTTTGATTCTTCCTATTGCCAAAGGGGCCTGTGAAATTCCAATCATTGATGGCTTCTGGCAATGAATTTGATTTCCATGAAGAAATATGAGCCCAAGTAGAATACATCTATTTTCTTGCCAACCTCTGCACACAGGTAAGTAGCTTATCATATCCACTGTCTCCTCATTCACTACTTTTAAACATGAAGAAGCTGTAATGGCATGCTCCCCATTGAATGATAGTAGGCAGGTAATGTCTCCATTTAGGCACAAATTTCTTGTGTCCTATACCCACTGGCAGAAGTTATCTAGATGTGATGCAGACATGAGAAAGTAAGTTTTCTCTAGAACTCGCAGTGGTTTAGTTGATATGCGACTTGATGTGCACCAAAACATAACAAGTTCTATCACTTCAACTACACTGCACGCATCATCCAGGGATGAGAAAAGGTGTGAGAGAGTTTGCGTTTGAACTTGTTAAACTCATCATGGAGGTCATCATTGATGATCACAAAATCACCTCCACACACTTCCCTTATTATAGGTGATTCTCCAAAGTACATTCAGTAATCTATCCAACGATACACAGTTAGATCTTTACTCAGGGCAAATTCATCCTTCTGCAAATGCAATGTTTTTTCCTGTGCACATAATGAAGAAGGTTCCATTAAAATTTAAATGTGAAATGAGTGAGAGCTTACATCTAATTCTTCGTCATCTTCTTCAGCTTTGTAAAACAGCTCACATGCACCAGTTCGCCATAAACGCAACAGGTGTGGGGAATAAAGCTGTTCATGAAGTGCTTTGTGATTTAATTCACTTCTTTTGTCTTCATTGCCTTTGTCCACAACCTCAGGTGGTGTGGACAGGTGAGGAGATGCTGGTGGTGTGGGCTGATGAGGGGATGCTGGTGGTGTGGACAGGTGAGGGGATGCCGGTGGTGGGGACAGGTAAGGGGGTGCAGGGGGTGTGGACTGGTGAGGAGATGAAGGTGGATGTAGGTATAACTTGAGGTGAGCACCATTGATCCTCTTGGTCACAATCTTCTTTTGATCTAATGTCACAAGAGAGTAAAAGCCTTTACCAAGGTCATGAGTTATCATGCTTGGGCTCAGCCATTTGAGATCCATTTTTCCTCCTTTATGTTTACGCCTCCTGAAATCCTTTTGAAGCACCTCCATGCCCACCTGTGGAATATACACAATAAAAACATGTATCTACATGTCTGCAATTATTCATATGCATACTTGCACGAACCTGAAATTTGCATGGATTGGCATGCTTCCGGTCGTATGCAGTTTTTTGCCTTTCTGCGCGATTGATATGTTTTTTTCCACCCTCTCAAGTATCTCCTGCCTATGCTTATTCAAACCACCTACAAAATCAATCTGAAGGAAAAGGATTGTGATCACATATGTCAAAATGTACAAGATACAGTTTTGCATAGAAATTCACAACACCATTATGTTTACCAGCACAACACTTTCTGAGGACTTCATGTAATTGCTCAACAATTGGCTTCCTGGATCCAAGTATGTCAGCTCAATAGGAATGACAGCCTTTCGACCAAACATCACTTCAAAGGGTGTGTGTAATGATGACTCATGACGACTTGTATTGTATGCAAAGACACATGTGTCCAGATATTCATCCCATATCTCTTTCCTTGAACTGACATACTTCACAATCATATTTTTCAATGTTTGGTTCCACCTTTCATCTAACCCATTAGCCTGACAAGCCATTGTAAGATTAATCAGTACTAAATTCATGCACTGTATACACATTACCTGTGGGTGGTACGGTGTGGTAAAATGATGCTTAATTCATAATGTCTTCATCATCTCTCTGTCAAGATTGCTTTTGAATTCTCCTCCTTGGTCACTTGTCAGTAACCTGGGAAACCCCATACGCATGAAAATATGCCAACAATGACAATGGAGTACTTCATCAGTTTGGGTAGGATACTCTTGCACCATGAAAATCAGCTAAATCACTCATACATGTACCTTCAGAAGTGATTTTGCAACTCCTGGAGCCTCCTTTGTTGGAAAATGTACCTTCAGAAGTGATTTTGCAACTCCTGGAGCCTCCTTTGTTGGAAGGGGAACTGCTTCCACCCACTTGGTGAAATAATCACTCAGGGTTAATATGTAATTATTTCCATGAACTGATTCAGGAGTTACAGGACCCACAAAATCTATTCCAACATGAAACCAAGGTGACTGTACAGGTACAGGGTGGAGTTCAGGTGTGGTGGTTGTCAACTTCGAATTCACGCGCTGGCACTGATCACATGTTGAGGTCTGCATAATAAATTAGAATGAAATGTTTATACGGACTTACAATGCTCGTTACATCTTCAGTCATGCCTTTCCAAGCAAATCTCTCCGTGATTCGGACTAATGTTTTTTTTCAAACCTATATGTCCTGATGTAGCATCAACGTGACAGGATAACGCAATTTTTGTTCTTTCTTTCCTGTCCTGGATGTATCTGACAGTCTAAAGTTATGTGCGATAAAGTCGTAAGCGCGAGGTGTGCCCAATCGCCCAGTTTACCTGATCTTGTCCTTTCTTATAATGCAGCTCTCTGTTAACGACTACAAACATCGATGACCGCTGCCTACTTTGCCTTTTCATAGACAAAGTGCAATTTGAAGGGTACCCCTTTCTAGTCAAATAGACATATACGAAGTCCACAATGTCTCTTCGGAGCTATCATCTTCCATTCTAGGCGAGGCTGATTCAATAAGCTGACAGTCACACGTGGCGCTAACAAAAGGATGGGTAGGATGAAAAATTGCAGGGTCGGATAATTTTTGGCCGGATGTGACTTGTGAAAATTAATCCTAGGATGAAGTTTTGCCCCCCGGATGAAATTTTTCGTGACAGGGCCCCAAATGGCCTCTTCTTGATTTAGGGCTTTTCTTGTGGTTCAGTAGGTAAATAAAGCATGCCCCTTTCAAAGTAGCATGCATAAAATAAACGATGATCTTCCTCACATTAGTGTGCGTGGGCGCCATGGTGTGCTATCGGATGCTCTTTTGCTCACAAAAGCTGCAGAGTTAGCTCAGGAGTTGGGTATCCGTCTTTCCACATCTTCTTCCAATCCTAACTGCAGCCACCACCAATCAGTACCAGTTCCTTTTACAGCTAGTAGCAGCCAGCCAGTGGCAGCCCCACCCACAGTTAACCACCAGCCAGTGACAGCCACACCTCAAGTTAGCCACCAGCCAGTGGCAGCCACACTCACAGTTAGCAGCAGACAGCTATCACCAACAGCTTCCAGCGATGATGATCTCACTGTGGATGGACAGCTTATTTTAAGCAACGTTGGCTTTCTATATGGAAAGGACGGCATAGCGTATTTGGCGTGCGGTTACATGGAGAGGCTGGTGATGCTGACCAGCAAGGTGTGGCTAGAGCCCAGAGGGAGTTGCCTGGTATCATTGAGAAGTATCAACCTGAGGACGTCTTCAATATCGATGAGACTGGGTTATTTTACAGACACACAGTAAGTGACTTGATCAAGGCACATGCACATACATAGCACATTTGTACATACGACTTCTTTGTTAAGTACATGTACATAATTTGGAAGGGAAATGATGCACACTTTAATGATTTTTTTTTACAGCCTGATCGCACCCTCACTACCACCACAGATGTGTGGGGTGTCAAGAAAGCAAAGGACCGTATTACAGTGGCTTTGGCTATAAATGTTCCTGCAAGTGAACGACTGAAGCCAGTAGTAATACACAAGTATAAGAAACCACGTTGCTTTGCCAGAACATTTAACCCTAACAGCCTGGTCATGTATTACTCCAATACAAAAGCTTGGATGCGCACAGATGTAAGCAGAAACTAATGCATGCATAAATGCAGATCTTATTTCTGTGGTGGATGCTTAGATGTTTACTGCTGGTCAAAGCAAGTCAATGAACAGTTCAAACAACAGAATCGACAATGTCTGATGCTTCTTGACAATGCCAGTTCCCATTTTTTGTCTGATACGCCAATGATTAAAGTAGGAAGCTTTGATTGCTTTAAGTTGAGCAATCTTTTGCTGCTATTCTTTCCAGCCAATTGCACATCAGTCGTCCAGCCATTGGACCAGGGTGTGATTGCTGCACTAAAGGCTCAGTACAAGAGCAAGCTTGCCACCTACATGGTCACACAGTATGACATTGATCCCACCCAAGATCTGCAGGCTGTGTCATCAAAAATCAATGTGAAGGAGGTAATTTAAGCACCCATATTATTTCTTCTGAGTATACTTTGTTGCCTAGAAAATACAACAGATTGATGATACTTTTTTGATCTCCAAATTTAGGCAATCATATGGCTATTTGCAGCATGGGGCCAAATTACCCTCTCCACTATAGTCAACTGCTGGTGTAAGGTTGGCATTCTCTCTGTTGAGTGGTGCCGTCATCTGAGGCCAGGTAGTGCAGCAGTGGCAGTTGCAGAAGCTACAGAAGGTGCACAGCTGACAGCAATTACTACAGCTATCCAGAGGCTGCCAGTGGAAAATGGGACAACCCGCACGAGTGCAACTGAGTGGGTGAATACTCCAGGCGAGATGTAAACGGAGGGGGCTGAGACCATTGCTCAAATAGCTGCCAGGTTGATGGGTCGAGACATTGAGGATATCGATGATGAAAGTGAAGGAGAGGCTGATCCAAATAATGTAGAACCTCGAATTGTGCCCCTGGAAGAGGCAAAATGGAGTGCCTTAAGCCTTGCTCAATTTGTAGGCAATAACATAGCTTTGTTTACTGAAGCTGACTACAGGGCACTTTTGCTGCTTGCTGAAAAGGTTCAAGCTATACATTAAGTACATGTATACATGTGTTGTGTACACTGCTTATCTCAGTGTACATACGCAAATACATTCATTTGACCATAATTAACCACCCCCGTTAAAAGCGCATTCTACAGTAGTAGCGCAGGGAACAAACGTAGCGCTACTAACGGGGGTAGACTGTACCAACTTTTATGCCCTTTGCCATTGAAAGCATGCACGCGACAATTCGGTTAAGAAATGAGAACGAAATAACTTTTAACAAGTAAATAAAAAACATTCTCTATGAGAAAGTTGGTGGCATATAGGATTTGAAGGCAATGGTGGTGTAAAAAGGAAGGAAACAAGGGTTTAATAATAAGGGAAAATGGAATAGTCCTATATTTAGCACACGAACAACATACTATATCCTACATATAGAAATGTGCTAAATATAGGACTATTCCATTTTCCCTTATTATTAGACCCTTGTTTCCTTCCTTTTTACACCACCATTGCCTTTAAATCCTATATGTCACCAACTTTCTCATAGAGAATTGTTTTTATTTACTTGTTTCATTGATTTTTATTCATACCCGATTATGAGCCGTATAGCATGTGAAGTAATCCATCTTGATATGAGAGGGAGGTTGTAAAGGTACGACATACCTTTGAGTGACCTTAACTCTTTTCGCCGAGCGAGATGTACGTTCAGGACTATGGCAATATCGCTGTCTTTTTTCAGGATCTGCTCGATACCTTGCACGTCGAGAGGTCCGTTCCTTTTCAGGATCTGAGGGGGCTTTAAGGGGCGGCCGAAATAGATTGTCGCCCCAGCGCGATCGAACCCATGAACGCATTTTGTACCGGGCCAGATCCAGACAGCACCGTCTCCCCCCCTCCCCCCCCCCCCCCCCCCCCCCCCCCCTACTAATCGCATCTCGATACCTTGCGCGTCGAGAGGTCCGTTTCTTTTCAGGCTCTGCTCGATAGTTTGCACGTTGAGAGGGCCGCTTCTTTTCAGGCTCTGCTTTGTAGTTCCGCTCTAGTCTCGTTCCCAGACCACACTAGCAGCTGCGGATGGATTACATCACCGCTACGCTAGAAGTGGTCTGGGAAACTGGCTAACAAAATTGGTTCTACGCACGTTCGTAACAGTTGTGACGTCATTGGGTGTAAGTGTCGCGTCAACACTCATTAACGGTGTCATTGGTCAATACGTTTGTAAAATGAATAGATGCAAGTTGTGCGACGCTCCGGTTTTAGAAAGCAGGAATAGGAGGCAGCTTGCTAGTACAACATCGCAACGCTGCAGAGCGGTTTTAATGGGTTTAGCGATCGAGACAACTAAACCAAAGGAATCTGGGAGAGAGTATGAATCAGGTTACTTGTGTCCAAGGTACTTCGACTCGATCAAGAAATACTTGGCACTGCACGATAAATTGGATAGCATTAGAAAGGACCTGAAATCAAAGATCTCCCTCCGACTGCGCATTAAATGGAATCGTCTGTGCATTAAATGGAATAGCCCTATACGCAATCAAGGGTGAAACGACCACCACGATACTGCCAACGCGTTTGTAGAGGTAATCGAACGCGTAGGGTAGCACAGAAAAGCATAACGACTTTCTACTCCCCGTCGGCAAGCTAATAAAAACATTACGCCCTTCCATTAGGCTTTTAATAGCTCTGTTCTGGTCTGGACGAATCGTCACATTACCCAGCTGTCGAGACGCCTGAATTATCGCATTGTCGAGCTCCAGGTTTGACACAGCCATCGTACTAATAAATAATTCATATCTCATTATCGTGACGTCACGGAGCACCTGCATTCTGATTGTACGGTTAGAAATGGCCCGGACATAGAACCAATTTTGTTAGCCAGTTTCCCAGACCACTTCTAGCGTAGCGGTGATGTAATCCATCCGCAGCTGCTAGTGTGGTCTGGGAACGAGACTAGTTCCGCTCGGGCTGAATCTAATACGTCGTCTCTAGTTTTGAAGTGCTATGCTCGTCGTTTGGGTTTCTTCTTTTCCTGACGTGAAGGCATTTTGAAAAGAAAAAAACAACTTCACTAAGTTACAAAGAGCGTCAAACTTACAACGATCGAATAACAAGAATGATTATAGTACGTGCACGTTATTACGTGTAGTGCCCAGACCGTACACATTTGATTACATGATGTATACTGCTAGTACTTCGTATAAAGAGCGAAGTAGGACATATCCGAGTCGTGTCAGTGCAGTAAGCTTAACTATACGTGATTTGCTAACACAACCACCGATATGTCATGTAGCCTCGAGACGTTTTGACCACAGAAGCGAAAATGCCAACGAATTCTGAAGCCATTGGTGTGATTTTCATTTCTTAAAAGTGTTCCTATCCCGAGTTATGCGTGGTCAAGAACAAGAAGAAGAAGAACGAGAAATACGTGGGACTAGTCTCGTACCCAGACCCAACCTTACGTAAGCATTATCGCATTATGTATAATACTCTGTAGAGAGGGTCTGGCCAATAGGTCGAAGAAAGTTGTTCTGTGCGCCGGAATGTTGGCGCGTCCAATCAGAATGTTGGAAAGTGAGTGACGTAGATTATTTGAATTCCAGACTTTGGATTGTTGAATTACGCCCACTTGATACAATGTGGACTTAGACGGCATCGTTACAAGGTTACTCAAACCTTCGTGAAAACCAGCTCAATGGAGTCAAACAAGGGAACGATGTCTTTATCATTCTTCCTACGGGAAGTGGCAAATCCCTTTGCTACGCTATTCTCCCGTTTGCCTTCGATGAGCTACGTGGTTGTGAAGGTAGCCTTGCCATCGTTGTTTCTCCTCTTATAGCTCTCATGAAGGACCAGGTTCGTAATTTGTAACTTAGTAGTGCTTTTTTTCATTTGTGTACTATTTTTCCTAAAGGTGGCTTCACTAACTTCAAGAGGTTTGTCAGCAGTCTATGCCCTCACTCTCCAGAGCCCCTGGTGATGCCCTCACTCTCCAAAGCCACCTGCAGATGCCCCCACTCCTGGTGATGCCCACACTCTCCAAAGCCCCTGGTGATGCCCTCACTCTCCAAAGCCCCTGGTGATGCCCTCACTCTCCAAAGCCACCTGCAGATGCCCCCACTCCTGGTGATGCCCACACTCTCCAAAGCCCCTGGTGATGCCCTCACTCTCCAAAGCCACCTGCAGATGCCCCCACTCCTGGTGATGCCCACACTCTCCAAAGCCCCTGGTGATGCCCTCACTCTCCAAAGCCCCTGGTGATGCCCTCACTCTCCAAAGCCACCTGCAGATGCCCCCACTCCTGGTGATGCCCACACTCTCCAAAGTCACCTGTAGATGCCCCCACTCTCCAAAGCCACCTGGAGATGCCCTCACTCGCCAAAGCTACCTGGGGATGCCCCCCGCACTCCAGAGCCACCTGGTGATGCCCTCACTCTCCAAAGCCCCCTGGTGATGCCCTCACTCTCCAAAGCCCCTGGTGATGCCCACACTCCTGGTGATGCCCACACTCCTGGTGATGCCCACACTCTCCAAAGCCCCTGGTGATGCCCTCACTCTCCAAAGCCACCTGGTAATGCCCTCACTCTTCAAAGCCACCTGTAGATGCCCACACTCTCCAAAGCCACCTGGAGATGCCTCCACTCTCCAATACCCATCTGGAGATGCCCCCACTCTCCATAGCCCCTGGTGATGCCCTCACTCTCCAAAGCCCCTGGTGATGCCCCCCCCCCACACTCCAGAGCCACCTGGTAATGCCCTCACTCTTCAAAGCCACCTGCAGATGCCCACACTCTACAAAGCCACCTGTAGATGCCCCCACTCTACAAAGCCACTAGGAGATGCCCCCACAATCCAGAGCCACCTGGTGATGCCCCAACTCTCCAATGCCACCTGGAGATGCCCCCACTTTCCAGAGCCACCTGGAGATGCCCACACTCTCCAAAGCCACCTGGAGATGCCCCCCACACTCCAGAACCACCTGGTGATGCCCACACTCTCCAAAGCCCCTGGAGATGCCCCCACTCTCCAAAGCCACCTATAGATGCCCTATGTCATTAAATATACATAGGTGGTCCCCTGGGGGCCACTGCTCAATACATGGGTACCCTAACCCTCCAGATCACACAGCTAAGGCAACAACCTCTGCTGGCCTCTATGGTACTATATGGCCCGCACCCTATTCACCCCACAATAGCAGGCTGCACCCTACCTAAGGTTACGCATACAGCCTGCACCCTATCTATAAGGCTACGCATACTGCCTGCACCCCATTCACTCTACTGCTAGCCTAGGGATGACGGTCTGCTCTTGCCTCCCTGAGCTACAAATAGCCATTTGGGCCTGTGGTCTCACAAGGTGCTCTGCCTTACTCCCTTCTACTGCATGTACTTGCTTTAGGTGGGAATTAACAGTTCATGTAGATTACATAATTGGATGAAGTTGTGTTTTAAGACCTTCTATCCACTCATAAACTCTACTGTCATGGTTCATTCCAAGCTTGTGGATTATCTGTCTGATAGCCTCATCAGAGAGACACATACCAAGCTTTTGTAACCTTGAGTACACCTAAAACAAAAAAAAGGAAATCTTCGTAAATCAGTTTCTACATCAATGAACTGACATTTTAAAGCCTGATACTTTTCTATCGCTACAAAAACATTTTCTGCAGACATATCCAGAGCTGAACTCGTGTTCAAAGCTGATGTGATCGACAGTGATCCCTTAGCCAAGAGTAACAATACCATCCCTGCAAATTTTTGATGACGCGCTTTCAAGAAGCCGTCCGTTCTTGGTCTTGGCTTCTAAAACGGCCGAGCCCAGCGGTTCACAATTGATTAAATTCCACAAATTCGTGACGACACAAAAATGTTTACGTCACAAGTATTATGTAACATCTAGCATCCATCAACATTCCAGGAACAACTTTTTTGGCCAGACCCTCTCTACGTAGTATTATACGTTATGCGATAATGCTTACGTAAGGGTGGGTCTGGGTACGAGACTAACGTGGGACTGGGTATGAGTTTCGAAAATTGTTTTGTTCTCTACAACCACGCGGTTTTGTGACATCAAACAAACACGAAACTGCTTGTTATTGCCTTCTTGTACGACGACGATAACAAGGTAAGCCATCCGCTCGTCGGGAGTCTTGTTAGAAGCGGGTCGCGTTTTTTTAATGACATTCATAATCGGGGTCAAATCCTATATGAGAGTTACTAACGTACTCTCGATAGAAAGAGAAATGTTTCAGCTTCGCATGGTATCAATTTGCAAGTTTTTACAACACGAAAAAGTACCGTAGCTATATACAAAAGAACGCCTGCAGGTAGGCTTAAATTGCGTTTTTCGCCTACACGTAGGCGCTTATTCGATCTATCATTAATGGTGTGATTAAAAGTTATCAGGGGGGATTGTTGCATGTGAGTATTTTCCTTGATGATCTTATTTTAACATTGCTTAAGTGAAGATTCAGTGATTTTTTTTCATCCTGTATCATTTCCCTATAATTGCACAAATTATCACTCCTGGACGTGTTCTTTGGCTTTCTTGGAAAATGTGACCGTAGTTGGTAAGTCCTACAATTTGTCTCACATTTGAGATTCATTTGTGCATGTCAATTGGAGATGTGATATGTGTATGCTCTGAGTCGCCTGTAATGAGATAGTTTTTTTTTTACATTGCATAGAACACTTGCCATTTGTATTTGGTAAATTTGGAATGAGCAATGGTCTGGATAGCATAGTTTACTGGTTGGAAAAGGCTGAATGGTATCATTAATTGTCAAAGTTATTGATTTATTGCATTTTTGTATGTGGATATTTTCTGGATGATCTTATTTTACCGTACCTTAGGTGATGGTGGGGGATTCTTTGATGTATTATCATTTCCCTATAATAGCTTATATTATCACTCTTGGCCGTATTCTTCTTTGGCTTTCTCTGTTGTAATTTGTGACAAGTCCTTCACATTTGAGATTCATTTGTGCATGTGAACTAGTGATGTGATATTTGTGTGCTCGGAATTACCTGTTATGAGATCATGTTTTTATTTTTGTTATATTATAATGAATTAACAATTGTTATGGAGCATGCAGTATGTAACCACACACAATTCAAACAATTATTCACAAAGTTCATCCACCTGCTGCACAAGGTGGGAGTAGGAATGACTCAGAATGGCACCAGCATTAGCTCTTATTAGTGAGTGACTGAGGCGACCAAAGAGGTCAGTCAATGCCATAGATTTTCCACGAATGGCTAAACGAATGGCTACTTGTGAGAAGGCCTTTAAAGCCTCTTAACCCCATGCACCATAACACTCTACCGCAAGCGGAATACATTTCCAACTTAGTTCAGCACATTTAGAGTCATTTTGAGTGTACTTTCTGAGCTCAGCTGCTCTTGCCGCAGCACCTGAGTACATGCTCGCTTCCATGTGTGTATGAGTGTATGTGTGTGTGTGTGTATGTTTGTGTGTGTGTGTGTTCTACGAGTGCACATTCATGTGATCGGTGTGATGGAAGCAGTGGTGATGATATGGAGGGTGTGTGTGATTATGGTAAAAATACGAATGTGGGTATATATTATGTGTGTGTGTGTGTGTACATGATACCAGGAGTATACTTGCCCCTCCCTACCCCACCCCCTTGGTAAAACTGATTCTCTGCAGGGCACTGTAGCCAGTTTTGTCCTCCAACAGATAAGACTGCTTCGAACAGTGCCAAGTATAGCATATTAGGGGAGGGGACCAAGGGGACTACTCGCTGAGCTAAGAGATGCTTTGCTGATTGTGCAAATTTTACCATAAGAGAAGGGAGATGAGGGGGAGGAGGAGGGGAGGAGGGGGAGGGTGTAATCAGATGCCAGTCAAATTTCGTATCTACTTTTTTGCAGTTTATAAATATTCATTTAAAGTTATTGCAATCTATTTTATTGTTATCTTTTGAACTGTTAAAGATAATCAAAAGGTAACAATGCAGTTTGTATTTGACTAAATGTGGTTGTCATATGTTTTATTAACAATCCTATTAATGCTTGGTACTTGGATGATGGTGTTGTGGCAGGCCCTAACACTGAGATACGAAGAGTACTGGCCATCTTAGAAGAAAAAGGTCACTCTTTGGGACTCCATGTCAACATTGCTAAATGTGAAGTTTTTTGTCCCAGTGACCTAAATCTCTTCCCTCTATTAATGAAGCAATCCCACCAGCCTAACATAGGGATCCCCATTGGTGACCTAGACTTTTGTACCACCTTTATTTCTCATAAGCATAGCTTGGCTAAACAACTCATGCGACAGATAGAGGAAGTAGGCGCACTAGACCCTCAAGTAGCTTTATTGCTTCTTTGCACTTGTAGTGGCTTTTGCAAACTAGCTCATCTTGCTCGGGCTACTCCACCCTCGCTGTATGTCAAAGCTCTTGAGCTTTTTGACCTGGATGTTAGGGACTGTCTGTCTCAGAGTACATTGGTTGACATGACTGATGTATCATGGAATCAGGCCCATCTAAGTTTGAGTAGAGGTGGTTTGGGTCTGCGGTCTCTCATGTTTCATGCCCCAGCTGCCTACATTGCCTCCATTTGTTCATCTGGCTATGGCCACCTGTCGCTTACCCACCTCACCTATGCTGTGGAGATGTTCAACGAATGTGTAGCACTAGCCGATAAAATCACTTTGGACTCAGTCACATCCTCCCACGTAAAGCAAAAGATGCTGTCATCCAAATTGGATGATTTTCAATTACAAGGCCTGTTTAACATGTCCTCAGTTGTTGATAGGGCACGCCTATTATCAATCTCCTGCCCATCATTCCTCTTCATGGTTGTCAGTTGTCCCCTCAGAAAGTCTTGGTCTCCATTTCAAACCTAATCAGTACAATGTTGCCCTCAAATGGTGGCTAGGGTTGGACACATCTTGTGGCTCTAGTTGCTCCCTCTGCCCCGACTCTATCCTGGATCCCCTAGGCCACCATGCTTCCACATGCAAACGAGGGGGAGAGGCAGTACACCGACATAATCTGCTGAGGGATGTCTTGTTGCTTGGCTCATCTAGGTGTCAAAGTTGATGTAGGCAATAACTTAACCCATGACCATGATCACACTAGACCCGCAGACATTCTCGTCCACAACTGGTCTCTAGGCAAACCTGCAGCTTTTGACTTCTGCATGACCTCTCCGCTTAATTCATTTATCCTTTCGGAATTGGGAGTGTCTTCGGGAGCGGCTGCTCATGCATCTGAGATCAGAATACACAACAGCAATGATGCCAAATGTTAGGAATTAGGATGGGTGTGCATCCCATTGGTTGTTGAGACATACGGTGCATGGGGTCAAGAGGCTGTCAAAAGTTTTGCTCAGTTGGCATCTAGGCTGGCAATCGCCTGCTCCAAGCCAAAGTCGGTCATTATAAATGATCTTTACGGCAGGCTGAACATTTGCCCCTCATAAGATCAATCCTTAGTAGGATGGTGTCCACATGAATTTTGCATTTGTGTGTTATTTATTTATCAGTGTATTGTATTTAAATTATTTATATGGGACGGTGTCCAGCAAAATCACCCTTCTGGAGTTTTTATTTTATCACTATAAAAATTGTACGTTACGCAAAGCAACATATCTTCACAACGGTTTTATATTTTCTTTTCAAATTTCGTACACTTGTTCACACATCAGTTCTCTCTGTGCAAACCGATTTTGGTGTTCTAGATATTTTCCATGCCATGGTTACAAAGGTCTCTAACCCAATGGGTTAAGATTCCACATTTCTCCAGATACGAGTGACGATAACATGTCAAATTTGGAGTGTACATGGAAGGGTCCTGTAGCTACTGATTTCTGCAGATCGTTAAGTTTTTTCTTATCCGTTACGGAGATATGGATTTTCAAAGTAATTCGACATTTCGCGCCACTCACCCTATTCAAATATGCCATTATGTAATGGTCACGCCCTTTAAATTTGAAGTTAGGTATTAAATGAACTCCGCTTTGATCGTTCTATACGTGGTGTATAAGCGATCGTACCTCGTACGCTATGTTTCAACATAAAACAGTATCGTACGTTCACATGTATCGCTTATGATGGATGCTGTGAATATTCATGGTAGTTTATATTGTGCACCCTTTTTCTATATCTGCTCAGTTTGTGGCATGTACATGTAAGCATGCACGTACCATGCCTTCTAATCATGGGGCCACCTTCTTCACCCTCTACACCCTCTACACTAGTCTGGGAACCAGATGACTTGCTTGCGACAGTCAGTTATCTGGTACACAAACTGCAGTACCTTTACTTAGTATGGCATATCTCTCTAGACCATTCATATTCACTGCCTTTCTTTCTGTCTTACCTCCTCCTTCTCCTCATCTCCTTCCACCTCTTCCTATCTTCCTTCATCCACCCATTCTCCTCCCCTCTCTTCCTCTCCTCCTTCCCTCCTCCTCCTCCTCCCTCCTCCTCCTCCTCCTCCCTCCTCCTCCTCCTCCTCCCCTCCTCTTCCTCCTACTTTACTCCCTCTCATTTTCCCTCCTACCTTCCTTCCTATTACACCTAACACCCCTCCTCCTCCTTTCTTTTGATTACATCCACACCTCACCCTCCTCCTCATCCTCCTACTTCTACCTTCCTACCTGTTGCATCCTCCCCTCCTCTCATTTTTCCAGTTGCATCCACCCCCACCTTCTACTCCCCCTCCTCTAGCTCCTTCTCCTCTTCCCCCTCCTCCTCTTCCTATCTTCCTTCATCCACCCATCCTCCTCCTCCCCTCCTCTCCCCTTCTTCTCCTCCTCCCTCCTCCTCACCTCCCCTTCCCCTCCTCTTACTCCCTCTCATTTTCCCTCCTACCTTCCTTCCTATTACACCTACCCCTCCCCCTCCTTTCGTTTGATTGCATCCAAACCTCCCCTCCTCCTCCTCATCCTCCTACTTCTATCTTCCTACCCATTGCATCCTTCCCCCCTCCCCCTCCTGCTTCCATTCTTCTTCCCGTTGCATCCACTCCCCACCTTCTCTTCCCTCTCCTCTACCTCCTTCTCCTTTTCCCATCTTCATTCATCCACCCATCCTCCTCCTCCCCTCCTCCTCTCCTCCCCTCCACCTCCCTTCCCTCCCCCTCCTTCTCCTCCTATCTCCATCCACCCATCCTCCTCCCCTCCTCCTCCTCTCTGTCTCCCCTCCTCCTCCAACCACCTCCTCTCCTCCTCCCTCCTCCTCCCCTCCTCCCTCCTCCTCCCCTCCTCCCTCCTCCTCCCCTCCTCCCTCCTCCTCCCCTCCTCCCTCCTCCTCCCCTCCTCCCTCCTCCTCCCCTCCTCCCTCCTCCTCCCCTCCTCCCTCCTCCTCCCCTCCTCCCTCCTCCTCCCCTCCTCCCTCCTCCTCCCCTCCTCCCTCCTCCTCCCCTCCTCCCTCCTCCTCCCCTCCTCCCTCCTCCTCCCCTCCTCCCTCCTCCTCCCCTCCTCCCTCCTCCTCCCCTCCTCCCTCCTCCTCCCCTCCTCCCTCCTCCTCCCCTCCTCCCTCCTCCTCCCCTCCTCCCTCCTCCTCCCCTCCTCCCTCCTCCTCCCCTCCTCCCTCCTCCTCCCCTCCTCCCTCCTCCTCCCCTCCTCCCTCCTCCTCCCCTCCTCCCTCCTCCTCCCCTCCTCCCTCCTCCTCCCCTCCTCCCTCCTCCTCCCCTCCTCCCTCCTCCTCCCCTCCTCCCTCCTCCTCCCCTCCTCCCTCCTCCTCCCCTCCTCCCTCCTCCTCCCCTCCTCCCTCCTCCTCCCCTCCTCCCCTCCTCCTCCCCTCCTCCCTCCTCCACCCTCCCCCTCCCCTCCGCCTCTCCTCCTCCCCCCTCCTCCTCCCCTCCCCTACTTCTACCTTCCCACCGGTTGCATCCTTCCCTCCTCCTTCCATTCTTTCCGTTGCATCCACCCCCTACCTTCTCCTTCCCCTCCTCTACCTCCTTCCCTCTTCTCCCTCCTCCTCTTCCTATCTTCCTTCATCCACCCATCCTCCTCCTCCTCTCTTTCTCCTCCCCTCCTCCTCTTATCCACCCATCCTTCTCCCCTCCTCCTCCCCTCTTCCTCTTTTCCTCCTCCTCCTCCTCTTACTCTCTCTCATTTCCCTCCTACCTTCCTTCCTATTACACCTACCCCTTCCCCTCCTCCTTTCTTTTGATTTCATCTACACCTCCCCTCCTCCTCCTATGTCTACCTTCCTACCTATTGCATCCTCCCCTCCTCCTCCTTCCATTCTTCCCGTTGCATCCACTCCCACCTTCTCCTCCTCTTCCTCTACCTCCTTTTCCTCCTCTCCCTCCTCTTCCTATCTTCCTGCATCCACCCATCCTCCTCCTCCTCTCCTCCTCCTCCCCTCCCCCTCCTCCTCCTATCTTCCTTCATCCACCCATCCTCCTCCCCTCCTCCTCTCCTCCCTCTCCTCCTCCTCTTACTCCCTCTCATTTCCCTCCTACCTTCCTTCCTATTACACCTACCCCTTCCCCTCCTCCTTTCTTTTGATTTCATCTACACCTCCCCTCCTCCTCCTCATCCTCCTACTTCTACCTTCTTACCCGTTGCATCCTCCCCTCCTCCCCGTCTTCCTTCTTCCATTCTTCCAGTTGCACCCACCCCTCTCCCTCCTTCACCTCCTCGTGTTCCTCCTCCCCATCCTCTACCTCCCCATCTTCTACCTCCCTATCCTCTACCTCCCCACCTCCCCCCTCCTCTACCTCCTCCTTCTCCCCCTCCTCTACTTCCAGCTCCCCTCCTCTACCTTCTCCCCCTCCTCTACCTCCTCCCCTCCCCTCTACCTCCTCCTCCTCTGTCTCCTCCTCCCCTTCCACCTTCTTGGGTAGGGAGGGTATTTTATACTAACCACTTTGTTTCAAAGGAAGTGTTCATCTCGATATATATGTTTTCACCTAGGAGTCAGCGGAATGTATTTTTTGGGATGTGCAAACTACATGCAACTAGAAAAGGCTATTATAATACAGAGCCTGTCTGAACTCTAGAGCTCTACACAAGGGAATGTATGTTGGTATAAGCCTTTTATGAATATTATTATCCATTGTCAGTACAGATTGTGGGTGGCCAGTGGTTTACATAGACAAGCAAGCATGGTAGAATGGGTCCATGGTAGAATCCAAAGTACCTTGTACATGCTCTACATGGAAGTTAGAACAAGTTTTGAACTACATGCGTGCATGCCATAGCACTAAGGTCTTTCCAAAAACAAAGTACACTATAAGTAAGGAGAGGGGGGAAAAAGAGGAGGGGGGGGGGGGGGGGGGGAACAACTGATGTCCCTGACTAAATGTTGGCAGTGCCTACTAGGTTGTTGCATCGTCACCTTTTTAGTTGTAAAATAACCCATGAGAGGTTATATTATATATGCTGAAGTGCCAAAATGATTCCGGGTGCTTGCAAATTTACAACACATTGACTTACAATACCAATAGTTTTAAAGCTGGATAAATAAGGAATTGCACCTTCCGACACATGTCTCTTATCATTATTTATGCAATGGAAAGGAAGGTACAAAGAGGAGGAGGAGGCGGAGGAGGGGGAGGAGAAGGAGGTAGAGGAAGGGGAGTGGATGCAATGGGAAGAATGGAAGGAGGAGGGGGAGGAGAGGGAGGATGCAAAAGGTAGGAAGGTAAAGGTAGGAGGATGAGGAAGAAGAGGTGTGGATGCAATCAAAAGAAAGGAGGAGGGGGAGGGGTAGGTGGGTAGAAGGGAAAATGATAGGGAGTAAGAGGAGGAGGGAGGAGAAGGGGGAAGGAGGAGGAGGGGGAGGGAGGGAGGAGGAGGATGGGTGGATGAAGGAAGATAGGAAGAGGAGGAAGAGGAGGAGGAGGTAGAGGAGGGGGAGGAGAAGGTGGGGTGGATGTAACGGGAAGGAGGAAGAGGAGGAGAAAGGGAGGATGCAAAGGGTAGGAAGGTAGAAGTAGGAGGATGAGGAGGAGGAGGGGGAGGTGTGGATGCAATGAAACGAAAGGTAGAGGGGGTGGGGTAGGTGTAATAGGAAGGAAGGTAGGAGGACATTGAGAGGGAGTAAGAGGAGGAGGAGAGGGAGGAGAGGGAGGAGAGGAAGAGGAGAAGGAGGGGAGGATGAGGTGGGGAGGAGGAGGGGAGGAGAATGGGTGGATGAAGGAAGATAGGAGGAGGAGGAGGGGAGGAAAGGAGGAGGAGGATGGGTGGATGGAGGGGGAGGAGGGGAGGATGCAACAGGTAGGAAGGTAGAAGTAGGAGGATGAGGAGGAGGAAGGGGATCGAGGAGGGAGGAGGAGGAGAGGAGGGGAGGAGGAGGGAGGAGGAGGGGTGGAGGAGGAGAGGAGGAGAGGAGGAGGAGAGGCAGAGGGGAGGAGGAGAGGAGGAGGAGAGGCAGAGGGAAGGGGGAGGAGGGGAGGAGGAGGGAGGAGGAGGGGAGGAGGAAGAGGGGTAGGTGTAATAGGAAGGAAGGTAGGAGGGAAATGAGATGGAGTAAGAAGAGGAGGAGGAGGAGAGGAGAAGGAGAGGTGGAGGAGGGGAGGAGGAGGGGAGGAGGATGGGTGGATGAAGGAAGATAGGAGGAGGAGGGGGAGGGTAAGGGAGGAGGAGGAGGATGGGTGGATGCAGGAAGATAGGAAGAGGAGGGAGAGGAGGAAAAGGAGGTAGAGGAAGAGGAGGAGAAGACATAGGAGGATGAGAAGGAGGTGGAGGGGAGGTGTAGATGAAATCAAAAGAAAGGAGGAGGGGGAGGGGTAGGTGTAATAGGAAGGAAGGTAGGAGGGAAATGAGAGGGAGTAAGAGGAGGAGGGAGAGGGGAGGAGGAGGGTGTGTAGATGAAGGAAGATAGGAGGAGAAGGAGGTAGGAGGTAAAATGAGAGGGAGTAAGAGGAGGAGGAGGAGAGGAGGATGGGTAGATAAAGGAAGATAGGAGGAGGAGGAGGGAGATGAGGGAAGGAGGTAGAGGAGGGGAAGGAGAAGGTAGGGGGTGGATGCAACGGAAAGAATGGAAGGAGGGGGGGAGGATGCAACTGGAAGGTAGAAGTAGGGAGGGGAGGAGGAGGGAGGAGGAGGGGAGGAGGAGGGGAGGAGGAGGGAGGAGGAGGGGAGGAGGAGGGAGGAGGAGGAGAGGAGGAGGAAAGGAGGAGGGAGGAGGAGGGGAGGAGGAGGGAGGAGGAGGGGAGGAGGAGGGAGGAGGTGGGGCAAAGGAGGAAGGAGGGGAGGGGGAGGGAGGTGGAGGGGAGGAGGAGGAGAGGAGGTGGAGGGAGGAGGAGGGGAGACGGAGAGGAGGAGGAGGGGAGGAGGATGGGTGGATGAAGATAGGAGGAGGAGGGGAGGGAGGGAGGCGGAGGGAAGGAGAGGAGGAGGAGAGGAGGAGGGGAGGAGGAGGATGGTGGATGACAGACGATAGGAAGAGGAGGAGAAGGAGGTAGAGGAGAGGGAAGAGAAGGTGGGGAGTGGATGCAACGGGAAGATAAATGGAAGGAGGAGGGGGGGGAGGGAAGTATGCAATGGGTAGGAAGATAGAAGTAGGAGGATGAGGAGGAGGAGGGGGAGGTTTGGATGCAATCAAACGAAAGGAGGGGGAGGGGTAGGTGTAATAGGAAGGAAGGTAGGAGGGAAAATGAGAGGGAGTAAGAGGAGGAGAAGGGGAGGTGCGGAGGAGGGAGGAGGAGAAGGAGGTGAGAGGAGGGGAGGAGGAGGATGGGTGGATGAAGGAAGATAGGAAGGGGGAGGAGGAGAAGGAGGTAGAGGAGGGGGCGTAGAAGGTGGGGGTGGATGCAACAGGAAAAATGAGAGGAGGGGAGGATGCAACAGGTAGGAAGGTAGAAGTAGGAGGATGAGGAGGAGGGTGAGGTGTGGATGCAATCAAAAGAAAGGAGGAGGAGGGGTGTTAGGTGTAATAGGAAGGAAGGTAGGAGGGAAAATGAGAGGGAATAAAAGTAGGAGGAAGAGGAGGGGAGGAGGAGGAGGAGGTGGGAGGAGAAGGAGGGGAGGAGGAGAGGAAGAGAGGGGAGGAGGATGGGTGGATGAAGGAAGATAGGAAGAGGTGGAGGGAGATGAGGAGAAGGAGGAGGAGGTAAGATAGAAAGAAAGGCAGTGAATATGAATGGTCTAGAGAGATATGCCATACTAAGTAAAGGTACTGCAGTTTGTGTACCAGATAACTGACTGTCGCAAGCAAGTCATCTGGTTCCCAGACTAGTGTAGAGGGTGTAGAGGGTGAAGAAGGTGGCCCCATGATTAGAAGGCATGGTACGTGCATGCTTACATGTACATGCCACAAACTGAGCAGATATAGAAAAAGGGTGCACAATATAAACTACCATGAATATTCACAGCATCCATCATAAGCGATACATGTGAACGTACGATACTGTTTTATGTTGAAACATAGCGTACGAGGTACGATCGCTTATACACCACGTATAGAACGATCAAAGCGGAGTTCATTTAATACCTAACTTCAAATTTAAAGGGCGTGACCATTACATAATGGCATATTTGAATAGGGTGAGTGGCGCGAAATGTCGAATTACTTTGAAAATCCATATCTCCGTAACGGATAAGAAAAAACTTAACGATCTGCAGAAATCAGTAGCTACAGGACCCTTCTATGTACACTCCAAATTTGACATGTTATCGTCACTCGTATCTGGAGAAATGTGGAATCTTAACCCATTGGGTTAGAGACCTTTGTAACCATGGCATGGAAAATATCTAGAACACCAAAATCGGTTTGCACAGAGAGAACTGATGTGTGAACAAGTGTACGAAATTTGAAAAGAAAATATAAAACCGTTGTGAAGATATGTTGCTTTGCGTAACGTACAATTTTTATAGTGATAAAATAAAAACTCCAGAAGGGTGATTTTGCTGGACACCGTCCCATATATATATAAGGCATTAATATTTCATATAATTAAAACTTTATTAACAATCCTATATTCATTTAAAAGCTTTTGCAAACACCCTGTATAAATTGATTGTACTGTTTAACATGGGTTCAAGGCAGTGAAAAAGGACCTGCATATATTATTTAAAATTTTCCACAATTGAGCATCAACGTTAACATGTTGCATAATTAAAAATTCAGGCACTGTTATAATGAAAACGTTATTTATTTTGTTGTTGATTCGGAATGAGGAGTGATCTGGATCGCATTAAGTAAGAGGAACATAACTGATGTGTTAAAGCTTAATGGTATTTGATGTTACATTAAATTTTGGATTGACCAATTGTGATGCAAGTGACTAATTGGGACTTCAATTCACAATGCACTTCCTATGATGAAATAGAATATAAAACTGTGTGTACACCATCTAAGATAAAACGCATTACTGCCATAGCATTTTTAAAGTTTGAAACTAAGAACCTGCTATCTGCTAAGTTATTTTTAAAATACAATAATAGAGATACATGTACGTGCGCTCATAATATTGCTTGGAGATACCTCTTCAAGCAATTATTCCTTCCAATCCCCTCAATATACATTGCGGAACAAATAATTGTGACTTAAGTCACAACTCTTTGAACAGTATTTTGTACTAAAGATCTGGCAATATGAACTCGGTACTATTTTAAATGATGAATTTTAAGGTGTTTTTGAAAACATTATATTTCAGCAATCATATATTTGTTTCTTGCCAAATTCTAGAAATGTATTGCCCCATCCCTTATGTGCGTATAATACGATTATGATACATGACATCAAACGTTTAGTATTTATTAAATAAACGGATGGTTAAGGCACGATTCCACGTAAAACATATGTGTATTTGTTAGTGTTTAGGTATAAAAGACGCATCATAAAGTACAGGCTGACATTGCCAAGTTCGGGTATAGCTTAATTTAATGCTAATGATTTGTGTTTTCCTCTCCATCATCGTCTGATTCATGCCATCTTCACTAAGTTCCGATCCTTCATCAGAATTATCTTCTGATTGGCTTGTCGAGTCTTCCTGAATTGTCGAAGTCGTCTATTTTTATTCCACGTGACGTCACGTAGAAATGGAGGTATGGCACGTATGTAAATTTATAAAATGGTTCACCGCTGCATTAAGTTTGACACTATGCCTCGCTTTAACAATCGCTGTAAAGGTATTGCGAAAAATCACCATTTGTTTGGACAACATTTTCCTAATAGTGATTAAAATTTGGCATTGGAAGTATTTTCGTTGTTGGAGTTATGATAAGTTTTATCTCCGGGACCTATCAGGCATCGGATACAGCCAGTGGAGTGACTCTATGGTATCAAAATTGTACTGTATGTACACAAGGGATGGGGCAATACGTTTGTCGAATTTGGAAAGAAACAAATGTATGTATGCAGAATTATAACGTTTTCAACAACACCTTAAAAGTCATCATTAAAAACGGTTCCGAGTTCATATGTGCCAGATCTTTAGTACCTGTGACTTTATGTAGATGAAATTGAACGGGAAGGAATGTACATTCTTACTGTACTAGCATACTTGCATGAAGCTTACCGTGTTGTAGATCCACATAAAGGTTAAAACTAGAGGTGCCCATTGAAGTAGGCCCCTTATTCGGACTCATGAGGAACTGAAGATATTGTTCAGGTTGTGGACATAATTGAAAGAATACAAGTGATGAAGTTAGAACTAGAAAACCTTTACCACCCAAAGCATGAGGCAGTTACAAGAGAATGAATATAAGGGTGAATAAGCATTGCTTCGTGAGATGAAACAGCTCTTATGCTGGATGCTTCTGATGGGAAACAAGCTCGATGATTATTTATTTCAAAGTGTATTCATGTATTCAGCCACATGGATTTGTTTATACAAAGGGTTTGAATGTGCTTTCCCTGGGATGCTCCCCATGCACTGAGTATGTTGTCAGGTTGGCCTAATATTTGGTAGCTGTTAGGTTAAAGCACAGAGAGTAACACCCACATTCATTGTCATTGTTTGCCCACTGAGGGCAGGTAGAAGCCTCAGCTGGGCGATTGATACCTAGCCAGCAGGGACCAATGATAAGCGCTGGTTAGCATTAGGTCGGCCTGCATTCCAAACCATTATTCTGGCAATGGTTAGGTATTGGAGTAGAAGCCCGAAGAATGCCAAATGTACCGATATACCCCAGATAGGGTTTAGGTGGATTTTATGGTTCCAGGCACGGGAGTACAAATACAACATGTGTGCATGTGCCAAAGTGATTACCTAAATGTTACTGAGCTGAGGCTGTTGCAGCACTGTCTCTGAAGGCTGTATCAGGGGGTGATGGGTGTACACTTTGTCTCTGCCATCTGTCTAGGTTTTGGATGGTTGCTGGTGGTAGACCACTTCTTGCAGCTGCTGTTGCTGCTCCGATTCTTAGGCTATGGGTGTTGTACAGCTTTGTACTATAGTCACACCTGCTGATCAGATGTTGCAGGACAGTCCTCAATGCCCTGGCTATCATTGATGCCTCCCCACCTTTTTCTATCTTTAAGTAGTATATATTCTGTTGGGAAGTTGGGTGTTTAACCAGTGTCATTTTATTTTGGTCTGGTGTTATTGTAATTTAACCATTATTACTGAAGAGTGATTTGATACTTTTCTCTACATGCATCACAATGGAATGGAATTTGATCATTGGACATTTGGCACATACTGGAAATGCATCATTGTGTAGCTTGTTCTTATCTGATTTGAAGTGCATATAAATGTTTTTGCCAATATTAATGACTGTGCTCATTAACTCTATTGTAGAAAGGAACTACACCTTTGCACATTGCTTGTGCTCGAGGAGATTACACCAGTGTGCAACATCTGCTGGCTGCCCCAGGCATCAATGTTGATCTCCGAAATAGCAGGGGCCAAACTGCTGTGGAACTTGCTAAAGATTATCACATTCTGGCATTACACAATAAGTATATGAAAACCAGTGGTAGCTTTCCTATCCATACTGTCAGTAAAATAGTTCTGTGTGGAAATAGTTGTGCCGGGAAAAGTACGTTAACTCAGGTATGAGGTAAATTGCAATTAATTGCAGTGGTTTGTTTGAGTATTTTATTTATCATTCAACCATATAGATCATTTTAGGGTCAACATTGCCAAGAGGATTTGCAACAACAAAAAATTCTGTAAGTGTGTAAATGTAATGTTTTTCATCAATGTTCTGATAAATAGTCACAATTTTGTCACTGTTACGTTGTTTATGAATAATGTTGTGCTGTAGCCTAGTGTGTATGCACATTTTCATCATAGTGAAAGCCTTTCCCTTGGCACAATAATTCTTTGTTCATTTACAATTGTATTTGATATTTTGCACATTCTAATCAGAGCTATGCTAAGATGATATTGATGTGGAGATGGGATGCTGTTCATGTTAACTGAAACAATGATTATGTACATGTTAGGATCGTTGCCCCATTTAGGGATTGTTTTTGCTATAATTGAACCCAACCATTTCAAACAGCAGCCACATTGGTGCTTACTTTCTATGGACTGCTATTTTTATTCATGAAATTATGGTTGATATACACTAGTCTGTGCACGTAAAAATGTTATGTCGTGTAGTTTCAAGTAGTCTCTTCGGGCTACTTCACTTATTGCCCTTTTTGAATAGACTACATGTACTGCCCTACTTTGGGACTGTCGTTTTGAGAAGGTCCTTCAATATTGCAACTGCTATGTGGTGTCCTTGGGAGCATATTTTGTGTGATAATTGTCCACCTGAGCTGTGAAGATCATGATTAAAATGCCAGCCAGTTCACTCCTCCGGCCTTTTGCCAGTTCAAAATACGAATACAACCGTACATGCAAGGATTATTGGATTCACTCATAAGCTTTGTCTATTTGAACTTTTTTTGGTTACTTTTTTTGGTTACTATTTATATTCTGACTGATGTGATTTTCACGTGTGTAACTGGATTGTGTGTTTTATACACAGTGGTAGGAGCATGGGGGCCATGGGGGCAAAGGCCCCAACAATTTTTTCAGAGGAAGGCCCCCTCCCAACCCCTACCCCCATTAGTTGTATATACTGGATAAATGTGTTGTATGTACTGGACTATTTGTTCCTGCCTCACAGTACCTGCCACATCATGACGTACCATGCCTCATGTCCCATATTTCATTACATGCATCCATTTTACACACACACTCTCATTCACACAAGACTCACAACTATCCCATGCCAATCACTTTATACGCTGAAGCTATGAGTGTGTACCATTGAGAGGTTTAAAAAGACTTAGGACTTACTATTTATTACCTTCCTTTGTTATATAAAATTTCCCAACCCCTACCCCCATTAGTTGTATATACTGGATAAATGTGTTGTATGTACTGGACTATTTGTTCCTGCCTCACAGTACCTGCCACATCATGACGTACCATGCCTCATGTCCCATATTTCATTACATGCATCCATTGGAATAATATTCCTGCCGGGCTTATATAGGTTTACAGAGTGGTAGATCTACATGTAATATCACAAAAGATAAATAGCACAGATTCCTAGAAGGGGCTCATGTATAATGCTATGCATACACACACACACACATACACACACACACACACACACACACACTCACACATGCACACACATACACGTACACACACACAAACCAGTGCTACTTAGAATTAGTGGTTCTGGTGGGTATGACTGTCAGTTTGCTATGACCAGATGCAAAGCCACCCATGGAAGTCACCCATAGAATGTTGATTTACATGAGATGGTGGCAAATAGATAGGCTAATGCCATTGTGTTTAGGACTCTGCCATTAAGAGACATATGGTCACATACCCACCTGAGGATCAGAGCATTTGGTGTCATATTTTATATATATTTTTGGATCTGGGGCAGTGCCGCTTCCAAACATGTTACAGACCTGTGAGTTCCATAGGCTTTTGCATTTGGTCATATGTGTAGCAAACATGACAGTCATCCTCACCAGAACCACTAATCCTAAGTAGCATTGGAATTCCGTGTGTGTTTGTGTGTGTGTGTGTATTTGTGTATGTGAGTGTATGTATATGTCTACGTAGCATTGGAATCTTTCTTTGCAATTTATTTTTGTGATGTGTTGACAAGCTACTTCTAGATCTGCTCACCTAGAGATGGAAGCCTTGCATACAAGTAATAAAGACATTCTCTATTTGATGGCATATAGGATTGGAAGGCAAAAAGAAAGGAAACAAGGGTCTACTAAGGGGAAATGTAATACGCACACAGTTGAACAACATAATGTCCTACAAATGTTCTAAATGTAGGGGCTATTACATATTTCCTTTTTACACCAATATTGCCTTTTAATCATATATACCAACTTTCTCACAAAGAATGTGTTTTTTTACTTGTTCCATCAGTTCTTTTTCTTCATGAGATAGAACATAACAAATTTAGAGTATTTTTATATAAGACCATTAGTGGTATTACACAGTTTAGGAGGGGTATATACTGTGTGGAGGAGGGGGGGGGGGGGTGTCTCCCGGATGGAATGGTAAAAAGGGGGAAGGAGATCCCTACGTCGAAGTGTGACATCTATGGAAGAGGGGGTGCCCTGATGTGGAGGAGCAAGGGGCACCTGCTGTGAAGTGGGTGGGAAATCAGAGGTGTCTACTGGTGGGGATGGAAGCCCTGATGTGGAGGAGCAATTAATATGCATCCATTGGTGGCCTTGTAGTGGCGTGGGTGTCCCAACATAAAGGGGCTAGCGTAGTGTCCACTGGTGGAGGTCCGGATACAGCTTGCTAAGCTTTTTCAAGACCACCATTGTGTGTGTGTGTATGTGTGTGTGTGTGTGTGTGTGTGTGTGTGTGTGTGTGTGCTTGTAGCATTGGTACCTTTCTTTCTGAGGATTTTATTTTTTGTGCAAGCTACTTGAGGACAGATGAAGCCTTGCATAAGTGTCAGTGGCTAGCCTATCTGGAAAGACTGGGCCACTGTAGAGTTTATACAGAGAGCATTCACTGACATGGCTTCTATTGACCCAATGGGTATACACGCAGCACTGAGTTGGTATTTTACTTACACAACAGAGATGAAGTTTCAGGACTAGTATGCAGCTATATATACAAGAGCACCTTGATGGGGACATGAGATTTGAGCCCCCCCCCCCCCCCCCTCCCCCCATCATTCCAACTCTTTCATGACCACTATCAGCTGAAATAGAGGAGTCCTAAAAACCCTCCCAATGAAGCAGTCTGAATTTGAGTACAGTGAATAGTATATGGGACATGTATAGTGAGCCTCACGGGGGCCCTCTGACAAACGTATTGTGGCATTTGCCACAATATGAGAGAGGAGAGTGAGGAGAGAGATTGACTAGTAACACGTATGGGCACTAAATACTAAGCACTCTATGTACGCATCCATCATGCCCATACAGGCCTGTATTATTCATACGTCCTTTTAGCTCGATGTAAGGAAGCTCGTTTCTGCGAGCTGGTGGAAGGGCTTGAGTGCTAAAAACAGTAAGATTCGAAGTCTTTGGATAGAAAAGTGTACTTTGATTGTTTTAAAAAAATTTAATGTCACGGAAAAAAGTGCATTTTATTTCAATGACAGTTGGAAGGTACCGACTTTGAACAATCACAGCTTTGAATACTGAACACATATTAAGCTGGGGAAAGCATTAGTATTAATCTAGAGAGTTATTTTACTATAGCAAGTAACATTTACGACGATTGGAGTACTTCCGACTAATTTTTTTTTATACATCTGTTCGACAAAATCGGTCAAAAATATGTTCTTTTATCACGGATCCGGTGTTAAAGTAATGAGTGGTAAATGTAGACATTGCTTTGATGGCTGTATGCACCTGATGAAGTGAAGGTCAGGAATATCCAGCCCAATTATTAAATGAAGATAATGATGCATGCAATCCACCTCATACAATGACATACACATTTACAGGCTATTAAAAACCAGCTACAAAAGGTGAAGCCGTTGACAGCTGGGATCCTTTCATATTACGTACCACGCAGTGATGGCAGCATTATGCTGTATGATTTAGCCGGTCATCATGAGTACTATTCCAGTCACTCATCATGTCTTGAGACTATCTCACAGAGCACTCCATCCACCTTCCTTCTGCTGACCGACATAAGTAAGGAGCCCATTGACAGTGTAAAGACAGAATTGAACTATTGGTCTGCAATGATTGGAAATGTGAGTCACAAGTGTCCACAGCCATCTGAGGTCATTGTAGTTGGCACACATATTGATAAGGTGGTCCGAGGTAAGCTGGATCATCGGTGTGATCAGATTAAGCTATCAGCTAAGGAAGCTGTGGAGAAAACTAAGCATCATTATGCAGGATTTAGTGGCCTCAATGTCACAGATTATAAGAGTGATGGTATGAAAAGCTTCATGTCTCTACTTCTTGAAACCATTGAAATTGTGCGGAAGCGATGTCCAGCCATCTCTCTCAGCTGTCATGTGCTGTATGCCTTGCTTAAGGAAATTATACCTACTGATCAAGATGCAATTACCCTGTCATATATGCTGCAACGCCTACGCACCATACAGGATCATGGCCTGAGTAGAGACGAATCAGACATCACCTCATATCTAGCAACACTATCAGATAAAGGTCTGATTGCATTTTTTCCCAATGCAGACCACACTGATCACTGGATTGTGGTTAATCAAGATGCACTGCTTAAAACAGTTTACGGTACCATTTTTGCTCCTGCCTCATTTGAAGAACATCGCCATACTCTGGCAAGCAATACAGGAGTTGTTCCAATATCAGAACTAAAGAGGCACTTCCCTAAGCACGACATTGGTATGATAGTACCATTTTTGCTCCGTTGTGAACTCTGCCAGCCAGTAGTTGATATAACAGATGCGTCTAAAACATTGACTGATTGTGTTTTCTTCCCATCTCTTGTTCATGCAGACAGACCAATGGAAGTAATAATACCATCAGATAGCTTTGTATTGCAGCTGCACACAGCGAGTGGAAGTGAGTTCTTCACCACTCGCTGTCTTCATGCCTCCATTCACCGCCTAGCAAACCAATTCACTTTGCCAAGTGAAGAATTTATACATAACATGGAATTGCACTGTTTTAGCCGCAGATGCAAAGTGTGGAGCAATGGCATTGCATGGAAGAATAATCTTGCCATCAGCTTTATTGTAGAAATGGATAAATCTCTCCGGTGTATCACTTTATCAGTCTCCACAAAAACGAATAAGAATAATCCACAATATCCTATCCTACATAAATGTGTCCTTGACGCAATTAAAGCATGGTGTGAAGATTTCTGCCCATCAGTTGCCAAGAATATGAAAGAACGCATCAGATGTCCTCCCCTGCCATGCCTTCAGAACTCTACAGCTGAAGTAGAACTTCCTCTGCTTAGAGATGTCATTTCATCTGGCTCCAGTCAAGTCCTTGTTGATGTTACAGGGGATAAGGAGGTGGACTTAGCAGAGTGGCTACAAGTGGAGCCTCAGCTGCCACTTCTCATTGGTGTGAATACAATACAAGGTTTGTGTGAATGTGCATGTGTTATCTGATTTGATACATGAACATAGTAGTATGTATGTTGATTTGTTAGAAAGATAAGTCCGTTAGCCTTTCATTTGTGTGCTTTTAAATAATTTGTAGGAGCACCATCATCCTTGGAACCAGCACTGCCAGACCTCATGAACACTGTGGCTGCAAGAACTCCTGCCAAGTGGAGGCTCATTGGCATACAGCTTGCAGTGCCCCCACATGTACTTGATGATATTCAGGACCAAGTTGCAAATAAGCCAAACAGTAATATCCGTGCCTTTGAACTGATGCTAAACAAATGGAAATCTCTTCATCCCCATCAGTACTCCTGGGCTACCATTATCAGTGCTCTTGAGGCTCAATCTGTTGCTGAAATGAAGTTGGCTGATGAACTAAGAAAGAAGTACTTTTTGTAACTTTATGATCTTGTGTGTGTGTGTGTGTGTGTGTGTGTGTGTGTGTGTGTGTGTGTGTGTGTGTGTGTGTGTGTGTGAAAATCTGACACTTAGTATACTTTTAGTATCTTTGTAATTGTGAGTGTCGTTACGTACTTCGGTTTGGTAGGTGAAACGTATGTAGACTCGTGTACTTTTAGTTTGTTGTAATTGCTGCTATTAGAATTGGTTAACCTATTATTTTCATTACCCTGAGAATGCATTAACGAATGATAATGATGACCATTGTTACCTGATGTTTCTGTCTTTGACTACGAGGGCAAATGACTAGCTCGACTGTCATAGCAAGGTAAAGTCAAGGGTACTTTAATGCAGCAGGCTTACCCAACTCCCAGAGGATACACCATTCTTATTGCATCTGGTTAATTAAACCAAAGTGAAATCAACTGGGCTAGTAGTCTGATCGACTGGTTGGGTTTTAATTCTAACCTCAGCTCCATGTATGTGTCTCAATCATTCAGGACGCGCATTATGTCATGTGTCTGCTAGACGGGCCCTGCTATATCGTGTATTGAAAGGAAGCAGCTTTTTCTCTGCAAGTACTGTGGGCGGGGTGGCTATCGGAATCATTAGGGAGAGTTAATTTTTTGCCGGCACGCGCAGTGTGTGTTTGGTTTCTCCCAAGCACATAGACCAGTGGCGGATCCGGGGGTGGGGGGGGGGGGGGGGGGGGAACATGGCGTACACACACACACACACCATCAAGCCATCTAAATATGAATATAATTAATACGGGACTTTAAAAACTAACTGATTACTGTACGTGCCCATTCGACACATTGTGTATAGATAGATACCTGCAGCGCTACGCGTTGACTTTTTGTTATCTCTGCTGTTTTCACTTGCTAGCGCCAGAAAGCATGCTATTGTAAAGTATTTTGGGCTTAGGAACTACGTACTGAATACGATGTACGTAAATGCTATTAGGAATTACCTGCCACTTGCTTAACTTGTTTTTCTAGCCAAACATACCGAAGCTGTCAGTGTACTGGATACAGTAGCCACAAGGGAGGAGCTTATATGTTACATGTAGATGTTTGCAGTAGTATTGGTGAAGCATAGGAGAGTGCGCAAACCGGTAGGATGCTATTGGTATTCTGAGGAGTGTCGATGGGGCACAGGTAATTTAAAATGTTATATACTTACGGTTTACATATATTATCTTGTGCAAAAAGAACATGACTTTTTTAATAATGTCAATGGAAATAGTAAGCGTAATTATGTAAGCTCACTTTTCATGCAGGTTGTACTGACATGCAGCTTATAGGTGGCTCGCATGGTGGATTTTTAACTATGAGAAAGGTCATACCGTAATGTGCCGGTGGTATCAGCCATCAGAAGAGTATTTCCTGAGCCAGATTGGAATTACATTGGCTATAAGGAGTACTCTGAATTGTAGTCTTTTTTTTTTTTCTTCACAAAGTAGTAACAATGATGTAATGAGTAAATGAACAAAAAGAAGAAATTTAAAAAGCAATCAGAAACGAGATAATTTATCACTAGCTACTTTTATTTTATTGGGACGTTTTATTGGGGCAATGTTCTGTGGAAGATTATTTGGTTTCTCAAAGTACAAAGCCTCCAAACCTTTCACAATGCAGTTGTAATTTAATAACTTCCTCCATCATATCCTGGAGGTAATCATACAGCTTGCTGTCGTAAATGGGTTTCGCTACCCATTGTTTGGTCCGTTTAATGTACTCCAGCTTGTGCCTCAATTGTCCTGAATAACCAAACAGTTAACATGCACAAGATATGTATATATTCTTTGTACCTGTTGATGTTGTACACTTTCCTGTCAATGTTGTTGTGGTTTATGATGGCCAGTTCAATTGGAGCTTGCATACCCATATAACTAAAGTATTGTCTTTTAGGACAGGACCTGGTTATTAGAGAATGGAAGACTTCCAAGGATCCAGTATGCTGGAACCATGAGAGCTTTTTTATTTATACTGGTTATGAAGTCTTCTGTGGTGAAATGTTTACTACATGCACACTCTAGCGCTCTGATCTGAAGGAGGCTCGTTATGTGCAGTTTATCTAGCATTAAAATTGGGAAGACGTAAGCAGCACATACATATATAGCCTGCACACTAAGGCTTAGGTTCTAACTTGCCTGATTAAGAAGCGTTCTTAATTAAGAAGTGTTAAAATCTTACGTGGTTTCGATTGAGGCTCACTTCCTTGGGACACTTTTTGACGTTGTTTCCACAGCCTTTGGCAACACAGTACCAGTATCGCTTCACGGCAATAATTCACCCGTAATGTAATATGACATGGCGACCAATAGTTAGTACTTTATTTTAACTTGATATTAAGAATTGAAACTAAAAATTTAGCTACATTATGTCAAGTTCCAAAACAAAATGAATAAGTTTTTTTTTCCATGTCAGTGTTCTCCTTTAATCAAACACCGAACATGCAGCAGATTGGTGACCATTTTGTAGCTACCACCAGGTACAATTTTCGCAACCAAAATTGTACCACCCGGTACAATTTGGTTGCGAAAAGTGTACCTCCCTTGCCAAAAGTGTACCAGGTAGTGAGAAAGGGCCGTTGGCTATTTAGGATGAGTACCGTGACGCAGTTAATCGATTTGTTGCATGCAAATATAACTGAGTGACCGTTTCCACTGACATTCGGTGTGTTGATTTGTTGTGCAAAGTTATTAAACATATGTTAATCAAATCATGCAAAAAAGTGATTGAGACACGAATAATTCATTTATTAATATATATGAGCTAATCCTATATCACATTCTCCTAACAGGTTCATAGTGGTCACATGTATTGACCAGATAAACAGCGTCTTTGGAATGCGCATGCACAATATTGCTGTCTTCACATGGATGTGGCAAAAAGTGTAGCCAGTCCAGATTGACAAATCACCATTAGCAAAATTTTCAACTTCCATAGCCCAGACAGATGAACTGTGCATGTCTGTTCTTGCTAGATACTCGTCCATTGTTTCATGAGCATTAAGGTAGCATGACAAATTTTCAGCATTGTGCTGCATGTATGATGTTGCAATAGCTCTGAATTCTAAGTGATCATCTTGGGAGCCAGTTGTAACAAATGCCAAAGCTCTAAAAAAGCAGTTACCATCTCCTTGAATTCTTACTGTTGCAGCAGGCTGGTGGAAATGCTATATTCTTTAGGTTGAAGAATGTGAGTAATATTCCTTCTAATAAACGTCATGCCAAGCCTTAGGCATAGACTTCTTTGCCACTCATCACATGGTGGCAAGTATGTGATAGTAGATGTCTGTGGACCATCTTCAGCAATTTCCTCTATCACATCATCTGGGTGTTTTGAAGTTTGATCTTCACTTTCCACAATGTTCCTCAAGCTAAATTCATCTTTGCTAGAGAACAATCTTCGTTTAGCACACACACCCACTGGCAAAATGAATCAAGCTGTGCTGAAGAGACATTAGATAGTATACGCTTCCCAACACATGGCCACCTGCTGTACACCAAACATGAATTAACTCTACTGCTTTGACAATGCTGTATGTTCTGTCCACATAGGAGTACACCTTCTTCTTAAATGCCTCAAATTCATCACATAAATCCTCACTTACGATTACACAGTCACCTCCACATACTTCTCGCAGCTGTACTCCACCAAAGCATGTTCTGTATTCTATCTGTAATGCCACTGTAGTGTCCTTGCTAAGAGCAAATTTTCCATCCATTAGCTTTAAATCTGGTAATATCTCCTAAAATGAATAACAATAAACGTTAATATACATGTATAAAGAATGCATGCATTTCACTTACATCGAATGCTTCATCATCCTCCTTAGCTTCATAGTGAAATTCACTTGTACCAGTTCTCCACAATCGAAAAAGATGTCATGAATTCAACTGCTCCCATTCACAAGAACAACTGTGTTTGACCACTTCACGTTCCAATTCAACAGAGGCTTTTGCACTATCACTTCTCGATTTGCTCGCACTGTGTTTGAATCGGCATCTAACAGCATGTAGGTACCACGGCCAAGAAGCTTAACAATTGTATATGGTCCTTTCCATCTAATCAGCAGCTTTTCTCCCTTAGTTTTCTTTCGTTTAAAGTCATCGCCATCGTCGCGTCATCTAAACAATACGAGCATGAACGTGCACTGAATCGTACATCTACAACCAAAAGGCCTATGCATATAGTATCGTACCATCTCTAGCCCTTTTTCTCTTATTTTTATACATTCTTTTGCTTCCTCATCCGATCGACGCTGGTCACTTCACAAAAACACGTGTTTCAAGGGGGGGGGGGGGGGGAGGGGGGACCAAAATACGCATGCGCGGACCAACTATTTCAGACAAAATTAGTCCGGGCGGACCAATTTTTTTTTGGGGGGGGGGGGGGGGGGGGGGGGGGGCAGAGGGACCAAAATTTTCGTGACAGAACACTTCAGGCGAAATGTTGTCGTCAGTGATGAAGCAAAATACAATAATGTCTTTCAAGTGTATATATATTTGAAGTTCCCCTTCAGAATGGATACTTTTTAAAAGATTTTGCAAAGGATAAAAACTTCGGTTATATAATGCACTCAAAGATAATCGTTTACCTAGATGAGCAACAATATACTGGCGGAAACACTGAAGGTAACTTTGAATGGTTGAATATGGTTTGCAAACTTACATCTTAGTTTCCAAATATTGTTCGTTAAGCTTACTGGGTGTGGCTTAGGATGAGACAGTGGATGTCAATAATCGTCCATGTATTGATGTGTTTATATTGATTCTGATCAGGGGCAGTACAGAGGGGTGAACCCACTCCTCCCCCTCACCCTCAAATCCACTTCTGCCAATATCCTACTAGTTATTAGAGGTGTCCCTCAAGGCCCCAGTCCTTACCTGTTATAAGAGGTGTCCCTCAAAGCTCCAGTCCTTACCTGTTATTAGAGGTATCCCTCAAGGCTCAGTCCTTACCTGTTATTAGTGGTGTCAAATGAAGTGTTTGTAACAAACTATTCTTGCCCTATTTTTATAAATGGAACCCCTCTCATCGGAACCCACTCCAAGTGTCCTGATTATCGAGGCCTCCTTTTTGCACCCTCTCTTCCCCTCCGTCCTCCCAACACTTTCTTCCCTCAAGCGAGGGGGGCTTCAAGGACAAATATATATAATTATTTGCATATCATACTGACACTTAACTATTGAATATTCACTGTCACATTGGTGGAGTGGTGTCATTTTAATGATTGTAGTACAACACATCAGTGTAAGGCCACACTATGTTCAATATTGGAAGGAATAAGACCCAGCCCTCTGAAACACGTATTAATATAAATTGCTGAACGAGAGAGCCTAGAATGGAATATAGACGGCCAATTTATAATAAGCCAGGACAGTTGATACCCATATTGTTGTGGCAAAATCAGGTGCTGTGACTTAAGAAAGCCAAACATTGTGCCATGAGACTAGAAGAAACATGGAAAACTTCCCAACTTCCAGGATGCAGCCACAACATATGAGTGTTCTTTGATTGCAACTACCTCAACAAGTCAAATCCAAGTTGTATAATGTATACATTGGAGTAGGAAGGTATTATAAAATGCTGGGGGGGGGGGGGGGGGGGGGGGGGGAACAGAATGCATACCGTTCTTAAAAGAGGGCATGGAGTTGTGTCCTCAGCTACCCCAAGTTGGAACACTGGTCCCCCATCACCCTTAGTCCACCAGCACATCCTGGTCCCCCAGCACACCCCTTTTCCCACAGTATCCTCTCCCCCAGCACCCCTCCCCCTTCCTATGCCTATGTAATAACAATACTAACATTCATATGTAGCTCAAATCAATAAACAGAAGCAATACATATGCAAACATTATTCACTATTATTCACAACACAACTATCTTATACTTTATAATAATAATAATTCATGACCATGGAATATACACGTACAGATAAAATAGATTAAAAGGTACGAGAGTCCAGACCATTAGTGCCCTCGCAATAGACCTGGTCAAGGTTAGATTTAGCCTGCTGTATATTTCGTACACACAGCTACTCTTTGATTTTGGAGATCCAATGGCAAGCCAGGTTGCTGGACGGGAAAATGTGTCCGTAGCCTCCTTCCCCCAGTTCCCATAGGTCTCGACTGCCTGAGGGACGCATACCCACCCTAGCTCACTGCATTTGGGATCATTAGCCTTGTGCTTGCGGGTTTCTGCTGATAGAGCTGCAAAGCCTGATGGGATGCATGCTTGATTAAGTGAGGCAGCAGAGAGGGGGGATGACACAGTGAAATCAAAGGCAGCAAATCTGCCAGTAATCCAATCATGAACCAAAACATCAGCTGGGTGGGATCGGCTACCAACTTACTCTCACACATAAACAAACTCATATGAATAACATTTCCTTTGGGATCATTGTAGGCATTGGTTGAGATTCATATAGCATTGCTCTTCATCTTCAGCTGCATGGTGTTCCTAAGGCTTAAAAGCATATGGATGTTTATTTTAATCCCTAATTATCCAAGCAGATGATTCCATGCTTTCTATTTAGATTGCTTAATAATTCTAAAACTCTTTGTGAAAAAGAAGCTCTTGAGTGAAACCTAGATAGTAATGATGACACAAAGATACAGGAAACCTCAACATGTTATAGCAGACCTGATGACCGATCAGCTGTGCACTTTAAAAGATCACACACACACACACACACACACACACACACCACTTATGCATAAATCAGCTGACCAGGGGTGAGCCACTATTTGGACCAGCCCTCTGCAAACACTTTGCCATTATGCTGAGATCCGTGCGCTTAACCAGCACCCTGCATCTACACTGCAAGTTAGTTCCTGCCATAAATGTGGTTTGTGACCTGATGAATTTGTACCTTTAAGCAAGCTGTATTAAGCTGCTCATCCCTGTATTAGCTATGAAAGGCCACTTGCTAATGTTCATGCTTAAATACTGAAGGTTAATTTAATTCTTCCTTATGATTATTAAGTACTTGCAGTTAATCTTTTCCTCAATTTGCAGATAATCCTGCATAATCCTGTATAAAAATCAGGTATTTCAATCCCTAATTGTCCAAATTACATATGTGGCTCTGATTCATAAATGATGCAAGCCAAAATCGTAATAAAGTCTTTTTTTCAGTCCGTCATTAGGGATGCTTTGGAAAATGAGGGATGTGTGTATGGAGTGATGGTAATTGGCCATAGGAAGATCTATGAATATGGGGGGGAGGGGGGGGGGGTTAAGAGATTGTCTTTGCTATAACATGTACTTCTAGTTAGAACAATATTTATGACTCCTCATTAACACTCAGGAAGATGTCATATGCATGTAGCAAGTTTGGCTCAGCTGGTTGGCTTGGTAACAAGTACTATGCAAGTGTTATAGCTTTTTATTATTAATATGACAATATGTTTCGAAGTGATGCAAATCGTAAAAATTCAAACCCTTGAAATTCAAGGCAAGGGCAGATAAATAGCTGATCGCTGTGATAAATACAATAATTTTCTGAACCTTTGTACATGTGCAGAAGCACATCTGTTGGGCTATTGGACCTCCATGATAGATCCAACAGCTACATTTTTATACACAACCAAGAAAGTGATCAAGGCAAACACAGGCAATGACATATGACCAGCTGCTGATTCAGAATTACTTGACAGGTTAGAGTATTCCACCACAGCACCTGGAGTATGTGTAATGTATATTGCTGAAGACGTTGGTGTGGGACTGGTTGCAACACTTGTATTTGTTCCAGTGCATTTAGGATATGCTGCCTCTGAAGGCCAAAGGGTGCAGTCTGGGATGAACACTAATCCTGAGCAGCTGATGAGAATAGAATATGAAAACATCATTAATTTAATTGACCATAGCAGTCTACCATTTCATTAATTGCAACACCAATACCAATACGTGTATTAATACTTTTTCATTGTAAGTGTGTGCAACACAGAAACAATTTCATTTGACCCTGATGATCTGACCAGCCACAAATCATATGTAAAATAATTTTTCATATTGAAATTGTTCAGTAGACATTCTAATCTTAAATAATAAACATTAGACAAAACTTCATTAAGTTGATTTTAGATGGCTGTGGTAGTATAGCTGCACAAATAATCTAACTGATGTATAAATTGATTCACGAGACTGATAACTGTCTCGTTAAAAAGTACCGCCGCGTTTAAAACTAAGCGTTCTACAGAGAAACAAACATGTAAGTACTGAACAGATATAATGCATGAGTCGATTAAATTATATGCACATCATTACAGGATAACGTACATGTTTTGTGAAGTGTTACACCGCTCCCGCGTGTACATGCGGTTGTTCGTCCCACACCCGTCGCACTGGCCTATCTTGGCACACGTATAATATGCGTAGCTCTCTGCACAATCGGGGGAGTTCTGGGATAGAAATGGGTTGATCGTTGAAGTAAGAAATATGTCTTGGTACTGCAAGAGTGCAAACATCCATTCCGAAACATTCCTACTAACGTTCACCGGACAAGAACTGAACACGTAGCCATACTGTGTCATCGGCTTGCAGCTACCAGGAAAAGAAAACGTCTTCTCCGCCAGATCACAGAAATGAACCGCATTTAGAGCGTTTCTGTAATTCGTTGTGGCGCACTTTAGTCTCTGCGCGCAGTCGAGCGACGTGACGGTCACATTGGTGGAGTCATTAGAGCACCGGGGGAAACTCTTGGCACACCGAACTTCTCTCAGCGATCGCGCACACGTCTCGCTGATCCCGTTATCTTTGTCGGAGTTATACGCCGAAGTTATTTCGCTTTCGAGAATAGCGGCCGTCGCGGCTATACTCGGAGGGACCGAATATGTCACGTTGCATACCGGAGTCTCCGGCACTACACAACGGTCGCTCACAGACCAACTTATGTCCGCTACAGATGCAAACAGAAACAAGCATAATGCACCCCGCAGCTGAAGGAGCAACATTGTTGATGATGATGTAAAGAATGAACAGAGCAGTTGGCAATATATAGGCCTACAGACTGGTTTATTGTAAAAGAATTTATAAGTGTAAGATAATTAATTTTCTGTCATGCATGCGGCTAGTGAACAGGAATCACAGCTATTATTATCGTCAAAGGCCTTGTGTTCCACGTCATTAGATCTGCATCTAGTAACAAAACACTGATGCATGATGTGGGAGTAATAATGGCCATGGTTATACCATGGTGATGCAGGGATATAGTGATGGCTTATGGTGATGTGGGAGTAGTGATGGCTTATGGCAGTAATGCAGTGCAGATTATAACGGTCGAACATTTGCCCAGGCAAACAGGTCAAATGTTTCTATAGCCTGAATAACGACTGGGCAGTATTTCTTTCTTTAAATGTTCACCGATCATGTGCACCAATAGTATTTATTTCTTGGGGCAATATTATTATTATTATCATGTGCTCAAACTAAGTGACCACATCTACTTTTTCGTCTGCTAAATAGAATAAACAAAATGGATGTGCAGGCTGCAGCATTGCTATGACCATAACCATGGCCACAACTGAAGGACCTCAAATTGTTCACAAACATTATTAATAAATCTCAATCCATGTGAATCAAATGCACAAATTGATGAGTTGTTTTTATCATAAAAGTGCATAGCAAGAACATCCTTTGGCCTGAAAACAGAAGAACAACAACATTCACACCTTGCAAAGTGCAGAACTCCACCTCTCCACCCTCCATCATCCCAACACTTTCCTCCCTCCTTCAAGTATCGCCATATCATACTGACACTTAGCTGTTGAACAGGTACATGTACATGCTTTTATTCAAATAGCCAAAAGCATGTACCTGTTGTATGCTAAGGTGGACTTGGGACCAGGACACTGAGAAGGCTTGCCTAGTTCCCTGACCTTTCCCAACTTTTTTTTTTTCATCTCCATTAAAACAGTACGCTTTCCACCACACCATATACAGTTATTGGCTTGGAATACAGTAATGCCACACATGCAATTGCTAGACTGCCCACATTCAAAACAAAATTCAGTGAACAATACCACTTAGTCCCATCCCATAAAAGTCATTGTCTATGCATTTGAAGTTCACAAATGATCACATAGAACAGATATGGATGTACATGTCAATTAAACAGCATGTACATGTACATGCACATGTGCCTGTAGTAATCAACTCATCTACACCACATCCTACCATTGTCATTTTGCCCCTTTCTTTCTACTCCTCCCTCCTCCCCTCCTCCCACTCCCCTTCCCTCCTCCCACTCCCCCTTCCCTCCTCCCACTCCCCCTTCCCTCCTCCCACTCCCCCTTCCCTCCTCCCACTCCCCCTTCCCTCCTCCCACTCCCCCTTCCCTCCTCCCACTCCCCCTTCCCTCCTCCCACTCCCCCTTCCCTCCTCCCACTCCCCCTTCCCTCCTCCCACTCCCCCTTCCCTCCTCCCACTCCCCCTTCCCTCCTCCCACTCCCCCTTCCCTCCTCCCACTCCCCCTTCCCTCCTCCCACTCCCCCTTCCCTCCTCCCACTCCCCCTTCCCTCCTCCCACTCCCCCTTCCCTCCTCCCACTCCCCCTTCCCTCCTCCCACTCCCCCTTCCCTCCTCCCACTCCCCCTTCCCTCCTCCCACTCCCCCTTCCCTCCTCCCACTCCCCCTTCCCTCCTCCCACTCCCCCTTCCCTCCTCCCACTCCCCCTTCCCTCCTCCCACTCCCCCTTCCCTCCTCCCACTCCCCCTTCCCTCCTCCCACTCCCCCTTCCCTCCTCCCACTCCCCCTTCCCTCCTCCCACTCCCCCTTCCCTCCTCCCACTCCCCCTTCCCTCCTCCCACTCCCCCTTCCCTCCTCCCACTCTCCCTTCCTCCTCCCACTTCCATCACCTCACCTCCTTGTAGAATGCTTTCGACGTACCACTCAGCATGTCTGTCTTGTTCACCAGGTCATCAAGCTTCTCACCTCTTTCCAGCATGGCTTCCAATGTTTCATGCTAATGTCACACACACACACACACACACACACACACATGTGCACACACACACCAACACGCACACACCAACACACACACACACATGGCAGATATAAGAACATGAACATGCCTCCACCCACCACATCTAGCAGATAACTGCACCCCAGACCCATGCACTTCCCATCCATTACAATATCCAATGCTTACTTCCTATGCAAAGCACACTGCCCCTCCCCCTCCCCCCCACACACATGCACATCACAATGCACACTATCATCCATGGAGCAGTTAGCAGTTGCTTAAAGTTGCTTAGGCGTATTCAGCTTACCAAGACAATCTTTTCTCATCAAGGTCTGCCTGTACCTTCATCAGGGGGTCTGCTTCTCTCGGCTCCTGCCATCACACAAGGCCAAACACTATTCAACACTTAATAGGTTTACAGCCACTCCCTGGCAATAACACCTCCCCATCCCATCCACCCCTTCCCCAAGAAAAACAAATGAAGCTATTAACCAATGGAATTCATGTGTGATTGAGTTTACCTGATACTTGGCCAGGAGTGTGTCTAATGGAGGATAGGAGAGGTCACTGGGAGGGAAGAGGGGGCATATGATTAGACTTGCCAAAACGCAAAATGGCACAACTATGCAAACCAACCCTTTAACCGCCAATGAGGGGGTGGGGTCAGCCAGTACAATACAGTTATGACTCATTTATTAGTTATTAATGCCTCGTCTGCAGACCACTTGGCTTCCACACTCTGTGGCAACCAATTGAATGCCAGTTATTCACATACAGTGTAATGCACCTACACCCCACCTACACCCCATCTACACCCCACCTACACCCCTTGCCTACCTACACTCTCAACCAACACCCACCACACCTTCACCCTACACCATATACACCCCACTTTACACCACATACACCCCACTCTACCCCATCAACCAACTACACCTTCACTCTCACCCTTCAACCAACTACACCTTCACCCTACCTACACCCAATTTACACCCCACCTACACCCTTCATCACTGAATACACCTTAACACCATCCCTTTACACACCTCCACACCATCCCTGTATACACTCCACACACACCTCAACACCATCCCTGTACACACCTCAACACCATCCCTGTACACACCTCCACACCATCCCTGTACACACCTCAACACCATCCCTGTACACACCCCTCTATACCCCACCCCCTCTATACCACACCCCCTCTATACCACACCCCCTCTATACCCCACCCCCTCTATACCCCACCCCTCTATACCCCACCCCTTCTATACCCCACCCCCTCTATACCCCTCTTTCTCCGCCCCCCCTCTAATACCAACTGGTCTGGGGACCCTCATTGACTGCAACACTCCCCTCTGTGTGTGCTCCACTCCCTTTTTAATGCCCCTCCCGTGGGCGGGGCTCATATGGAGTGTTTGCATCTCACGTGTTAAGGTTCTGGACATATATTCGACAGACTTCCCAAGGTCATCCTGGTCCCAGGCAGCAAGGTAAGCTGCCGTGTGCACAGCGATGGTGTTGAGGTGTGTACAGGGATGGTGTTGAGGTGTGTACAGGGATGGTGTGGAGGTGTGTACAGGGATGGTGTGGAGGTGTGTACAGGGATCGTGTGGAGGTGTGTACAGGGATGGTGTTGAGGTGTGTACAGGGATGGTGTGGAGGTGTGTACAGGGATGGTATGGAGTGTGTACAGGGATGGTGTGGAGGTGTGTACAGGGATGGTGTTGAGGTGTGTACAGGGATGGTGTTGAGGTGTGTACAGGGATGATGTTGAGGTGTGTACAGGGATGGTGTTGAGGTATGTACAGGGATGGTGTTGAGGTGTGTACAGGGATGGTGTGGAGGTGTGTACAGGGATGGTGTGGAGGTGTGTACAGGGATAGTGTGGAGTGTGTACAGGGATGGTGTGGAGTGTGTACAGGGATGGTGTTGAGGTGTGTACAGGGATGGTGTGGAGGTGTGTACAGGGATGGTGTGGAGTGTGTACAGGGATGGTGTAGAGGGGTGTGGTATAGAGGGGGTAGGGTATAGAGGGGGTGGGGTATAGAGGGGGTGAGGTATAGAGGGGGTGGGGTATAGAGGGGTGGGGTATAGAGGGGGTGGGGTATAGAGGGGTGGGTATAGAGGGGGTGTGGTATAGAGGGTGTGTGGTAACACTCACTTTGGGCCCCCAAGGACCCGCCCATCATTTGCTAAAGGACCGCCCCCACATTCCTCCATGTGCTCACCTTATTCATCACAGTGAAGCATACCCTTGTGGGGTAGTCCTTGTCTGTTATGACCACACAAGACAGCTGGTCAGATCTCACATACACATGACACCTATACTCTGAGGGAGGGGAGAGGGAGAAGAGGGGAGGGAGGGAGATGAGAGAGGGAGGGGGAGGAGGGAGGGGAAGAGGAATGGGATTGAGGGAGGGATGGGTGGGAGGAAGAGAAAAAGATAACCTAGGGGAAAGGATGGGATGTGGTTATGGGAGGTACAGTGTTCTTTGACTGTTTGTCTCTCTCCCACCTGGGTCCACTCCACTATGACCGAACTTGCGAAGGACATGAATTCTCTTACGCTGGATATACAAAGACACAAAATGATGCAAGTTTGTATGTGCTGGTCATGTGCTGGTCATGTGATGATGCATTACATGCACCTGACAGAGATAAAAACAATATATCTCCACCCTGTACATTTCCTTGTGCTGAAAAATCATTTGCTCCATTGTGTATTGCTAAGGTGACAATGAATACCTTGGTAGCATTATGTACAGCACACACACACACACATATGGGGGCATGAGGGTAGCATTATGTACAGCACACACACACATATGGGGGCATGAGGGTAGCATCATGTACAGCACACACACATATGGAGGCATGAGGGTAGCATTATGTACTGTACACACACATATGGGGACATGAGGGTAGCATTATGTACAGCACACACACATATGGGGGCATGAGGGTAGCATTATGTACAGCACACACATATGGGGCATGAGGGTAGCATTATGTACAGCTAAGTTGACATATCCTAAGATGTAAGTTTGCAAACCACATTCAGCCATTCAAAGTAACCAGGACTGTTGATTCCCATATTGTTGTGGCAAAATCAGGTGCTGTGAGTTAAGAAAGCCAAACATTGTGCCATGAGACAATATTAAGATGGATTACTTCCCAACTTCCAGGGTGCAGCCAGAACACTTGAGTGTTCAAATAATACTTTGATTGAAACTACCTCAACAAGTCAGGAAATCCAAGTCAAATATAATATATACATAGGAGTAGGAGGGCCCCAGCACACCCTTGTCCCCCAGCACCCTCCTGGTCCCTGAGCACCCCTCCCCCTTCCTATGCCTACGAACAACAATACTATAGTAACATTCATATATAGCTCAAATAAATAAACACAAGCAATACATATGCAAACATTATTCACAACACAACAATCTTACTCTCACAATTAACAAACTCATATGAATAACATTTCTTTTGTGATCATTGTAGGCATTGGTTGAGATTCATATAGCATTGCTCTTCATCTTAATGATAGATCGTCACCTACGCGTAGGCGCGTTAACCTACATGTAGCCGTTGCAAATCGCTTTATTCCAAACAATGTACATACAGCCAACGCTTGAAATAATAAGGACCAATATAATAAAGAGGGCTACTTGCAAGCTGGCGGCAGAAAACAACGCCAGCGTGCTGCTAGTGCTACGAACGCTCTGTTGGGACACGCCCCTCATTTAGCTGGAGTTGTTCCGATTTGCAAAAAACTTACTAGAAGCATTCTTCGTTTTATAGGTAGATATAATTTTAACTCTTTTCACGATTTCCAACATTTATGCTCACTTTCATCAAGATCGTAGGCAATTTTTGTACGCTCCTCCATCTCGATCGTGTATCTAAAGAGCCGATTGTTGAATGAACTCCAAAGCGAATTAAAAACGAAGCCTTATGCTTAAGTGTTACTTTATTCGAGTTCAAAGTTTTATACGCCATTGAATGCGAGGACCATACGTTGCAATAGAACGCCAACACGTAGGCTAAAACAGCACTTTTCGCCTACATGTAGGCGTTTGTTCGATCTATCATAAAGCTATATGGTGTTCCTAAGGCTTAAAACTCAAATGCATATGGATGTTTTTTTCCTAATTATCCAAGCAGATGATTGCTATGCTTTCTATTTAGATTTGATATAAATTAATTCTAAAACTCTTTGTGAAAAAGAAGTTCTTGCTGAAACCTTGATAACACAAAGATACAGGAAACCTCAGCATGTTATAGCATACCTGATGACCGATCAGCTGTGCACTTTAAAAGTACACTCACATACACACACAGTATACACATACACACAACACACACAAACACACACACACACACACACACACACACACACACACAAACACACACACACACACACACACACACCACTTATACATAAATCAGCTGACCAGGGGTGGGCCACTATTTGGACCAGCCCTCTGCAAGCACTTTGCCATTATGCTGAGATCCATGTGCTTAACCAGTCCCCTGCATCTACACTACAAGTTAGTTCCTGCCATTTATGTGGTTTGCGCAGACCAATACCATTCTTCAAGTGATAGCAACAGCATATAAATGGCAGTTCGCATCCCTTTGCTAGAAAGTGCTCTTGTGCAGTTTGATGTCTCCCTTCCCACTATAAACACTTCACATCCAAAATGGGACTTAAAGAAATCATTACTTAGACATTCAATCGCAGCATGGTATTGCTGTAGGAAGGAAATTATGATCATAAATAACAAAAAACAAACACAGCAAATTCCATTAAGTCTGCATATACTTTTAAAATTCTAACTCTGAATCAAGGTCAAAAATGAACACTTATTTCAAAGCACCACATAAACATGTTGTTAAATTTGTATCTATAAGCAAGCTGCAAGTAAAACTTGAATTAAGCTGCTCATCCCGATATGAGCTATGAAAGGTCACTTTCTAATGTTCATGCTTAATTACTGAAGGTTAAGCATAATTTAATTCTTCCTTAAGATTATTAAGTACTTGCAGTTAAATTTTTCCTCAATTGCAGATAATCCTGCATAATCCTGTATAAAAATCAGGTATTTGTATCCATAATTATCCAAATTACATATGTGGCTCTGATTAAAGTAAAAATGGTAATAAAGGCTTTTTTTCAGCCCGGCATTAGGAATGCTTCGGAAAATGAGGGATGTGTGTATCAAGTGATGGTCATTGGCCATGGGAAGATCAATGAAAATATAAGGGGAGAGGGGTGTTAAGAGATTGTCATTGCTATTACATGTACTTCAAGTTAGAACAAGGCTGAACATTTATGACTCTTCATTTATAGACTGCACAAGCAGCAGAGTCAGAAAGACGTCATATGCATGTAGCAAGTTTGGCTCAGCTGGCTGGCATGGTTACAAGCACTATGCAAGCATTATATACGCACTGCGAGTTGTTTTGAAGTGACATGATCATAAAAATTCAAACCCTTAAAATTCAAGGCGAGGGCAGATAAATAGTTGATCACTGTGATAATCACATTAATTTGCTGAACCTTCATATATGTGCAGAAGCACTGCATCCTGTTATTGGACCTTCATGACAGATCCAACAACAAAGTTGTTAGGGGCCATTGTTTTTTGGGTAGTTTTATTGGAGACCTGGAAGAAATCAATCTGTTTGTACAAGGCAAAGTGAAGGAGTGGACAAACTTTATTACTATCCTCTCCGAAGCTGCACAATCATATCCTCAAGCTGCCTTTGTAGCATTATCCAAATCTCTTCAATTTGAATGGTCCCATGCACTTGCAAAGACTAATACCAAACATTGGCAACGCCTTTACCCCTATATGGAATGCTATTAATGCTTCTTTTTGGCCTGCTATTTTTGGCAGTACAGTATCCCAACAAGACCAATTACTATTCTCCATTCCTGTCAAAATGGGTGGGATGGGCATTCGTAATCCTGCTGAAATGGCCAACATTGCTTACAACACTTCGGTATCAGGCACAAGGCATATTTCAGATGCCATAAAAGAAAGAAAACCTTTTTCACTAATGGATCACAATGCTAAGATGGCAGAGGCAATATCTACTATGCATCATGAACTTTAGCAGCAAGATCAAATCAGATTAGATTCAGTGCTTCTCACTCTTGATACAAAACAGGTACGAGCTATTCAAAGAGCCATCACATTTAAAACATCTACATGGTTAACAGTGCTACCTACCACAGATCATCATTTTGACCTTTCTGCTACCGAGTTTCGTGATGCTTTAACAGTGAGATATCATAGACCCCTTTTGAAGATGCCAGCAACATGTGATGGATGTGGTGCAGCCTTTAGTTATGAACATGCCCTGGACTGTAAGAAAGGGGGTCTCATTACCAGACGTCACAATGAAGTAAGAGACACTCTTGGTGACCTGTCATCTATTGTTCATAAGGACATTATCAGGGAACCAGTGATACAAGAGGCATGTGAAGTAGCAGGCGAACCCTCCTTAATAGCTGACCTTGGTGTACGAGGGGTTTGGCAGCCTCAGGCTTAAGCACTTTTTTATGTACGTGTGATAGACACTGATGCACCCTCTCATGTTCAAAGAAGTGTGGCAGCAGTCCTAGCATCAGCTGAAACAGAAAAAAAGAAAAAAATACAACAATGCAGCTATTGCTAGACGAGCCTCATTTACACCATTTGTGGTATCAGTTGATGGTGCCTTGGGATGTGAAGCAACCAACTATCTTAAACACCTCTCTGAGCACATCTGCATGAAATGGGGAAAGTCCTATGGAGAAGTGATGGGATGGCTGAGGGCCAGTTTGTCATTTGCAATCATTAGAGCCACTGATTTGTGTCTCCGGGGATCTCGTATCAGATGGAGGAGTGTTATGGATATGGCTGATGGCATAGGACTTCCCTATATAGTAGAATAGTTAGTTCTTCCAATAATATTTCCCAGTATTTATTTATTTCATTTCTTCTCTGGTATTATGGATTCTATACTTACTTAATTATTCAATGTATGTATTCCTTGTTTATTTATTTATTTATTATTTATTCCAACAGCTACATTTTTATACACAACCAAGAAAGTGATCAAGGCAAACACAGGCAATGACATATGACCAGCTGCTGATTCAGAATTACTTGTCAGGTTAAAGTATTTCACCAGAGCACCTGGAGTATTTGTAATGTATATTGCTGAAGACGTTGGTGTGGGACTGGTTGCAACACTTGTATTTGTTCCAGTGCATTCAGGGTATGCTGCCTCTGAAGGCCAAAGGGTGCAGTCTGGGATGAACACTATTCCCGAGCAGCTGATGAGAAAACATCATTAATTTTAATTGGCAATAGGAGTCTACCATTTAGCGTCTCGTTATTAACTGCAACACCAATACGCATAATGATGATGTATTAACACTTTTTTCATTGTATGTGTGCACAACACGAAACAATTACATTTGACTCAGTACACGAACTTCTTCTGTATGATCTGACCACTACATTCCGGCCACAAATCATTTCCATCGATGTATCCATATAATAAAATCTTATTGGAATTGTTCATTAGACATTCTGATCTTAAATAATAAACATCAGACAAAACTAAGTTGATTTTAGATGGCTGTGGTAGTATAGCTGCACAAATAATCATCTGCAAATAAGTGATGTATAAATTGATTCACGGGACTTATAACTGTCTCTTTAAAAAGTACCGCGTTTAAAACGAAGCTTTCTACGGAGATACTTCGTTTAATCATAGATTGACGGTGGTATTGTGACTTTTAAGTCGAATGACTTAGGTCACAAATCTTAGTTACCAAATTTAGTAATGATTTCACGCAGGCTCTCAAAACTTAGTTATCTTCATGTGGCTGATTATGTACACTGATAGATGCCTACAAAATCAATGAATATTATAACGATGCAACAGAATATGAGGGAGTAACGTTGATACAATTCCCTGTGTAGCACCAACAATGTGCTTTACATGTGCTGCCTTGTTTTGACTTTAATCCATACAAAGCAACGATCTGGCTCTTCGATGTGTCTGAGCAAATATTACAATAATTCTTGCAAGGGCTCTTACATATATTGCTACCATATGTAGCAGTGCACTGTTCTGAATCCTTGTTTTACATTGGTAGGGTGCTATGTGGTAGGATAATGTGCGGTAAAGCTTCAGTGTCACTTTCAAGCCTTCTGCGAGCAACCTGGGTGCCAACACTTTTTTTTGCAGTAGCAAGCCTTTGGCAACAGCTTTTGTGAAATCAGCGTGACTTAGCTTTGTGCTTCCTGGGTGAAACTTTTTGTATAAGAGGTATGCATTTGTTTCAACAATCCCAAGAACTGTTGCCACAACATGACTTGCCCAAGACTGTGTTCACCAAGCTGTTTCCAATGCCAAGCCTCCTTGACGCAATGATTATCAATTATAGATGCTGCATCAAAAAAAGTTTCTACAACTTTCTTCCACTTGATGGTTTTGTTGTACACTTCAGTCTGTCCAATTTCATCACCATCTTCATCAAGTATCTCTCTCCATCACCACTTGTTAGAAGGTTTTCCAGGAAGTATTATGGAATGGGTCAATACAAAACACTTTCTTACTTTGTCCCCCCATGCATGGGCCATTATGTTATGGCCTTCCACACTGGATGTACGTGTGATGTCATCACCAAGTTCCTGAAATTCTACTTCATCAATGTACTTTTTGGAATACATCCTAGTAGCAGTCTTTACCAATCCAGTAAAATGAATACCATTTTTCCGACATGCAACAGCAGTAGTAACACTTGTCAGCACTTACAGCCCTTCCTGACTCATGCCATGGTTTGATCCGCCTAAGAAGCTGGGCTGTCCAACAAGCTTATATTCAGCCATGTATTCTTTACTGCCCATTACATCTGCACCTTCCTGTATTTCAAGCTGTAGTATAGCCTTGGTGTCAGCATCGGCACAATCCTTCAGTTTATATCCCACTCCTTTAGGCTTCCTCTCTATCCGTGTCACATGTGGCATCCCATCTGAACAAAAGTCTCCATCTTTGCCCCTCCATGATTACACAGACTCATCTACACACAGCTGCTATCTAGATACAGTTTTTCAACTCTACGCTGATTGAAACCTTCGATCAGGCGGCGAACAGGTGCCCATTTGTCACCAATGGCCCCATGTGCAGGATAGAATGATAGGCATTGCAGTAGAATTTCAAAGCGATCATGTGTTAGACATATCGCTCCCCAAAACGAGGAGCAGGGAAAAGACCATCTTCAGTGGACCACAAATCTCGTCTGCCTTCTATGGTTCGAGTCAGAGAATACAAGGCACCAAATACCGCCAAAACTTCTTCTTTGGCATTTGCACATCCTGAGGTAAGCAGTTTGAAGCCCAAATACTGATGTCTGCTAACAGTTGAGATGGAAATGACATCATCCAATAGTCGAGTGGTGTCCTCCATGCCTCATCCGCATCGTTACCCCACAAACTGTGTGCCCCAAATTTAGGCATGCATCTTCAGTCTTCAACGACAACATCAACGGCTTTCCATTCTGTTCCATTGCATTGCAACAAGTTAGCACTGAGAATGTTGTCGGCGACCTAGTGTTCCTGCATGCTGCTCTGCTAGAAGTGTCAGTGTGGGAGAAGCTGCTTCAACTGAAATGGAGGGTGGAACGGGAACATCACTGCTACTGTTTGCTTCATCAGTGGTCTGATGTGCGAGGCTGCGCGATGAAAAGGCCTTCGATACAGCGACCTCGCTAAAATGAACAACGTATTTCACACTTCTCCCAGTACCTTGGGTTTCTTGGACCACACCATATGGTTCTTTTGTTGCAGAAAGTCTGCCAAACCTCTGCTTTGCACTTTTTTCCCAGTACCTTGTTTGCGCTGATCCCCAACCAACAACGGCATCTTCAAGCTGACTCACGGAGCACACGATTGAGATTTTTGTGTATATGTACTATTGCATGGAAACTGAAACTGTCTAGTGCGGTTGAAAGCACAGTGAATGCTTTGCCAATATAGTGGATGCGTCATGAAAGGAAAAACTACATGCTAAAGTTCGTTGCTTATTATTGATATTGTAGGCATTATCAGTGTGCATAATCAACCACATGAAAGTAACTACGTTTTGAAAGCCTGCTTGAAATAATTACTAGAAGATTTGTGACTTAAAAGTCATTCGAATTAAGTCACACTGAATACCACCAACAATCTATGATTAAACAAACATGTAAGTACTGAACAGCATGAATTGATTAAATTACCGTATATGCACATCATTACAGGATAACTTACATGTTTTGTGAAGTGTTACACCGCTCCCGCGTGTACATGCGGTTCACGATCGTGTTCGTCCCGCACCCGTCGCACTGGCCTATCTTGGCGCACGTATAATAAGCGTAGCTCTCTGCACAATCGGGGGAGTTCTGGGATAGAAATGGGTTGATCGTTGAAGTAAGAAATCTGTCTTGGTACTGCAAGAGTGCAAACATCCATTCCGAAACATTCCTACTAACGTTCACCGGACAAGAACTGAACACGTAGCCATACTGTGTCATCGGCTTGCAGCTACCAGGAAAAGAAAACGTTTTCTCCGCCAGATCACAGAAATGAACCGTATTTAGAGCGTTTCTGTAATTCGTTGTGGCGCACTGTAGTCTCTGCGCGCAGTCGAGCGACGTGACGGTCACATTGGTGGAGTCATTAGAGCACCGGGGGAAACTCTTGGCACACCGAACTTCTCTCAGCGATCGCGCACACGTCTCGCTGATCCCGTTATCTTTGTCGGAATTATACGCCCAGGTTACTTCGCTTTCAAGGATAGCGGCCGTCGCGGCTATACTCGGAGGGACCGAATATGTCACGTTGCATACCGGAGTCTCCGGCACTACACAACGGTCGCTCACAGACCAACTTATGTCCGCTACAGATGCAAACAGAAACAAGCATAATGCACCCCGCAGCTGAAGGAGCAACATCGTTAGCGATGACGTAAAGAATGAACAGAGCAGCCTGGACTATACAGTTATATATAAAACATGTAGGCGGATTTAGGGGGAATAGCGGGGGTATTCCCGTCCCCCGTCCCCCCCGCCAAATGTATCTTATTAAATATTAATTTTGATTAGCGATGCTGTTGTTTAACCGTATGCAATTGTGGCCCAAATTCCAGAAAACTGTTCAGATCTTTATTGTTATGAATCAAACCTCATCGTTGTAAAAAAAAATTTTTTTTAAAGGTCAAGGTTACTTAAATTAACCTGAATAACGACCAAATAAATACTCACCAATCAGTAGTACTACTTGCGGCAATATTATTATTATCGACCACACTAAGCGACCACATCTACTTTTTCGTCTGCTAAATAGGATAAACAAAATGGATGTGCAGGCTGCAGCATTGCTATGACCATAACCACGGCCACAACTGAAGGACCTCAAATAGTTCACAAACATTATTAATAAATCTCAATCATGTGAATCAAATGCACAAATTGATGAGCTGTTTTTATCATAAAAGTGCACAGCAAGAACCTCCTTTGGCCTGAAAACAGAAGAACAGCAACATTCATAGAGATTTTACACCTTGTAAAGTGCAGAACTCCACCTTTGCACCCTCCCCTCCCCTCCATCCTCCCAACACTTTCTTCCCTCCTTCAAGTAACAAATATATCTTACTACATCTATTGAGGTTGCTTTTGGCTATTTATTCAAATAGGACAAGAAGGGTTGTTGCAAACAGTTCATTTGAAAAGGGGTGTGGTGTAAGACTTCCAAATATTCAAGATATGAAGTAAATATTCAGAGCAAGATGAAAACATCTTTGCAGGACCTAGGTATGCTAAGGTGGACTGGGGACCTGGACACTGAGAAAGCTTGCCTAGTCCCCCGACCTTTCCTAACTTAATTTTTCATCTCCATAAAACAGTACACTTTCGGCCTGGAATACAGTAATGCCACACATACAATTGCTAGACTGCCCACATCAAAACAAAATTCAGTGAAGACATACCTATCCCATAAAAGTCATTGTCTATGCATTAATCATCACAGAGAACAGATATGGATGTCCCTCCTCCCACTCCCCCTCCCCTCCTCCCACTCTCCTTCCCTCCTCCCACTCCCCCTTCCCTCCTCCCACTCTCCCTTCCTCCTCCCACTTCCACTACCTCACCTCCTTGTAGAATGCTTTCGACGTACCACTCAGCATGTCTGTCTTGTTCACCAGGTCATCAAGCTTCTCACCCCTTTCCAGCATGGCTTCCAATGTTTCATGCTAATTTCACACCAACACACACACATGTGCACACACACACCGACACACACACACATAGCAGATATAAGAACATGTCTCCACCCATCACATCTAGTAGATACATGTAACTGCACCCCAGACCCATGTACTTCCCATCCATTACAATATCCAATGTTTACTTCCTATGCAAAGCACACTGCCCCTCCCCCTCCCCCCCCACACACATGCACATCACAATGCACACTATCATCCATGAGCTGTTAGCAGTTGCTTAAAGTTGCTTAGGCGTATTCAGCTTACCAAGACAATTTTTGTCTCATCAAGGTCTGCCTGTACCTTCATCAGGGGGTCTGCTTCTCTCGGCTCCTGCCATCACACAAGGCCAAACACTATTCAACACTTAATAGGTTTACAGCCACTCCCTGGCAATAACACCTCCCCATCCCACCCACCCCTTCCCCAAGGAAAACAAATGAAGCTATTAACCAATGGAATTCATGTGTGATTGAGTTTACCTGATACTTGGCCAGGAGTGTGTCTAATGGAGGATAGGAGAGGTCGCTGGGAGGGAAGAGGGGGCATATGATTAGACTTGCCAAAACGCAAAATGGCACAACTATGCAAACCAACCCTTCAATCCTTTGTTACTCTGCCAATGAGGGGGTCGGGTCAGCCAGTACAATACATAGTAAGTTATGACTCATTTATTAGTTATTAATACCTCGTTTGCAGACCACTTGGCTTCCACACTCCGTGGCGACCAATTGCACCTACACCCACCTACACCCCACCTTCCCCTTGCCTACACTTTCACCCAACACCAACCACGCCTTCACCCTACATCGCTCAACCTACATCATATCCACCCCACTTTACACCATCTACATCCCCTCACCCTTCAACCAACTACACCCTTCACCCTACCTACACCCAATTTACACCCCACCTACACCCTTCATCACTGAATACACCTTAACACCATCCCTTTACACACCTCCACACCATCCATGTACACACCTCAACACCATCACTGTACACACCTCAACACCATCCCTGTACACACCTCAACACCATCCCTATACACACCTCAACATCATCCCTGTACACATGGCAGCTTACCTTGCTGCCTGGGACCAGGATGACCTTGGGAAGTCTGTCGAATACATGTCCAGAACCTTAACACGTGAGAAGCAAACACTCCATATGAGCCCCGCCCATGGGAGGGGCATTAAAAAGGGGGGGAGCACACACAGATGCACTCAATGAGGGTCCCCAGACCAAGTTGTATTAGAGGGGGTGGGATATAGAGGGGGTGGGGTATAGAGGGGTGGGGTATAGAGGGGTGGGGTATGGAGGGGGTGGGGTATAGAGGGGGTGGGGTATAGAGGGGGTAGGTATAGAGGGGGTGGGGTATAGAGGGGTGGGGTATAGAGGGGGTGGGGTATAGAGGGGGTGGGGTATAGAGGGGGTGGGGTGGGGTATAGAGGGGTGGGGTATAGAGGGGGTAGGTATAGAGGGGGTGGGGTATAGAGGTAGAGGGGGTGGGGTATAGAGGGGGTGGGGTATAGAGGGGGTAGGTATAGAGGGGGTGGGGTATAGAGGGGGTGGGGTATAGAAGGGGTGGGGTATAGAGGGGTGTGGTATAGAGGGGGTGGGGTATAGAGGAGGTGTGGTAACACTCACCAACCCGCCCCCACATTCCTCCATGTGCTCACCTTATTCATCACAGTGAAGCATACCCTTGTGGGGTAGTCCTTGTCTGTTATGACCACACAAGACAGCTGGTCAGATCTCACGTACACATGACACCTATACTCTGAGGGAGGGGAGAGGGAGAAGAGGGGAGGGAGGGAGATGAGAGAGGGAGGGGGAGGGAGGGAGGGTAAGAGGGAGAGGAGTGAGGGAGGGGTGGGTGGGAGGAAGAGAGAAAGATAGCCTAGGGGAAAGGATGGGTGTGGTTATGGGAGGTACCCTGTTCTTTGACTGTTTGTCTCTGTCCCACCTGGGTCCGCTCCACTATGACCGAACTTGTGAAGGCCATGAATTCTCTTACGCTGGATATACAAAGACACAAAATGATGCAAGTTTGTATGTGCTGGTCATGTGCTGGTCATGTGCTGGTCATGTGATGATGCATTACATGCACCTGACAGAGATAAAAACAATATATCTCCACCCTGTACATTTCCTTGTGCTGAAAAATCATTTGCTCCATTGTGTATTGCTAAGGTGACAATGAATACCTTAGCAGATGCAATATCACAAGGGTCACCTTCTTAAACAGAGGCATGACACATGCTTATAGGCCAATATGGAAGGACAAGAAAGGATGTGGGGTCATTCAGAAACTCAAATAATGTGCTTAGATGATATCAAGTACTACTTATAGAGCGAGGTCATCATTGGGAGGGGCCTTCTCAATGGCTGAGTTGGGCTGGCACACCTGGTACTCTTGTTAGCAAACCATATGGGGGCATGAGGGTAGCATTAGGTACAGCACACACACACATATGGAGGCATGAGGGTAGCATTATGTACAGCACACACACACATATGGGGGCATGAGGGTAGCATTATGTACAGCACACACACATATGGGGGCATGAGGGTAGCATTATGTACAGCACACACACATATGGGGGCATGAGGGTAGCATTATGTACAGCACACACACATATGGGGGCATGAGGGTAGCATTATGTACAGCACACACACACATATGGGGGCATGAGGGTAGCATTATGTACAGCACACACACATATGGGGGCATGAGGGTAGCATTATGTACAGAACACACACATATGGGGGCATGAGGGTAGCATTATGTACAGTACACACACACATATGGGGGCATGAGGGTAGCATTATGTACAGCACACACACATATGGGGACATGAGGGTAGCATTATGTACAGCACACACACACATATGGGGGCATGAGGGTAGCATTATGTACAGCACACACACATATGGGAGCATGAGGGTAGCATTATGTACAGCACACACACATATGGGGGCATGAGGGTAGCATTATGTACAGCACACACACATATGGGGACATGAGGGTAGCATTATGTACAGCACACACACATATGGGAGCATGAGGGTAGCATTATGTACAGCACACACACATATGGGGACATGAGGGTAGCATTATGTACAGCACACACACATATGGAGGCATGAGGGTAGCATTATGTACAGCACACACACATATGGGGACATGAGGGTAGCATTATGTACAGCACACACACATATGGGGACATGAGGGTAGCATTATGTACAGCACACACACATATGGAGGCATGAGGGTAGCATTATGTACAGCACACACACACATATGGAGGCATGAGGGTAGCATTATGTACAGCACACACACACACATATGGGGGCATGAGGGTAGCATTATGTACAGAACACACACACATATGGAGGCATGAGGGTAGCATTATGTACAGCACACACACACATATGGGAGCATGAGGGTAGCATTATGTACAGCACACACACACATATGGGGGCATGAGGGTAGCATTATGTACAGCACACACACATATGGGGGCATGAGGGTAGCATTATGTACAGCACACACACATATGGGGGCATGAGGGTAACATTATGTACAGCACACACACATATGGGGGCATGAGGGTAGCATTATGTACAGCACACACACACACATATGGAGGCATGAGGGTAGCATTATGTACAGCACACACACATATGGGGGCATAAGGGTAGCATTATGTACACACACATGTGTACATAAAGGCGCAAACCACAAGCTTTGTTGTTGGATGATGCCACCCCCCACCCACCCACCCTCCCATCCCCAAACACCTCACCCCTCAATGGTAAGTGTCCCCCTTTTTCAAAATGGCATCTGAGGATGTGGTGAGTGGCAACAGATCAGTTACACAGTTGTGATGCACTGTGTGATGGCCATTAAAGGATTAATGTAGTGAAGATACTCTTGTTGTCTAGAGGTTTCAGACTACCTATGAAGGACCCATTATCAGGTGTATTAATATGTGTCTTTTTTTTCTGTAAGAGAAACTCTACATGTAACACTGATAATGAATTCCAATAAGAGGTATTGAATTGAACATAAGTGCATTCAAAGCTATACTTGGAGATAGGTGGTTCACGTGTACAATATCCTCATAACACACGCATGCACACACACTCACACATACACACACACACATGAATTACAATAATACCCTCATACTTGAATAAACTCTCACAGTGCAGTGCATTATAATAACTGGATGTCACAGGGTTACCAAACCTATAACAACATGCAGCATCTCAAACAACACACATCATAAGATCCCTCCCACAACCAACTGGTCCCTAAAAAAAAAATTGACTCCTATGATGGATCCACTAATATTTAAGGTGTGCCATCGGTTTTTTTTATACACACATACTGTGTCACACATTTCTGTGTACACATGTATGCACCACTCTAAGTGGGTTGGGTTAAGCGGTGGAGAGGTTAAAGCAACAAATACGTGTAGGTCTACCAACGAACATGGCTGAATCATGTGTACTGAACATTCACAGACTCCACGTCTGTACGCATAAACAAAGTTCGTTTCATCACGTTTTCTAAATACTTTGAGTGTCCACTATGGCAGGTAACCGGGGGTATCCCGAGATAAAGCCACGGAGCTTTAGGTGCCAGGTGTATCTTGTATACTACTTACCCCGCGAAAATTAACGCTGTCAATAGGCCTAGTTTGCCATGCTAATTTTATGTACTCGGGGCACAACACATGTAACACGTGTGTATATGTGTGTGTGTGTGTGTGTGTGTGTGTGTGTGTGTGTGTGTGTGTGTGTGTGTGTGTGTGTGTGTGTGTGTATCGATCAATTCGGACCACACTTGGCGCAAATTTTAATTGGCGCGCACACTACAGCCAGACCGTATATTCCACTCACCCACTTCGTTGAAAATAGCCGAAGGAAGATAGCTCATACGCTGCTTTCTTCTGAACCGGCTTAAAGTCTTTATAAAATACGTTAATGGCGTAGAGGTGCACCATTCCTTGTCCCTAGCAACTTTATTTACGTCTAGGTGCCACGCCCACCACAATCTATTTTTATTTTGGTGTACGTCTTACGTGTTAAAATGACATCACATGTTGTTACACAATGACGTACAGATTATGAAATGTACAATGAGAGAGAGAGAGAGTTCAAACATTTTCCACCCGGGTGGCGCTTCTGCAATAGAAATGTTGAAGTGGTGAGGGAAGGAGAGGGGGGAGGAAGATTGGCACAACATCACACACCTACTGATTGAAGCTACTTACTTGAGAAGAGTTGCAAGTGGAGAAGCCTTTGGAGATGCTGGAGTGATGGAGCATGGCTTCCCTTTGCCCCCACCAGACTGCACACGGCTAGGCTGTATGGGGAAGAGACAGTACTATCCTACAGGTGTGGCCAATGGGGCAATTGCACATAGAGGCATTGCAAGTGAGAAGGTTAATGTAAGAATTTAATGAAGGGTATCACCCCCAAACTGCTTTTAAACACTACAACATTTAGATGTCAAAAACTAATAGTCTGGTCAGAGAGCTCCCACCCTCCTAACTGCTGGAGCCATCCTGCTCAGGCTCCTAACTGCTAGAGCCATCTTGGCCAGAGAGCTCACCCTCCTAACTGCTAGAGCCCACCCTCCGTACCCTAACTGCGTTTGCTTGTGTTTTGGTGCATGTTAGTGATACGTACTTCTATAAAATATTAAAAGCTTTTAAAAAAAAAAAAAAACATACATGTAGTCATAAATATGTTCAAAATGCTTGAAATTATAAATCCTAATTCAGTACATTTTAAAATTTGTCTACAAAATGTATATACAATGTATAAGAACTTTGAAAATGTTGTTTATGAGAATAACATTTTGAACTCAGAGAAAAACAATGTATGAGTTTTCATGTGTCCACAATTAAACCTTCATGATATCAGATTTTTTGAGAATAACATCATGCAAGCCAAGCCCACTTCCACCTTCACTTTTCATGAGTACAAAGCTAACATTACTCCATAGCACAGGGTACTACCACTCCATAGCACAGGGTACTACCACTCCATAGCACAGGGTACTACCACTCCGTAGCACAGGGTACTACCACTCCGTAGCACAGGGTACTACCACTCCATAGCACAGGGTACTACCACTCCATAGCACAGGGTACTACCACTCCATAGCACAGGGTACTACCACTCCGTAGCACAGGGTACTACCACTCCATAACACAGGGTACTACCACTCCATAGCACAGGGTACTACCACTCCATAGCACAGGGTACTACCACTCCATAGCACAGGGTACTACCACTCCGTAGCACAGGGTACTACCACTCCATAGCACAGGGTACTACCACTCCATAGCACAGGGTACTACCACTCCGTAGCACAGGGTACTACCACTCCATAGCACAGGGTACTACCACTCCATAGCACAGGGTACTACCATTTCAGAATATGTACATATATGCAAACCCATTTTTAAGACTTCACCCATATTCCATACGCCCACATTACCTCACTGGCCCTCCGCAGGGGTTCCTGTATTGACACGTCTTTCTTTAGCTTCTCGCGTTCTGCAATGTGGAGTTATGGGCAATGAGATCACATCCTGGCTCCACAAAGCTGACGAGCCATTTTCCATTTTCCCCAAAGCACAAGAGCCATTCTCCATTTTCCAAAACGCTAATAAGCCATCTCCACCCTCCCTACCTTTCCTCCTTGCCTCCAGCTTCTGCTGAAGTGCCGTTAGCTTTGTGTCATTCAGCTCCATGAAGCCCTTCAGTGTCTGCTGCTGTTGTTCCATCCTGTAAAGATGTGTGGGCGGGGCAACAATGTTATGATCAGTCACACGACCATTGTGGTTAGGACATGACTGCTGTAGTCAGTAAGCATACCTAACAGTGTACATACCTAACAGTGTACATACCTAACAGTGTACATGCTCATACATGTATGCGCATCAGCCTAAGTCTAAATGACATACCAAAGCTGGTCCCAAGCACTAATAAGTAATAACATTTTGATTAATTTTAAAAACCATGTATGACATGTATTCACTTAGTTTGTATATAATTGTTATTCAAACCAGGGAAAATGCTACCTAAATTAGCTACGACTTTTTTTTTCTACGTTAGAAGCATGGACATTGAATTTTAGAAGGTCTTGGAGAGTTAGTTAGTTGCCACTTGCAATTCAAATATTAAATATTAAAGAAACCCACTTACATGGTATGGCCAATAATTTCAAGATACAAATGATATTACATGTATTCAACTTCTATTTGATTTTGTGTTGGATTTCAGCTGACCTACATGTACAGGTGAAGTGGCTTCCCTGGTCTTTGCACATGATTTATAAACCAATCAAACAATACATATACAATCAATTAATGCGGAATTAGGATTGGTATATAATACCAGCAAGCTAACCAACCCCTGCCCAGCACTCTGAAGAAAATACACTTATTTATTGCACATGAGACAACTGCCAATAAGACACAAAGCAATTGGCTATTTACAATGAAACTGCAATGGTAATTGATACTTAATGCCCAAACTCTTCAATACCACCTCCTCAATATGCACCTTTCTCAATACCCACCACCTCATTACCCACCCTCCAAATACCCACCTTCTCAGTACCTACCCACCCCCTCAATACCCACCCTCCCAATATCCACCCCCTCAATACCCACCCCACCCTCCCAATACCCACCCCCTCAATACCCACCCCACCCTCCCAATACCCACCCCTCAATACCCACCCCTCAATACCCACCCCACCCTCCCAATACCCACCCCCTCAATACCCACCCCATCCTCCCAATACCCACCCTCAATACCCACCCCATCCTCTCAATACCCACTCCCTCAATGCCCACCCCACCCTCCCAATATCCACCCCTTAATACCCACCCTCCCAATACCCACCCCTCAATACCCACCCCTCAATATCCACCCCCTCAATACCCACCCTCCCAATACCCACCCCCTCAATACCCACCGGTCTCGTCTTCCCTGTAGCCACACCCACCTTACCTCATTGCCAACTGCTTGCTCTGCTCTAGCCTATGCTGCGATATCATGCTCAGTGCTTCACTCAACATCAGCTCCTTCGCCTGAAGAGAATGTTAGTGAACAATAATCTATGCTGTCTCTAGGTTACTAGCCTTTATTCTCCAGCCCATCATCCATTATTCAAGCTTCCTAGCATCCTTAAATAAGGACGTAGGTTTGCAATATGTTTTCAAATATACATCTATCACTTTGTTCTACCTTTGTTCATACTACAGCATTAATAATTGTATCTAACTGTTCCCTGGTATAATGAGGTTGAAATATTCAGGGTTAGGGTTAGGGTTGATTGCAGACAAAAAAAAAAGTAACGCAATGAAAATATGTGACCTGGATTGGATTATAAATAACTTAAGTGCGTAAAACTTGTTAGAAACATTAAGCAATCCACACTAATATATCTTTTTCCGAATTGTTTATGCATATGCTTTAAACACCCCAATTGTCATATCTTTTGCATTCCACAGAATAGTTCAGTCAATGAACATGAGTATATGAAAGCACATTATTCATGTTTCTCAACACATTCCACAATGGTGGAAAATAATTTAATGAGTATTCAGTTAGTTATTAATAAAATTAGCCTTGCAATGAAATGGGAGAAGTATTATGCAGAAACAGTTAGTTTTGTCAGAACCAGACTATCATTTGCAATAGTGAGATGGGGTAGCCTGTGTTTGAGAGTGAAATGGTAATGTGGTTTAGCATTTGACGATGGAGCAACACTTCCTGCTCATCCCTAGTAAGATTCAACGTTTTGCATGTTTTCAGTTTGTGCTCACCTGTTTCCTTTATATATATTGAAATTTTTTAAAATTAAGTTTCATCCTGCGTTTGTGGATTGTAAAATTAAATCTTAGCTAATAATTAATTACATTCAAGCCAATCTATCAGAGAAGTAATTCAACACCCTTAAAATCAAGTTACATGGAGTTTTACAGCTGAAGTAGCTGTTAAAACCAGCAAAGATAAAATACAAGTGATGTAATCACTTTTGAATAAAGTGAATGACTGCACAATGTGTCACACTGCATCCTCCATCTTCAGCAATAGCTAAATTAATTGATCAAGACTTGCTTAATCAGAAGTCCTGTAAGAAATTTTCTTCTCAGACCTCCACATGTACCTTCCCTTCCCCATGATAGCTACCACACGCTTGGACTAATGCTCACCCACTTTAAACGATTCACCATTTTAAAGAGAAAGAAAGATTTGGGTGATAATAAGTGGTTTATATCTGCACTTCCAAACCTACAGAAATTAAGAACCTCAATTTTATCTGGTTTTCCTACCATGTGAAAATCGTCCTTATCTAAGGAGCACCTTGAATTGAAGAATAATGACAATCTAACCTGCTTAGCCACTAAGATCTCTTTCCTTTTCTCCTCCTCCTCCTCTTCCTCAGCAATCTTCATCAGAGATAGCCGCTCCTTCAGCTGTTGTACAGATACATGCAGGCACACCATAAAACATTTGCTGTGTATCACAATTGCCAAAGCCTACCATCATATCCACACCATATCCCCATAGTTGACCATATTCCCATAGCCTACCATATCCACATAGAAGTAGTCTACCATATTCCCATAGTCCATACCATATCCCTATAGCCTACCCTATCCCCATATCCCAGTCTACCCTATCCCCTGTGTGTGGGTGTGTATTTATGTGTGTGTGTGGAGCAACATGTACATTTATGCCTATGTGTGTGCATGCAGGAGTGGGTGTGTGTGTGTTTTATGAGTTGAGAGAAGCCATAGTAGGAGTTGCCTTGCACGTAGTGTCCATATACGGACTGTTATGTCTTGTGCTAGTGTGTGTTGACACATCACCTGTGCGTGTCACTGGTAGTGTCTCTCCTGGTGTGCATGTGTTGTTTAGTTTTGTCATAAGTATTCTAAAGTACCTATGGCTTTGTGTGTGTGGGGGGTGGGGGGGAGGGGTGAAGGGTGTGTTGGAACATCAATCTTCAAGTGACCATACAAGGGAGTTGTTATTATCCTTGCCTTAAAAAAAAAAAAGAACTATTATGAGTGCAAAATGATGATTCAGCAGAATTGCAGTGCTCCACAATACGCGTGTGTACATTGGCACAAATATTTGTATCAGCACGCGCCTACAGGGTATGACTCAAAGTTTGCATAGGGCACACAGCTCTAACACAATAGAAGGAAGGGGGAAAGGGAGGGGGAATCTTTGCAGGATGCAGACTTCATAGTATACTCCAGACTACCGGGATATTGTAGACTATGGGGCATTACATAACAGAATCATTATTGCATTTTAATCCAACAAACGTTATAAATGAAAGGACAATATACATTATATAGAACCACCATCACAATGTCATATCTCAGCACCCACCATACCACCTCCATCCCCATCCCACCACCTCCATCCCCACCACACCACCTACATCCCCACCATATCACCTCCATCCCCACCACACCACCTCCATCCCCACCACACCAACTCCATCCCCACATCACCTCCATCCCCACCATACCACCTCCATCCCCACCACACCACCTCCATCCTCACCACACCACCTCCATCCCCACCACACCACCTACATCCCCACCTTATCACCTCCATCCCCACTACATCACCCACATCCCACAATACCACCTCCATCCCACCACACCACCTCCATCCCCACCACACCACCTACATCCCCACCACACCACCTCCAACCCCACCACACCACACCACCTCCATCCCCACCACACCAACTCCATCCCCACATCACCTCCATCCCCACCATACCAACTCCATCCCCACATCACCCATCCCCACCATACCACCTCCATCCCCACCACACCAACTCCATCCCCACCACACCAACTCCATCCCCACATCACTTCCATCCCCACCACACCACTTACATCCCCACCATATCACCTCCATCCCCACCACACCACCTCCATTTCCATCCCCACCACACCACCTCCATCCCCACCACATCACCTCCATCCCCACACCACCTCCATCCCCACCACACCACCTCCATCCCCACCACACCACCTCCATCCCCACATCACTTCCATCCCCACCACACCACCTACATCCCCACCATATCACCTCCATCCCCACCACACCACCTCCATCCCCACCACACCACCTCCATCCCCACATCACTTCCATCCCCACCACACCACCTACATCCCCACCATATCACCTCCATCCCCACCACACCACCTCCATTTCCATCCCCACCACACCACCTCCATCCCCACCACACCACCTCCATCCCCACCATATCACCTCCATCCCCACCACACCACCTCCATCCCCACACCACCTCCATCCCCACCACACCACCTCCATCCCCACCACACCACCTCCATCCCCACCACACCACCTCCATCCACACACCACCTCCATCCCCACCACACCACCTCCATCCCCACACCACCTCCATCCCCACCACACCACCTCCATCCCCACCACACCACCTCCATCCCCACCACACCACCTCCATCCCACCTCCATCCCCAACACACCACCTCCATCCCCACCACACCACCTCCATCCCCACCATACCACCTCCATCCCCAACACACCACCTCCATTCCCACCACACCACCTCCATCTTCACACCACCTCCATCCCCACCACACCACCTCCATCCCACCTCCATCCCCAACACACCACCTCCATCCCTACCACACCATCTCCATCTTCACACCACCTCCATCCCCACACCACCATACCTCAGCCAAGGACATTTCGGTCAGCAGACCAAACCCTCCCGTTTCAGTAGTGTCCAGAAATTTTGTTCTAATAATAGGGACACTCTCCATCGCCTTGATCTGTTGTATCAGCTCAGCTTTTTGGCGCATATCTGCTTCAGCCTGCAGGTACAATAAACCATCTCATTGGAACAGACTTTAAATACACATGTACGTACCTGCATACATATACACACATACACACATGTGGACATAGGTAAACTTGTAATTTCGTAATACCACGCTGTGATATCCACAGACACAATACGCAAGTAATTTTTGAAAGGCAGCAAAAGCACTAATGAACAAAGATCCTTTTTAAGTGATTACAGTACATGGACAATGGGACTTTACTGACGATGCCAATCACATCACAGCCCTGTAAACGCTACACACTCCACAATGGTGATGGTCCCCATTCCCCAAACATCACCGTAGCACACAAGGTAGTGTAGTACGTCCACTAAAAATAAGGTAGTGTGGGAGGACCACGTGTGTGAAGGGGGAGGGTGGAACAGGGGGGGGGGGGGGTATCAAACAGCATTCAGCCATTTTGTTACCTGCTCTAGTGCTCTGGCCAGTAGCTCTTGGCTCTCCCTGTTCATCTGCTGGGCTGTTGTTTGGTACAGAGGCAAGAATAACAGTTAGCACTGGGATGCAGACTCCATCATCCATTTGGCACAAACAACACACATATACACTCTTATCAACACACTCCTTGATGGTAGTCACCAGAACATTACTTAGGTGAGGAATGTTTGGAGCCAAAGTGGCAAAAAGTCCAAATGCATCCCTTCACAAGTGGCCATTACCCATCTAATTAATGCACACCTCCTTCAACCCCCCCCCCCCCCCCCCCTCCCATCAAACTCCCCCCAATGATGAAATCTTCCTTGGTGGTAACAACACACATACACTGACAATAGCACAGCCCTCACCAATGGCGTGCTTTGTCTGCTGCATCTTCTGGCGGGCCTCTTTACTGCTCTGGTGTCCCTCCATGACCCCCTCAACCACCGCCCGCATCGCCCTCTGCTCCTCCTCCAGCTGTGCATAGTACTGGGACAACAGGGAGTCCATCTGTGGAGGGGGAGGAGGGGAGGAGAGGAGGGGGAAACAGGAGGCATCACATGAAAAGGGAGAAGCTCTGCACCTCACGTGATGCAACACCCCCCACCCCCCATGTCGTGTGATACTTCACGACATTCCACCCAAACGTCATGTGTCAAGGCAACAGAGGGATAAAGCATTGTGAGGTAACGCAAGCACATGTGATACCTCAGGCCTGCGTCTTGTGAACACTCATGTGTATGCCTACACATGTGATACCTCAGGCCTGCGTCATGTGAACACTCATGTGTACGCCAACACGTGCAATGAATACAGTCAGAGCCATACCTCTTCCTTCATACTTTGAACCTTCTCCCTGTTCCCTTGGAGGTACCTCTGCTTAGCAATGATCGCCTCCTCGTAGCTTAACTGCCCCTCCTATGAGGGCAGGGGAGGAGGTAAGAGTGGGGAGTGGCAAAAGGTTGGGGAGGAGGGAGGAGTCGGGTGGAAAGGGATGGGGAGGAGGGGAAATGGAGGTCAGGGAGGAGAGAGGAGTGGTTGTTATCCAATGGCCACACGGGACCCTATGGCTGACCAGGTGTTTCCTCTCAATCGCTGCCATTGCTGCTGCAATCCCTTGCTGCAGAGAAACAACATATGGACAGTGGTGTAACACCATATACATGCATACATATATACATACACATACAACCAGTCACATACACATGCAAACACACACATAACACACACACACACACACACACACACACACACACACACACACACACACACACACAACTGACCTGCTTCATCTCTTCTTGCCATTTAATAAAATCTGCATCATCTCTCTGACCAGCTTCAAGATTGGACAACCTCAATACAATGATTACCAATGAGCAGTGAACATGCATACACGTGTGGAAGGTTGACCGACATATTAGCCCTACCCTTCATCAAAATAAGGTACATATGCAAACACAGCTAGGTACACACACACACACACACACACACACACGCACAAACACACACACACACATTACACACACAACATGAACACAACACACATAGCATACATGTACATAAGGGTCATAATGACTAAAGACCCTCCCCACCCAGTCTCACCCCTCCCCTTCATCCTACACACAAACCTCTCCTTGTGCAAACGCGTCATATACATGTACACAAAATGCGACTTAACAAAGACAACACAACAAACCCTCCCCAATGCACCCTCCCCAATGCACACAATAACAAACTCATTCCCCCCCCCCCCCCCAATGCACGCCACTAGCACATTGGTGCATACTTCCTCTCCTCCTCTTCCTCCTCCTTTAAGACCCTGGCCCCCTCCCTCAAGATGGCTGCTGCATTCAGCTTCACAGGACGAGGCTCCTTCTACAAAGGGGTGGGGGGGGTGGGTGGGGGGGGGTCAATACACATGTAAGACACCAATACCCAACACCAGCAAGCATAACAACCAGTACTGAAACCTGGGAACATCAGAACGGAGACAGATACAGACAGGCGTGGTTCTGGGGTAATCAGATGTATCAATGTGAATTGTTGTTTAATGTACAAATATCCAATAACATCTTGTTTACCCTAGAACAACACCTGTCTATATCCCCCACTGCAAAACCATGTACCCATACCAGAACCATGTACCCATACCAGAACCATGTACCCATACCAGAACCATGTACCCATACCAGAAACCATGCATCCATATAAACATTTTATAATGCATGTCAGGACCATGTGTATCAGAGCCACATGTTCATACCGGCGCTATGTGTGTGTGTGCAAATGTAAATTGCATACAGTTGCACATGGGCAATGACTTATCCCATAGCTAATATAACTGATAAGTTAGTCTACAGGCACACTTAAAAAAAAAAAAAACAAATGACCCCATGCGAAGGTAGGGGGAGGAGGGGTAATTATGGAGTGCGCCAACAGATTACACCCCCCCCCCCCCCACCACCACCACCACCCCCATTGTTACGACTTTGTGACGTCTTCCGTGACATGTTGTGTAATTTTCCCACTTACTAAAGAGGCAGGGAGATGGGTTGGCTTCACTGGCTCGTATTGAAGCCTGGAAGACAAAACAGCTTGCTCTCAACAGTCAATAACACTGGGGTGAGTGTGCAAACATGCAGCGAAGGTGTGCAAGCACACGACTGCGTCATGAGGGTATCAGATTTGAGAAGAGAAGACCAGGAGGGTGGGGTGGGTGGGGGTGAGGGGAGAAGGGGGGGGGGGGGAGGGTAGCATGCATGCATGCATGCATACATGTACCCAGGGAGGTGGGGGAAGTCTACCTCAACCCCACATGGTATAACAGGAGACTCATGGGAGATAGGGGAGGATTGGAAGAAACTCACTTTGAATTCTTCTCTGCCTCCACTTGGGCCAGAATGGCCTGAGGGCAAAGATCACAGTTACTGACACAAACATATATTAAGAAGCCATAAGGTGGGACACTGTAGTCATCACAGCACCACCATACTTGGACCCTAAGCAGTGTTATATGGGGAGGATGGTCTATGTGGGGGATAGTCTATAGGGGGGGATGGTCTATATGGGGGTGATGGTCTATAGGGGGGGATGGTCTATAGGGGGGATGGTCTATAGGGGGGGGGGGGGGGGGGGGGGGGATGGTCTATAGGGGGGATGGTCTATAGATAGCCTATAGGAGGATCTATAGATGGTCTATAGGGGAGGTGGGGGTGGGTGGTCTTATTGTGGAATGTGAGCACTTGCTCCACTGCTGACATGGTGTTCATTCCACCACCTAAGCCACACCTCATATATCCACTCAAGGACAAAAATAGCCCACATAACCAACAGTTGTCCCACACCTTTGTTTTTTCTGACTTCTCTGCAGTGGCACACGAGAACTTTGAGCGCTCCGCTTCCTTCAGGATATCCTGCATATCCAGAAAAATTAGCAACCACATATTCTAACTCATCACTCCTAAACAAAAAAAAAAGAAAAAAGTGGGCCACACCCTCTCACCCACCCTTCCACTACTGCACTCATTACCTTGGCTTTCCTTCTATTCTCTTCCCTGGCCCTGGCTAGGTGGTCCTGTTCCACTGGTTTGGAGTAGGTTGACTTGGGTACCTGTTAAGACACACCCACTTACTAATGATGTAATACGCATGCTGTAAATGCTGTACATTCCTAAAATGTGTGTGAGTGAGTGTGTGTGAGTGTGTGTGTGTGTGTGTGTTTGTGTGTGTTGTGTGAGTATCTACAAGATGTGACCAGTACATGTAGCTAAAGTACATGCACGTGGAAATATTCGCATTGGAAAATTGTACTTTCTTTTTTTAATTGCTATTAAACTAGACAGCAAGTGATTATGTAACAATATATGTAAATGCAACAGAGAGGGTGGGGTGGTGGACTTGAAGAGAGGGGTGGGTGGTGGACTTGGAGAGAGGGGTGGGGTGGTGGACTTGGAGAGAGGGGTGGGGGTGGTGGACTTGGAGAGAGGGGTGGGGTGGTGGACTTGGAGAGAGGGGTGGGGTGGTGGACTTCGAGAGAGGGGTGGGATTGGGTGCAAACATAAGACCACGAGGTATGCACCACCATGTCTCCACTATGTATGGTAGCCCTTACTGGTCTTGATGGTCTGAGCACTGGTATCTGCAAGCAATGCAACAATGACGAACATTATTACTGTGCACAGGGTTGGAGGAATGCACATGCACACACATACAACACTTGGACTAAGTTGGGCATTTTGTAAATGTCCTTAAGTATTTTAACACCTCGCATGCAACAGAGCTATAGCAGTTGGAAACACAGTGAACATAACACACCCACACAGCAATCATAAATACATGGAACAGTTTTGTGACTACAATGATATCACACAGGACCATCTAGCAAGGTTGGGAGGGAAGGTACGTACATGCAGCGTGTAAGGCAGGATGGGGACATGGAGGGGGGGGGGGGGGGGGAGAGAGGAGAAAAAGGGGGAGGGGCAACATGTGGATGAAGAGAGAATCGAGTATCACATTCTGCATGTGTCGTGTCTGTACAATGTTATACGTACAAGGGCGTACCCTCTCTGGTGTTGGAACGCTGCGGGGTCTTGGCTTGGTCAGGTTGAACGGTTTAGTGTCTAAATATAAACGGTGACGCAACAACTAGCATATCATGTACACTGTATGCCAATATTATGGCAATGCATAGGATACACACCCAGTGACTGCACTTGCAAGCAAAAACAAACAAACAAAAAAAAGTGGCATATAGTCCAGTATAAACAATCTAGCCATCCCATGATCACCAGTTCTGCGATCACTGGACACTGAACTCATCATACATGTACATGTGATGTAGAGCCACAGTAGGGTGGAGGTGTGGGGGGGGAAGAGGGAGAAGGGGGAGCGAGAGGGAGGAGGAAGGGAGGCAGAGATGCACCTGTTACTGGTCTATTGCTCTTGGTTGAACAGTCTTTCCCTGACATTTTGTCTGAAAGTTGATGCAAGAACTCCTGAAGCTCTGGCTCATAGCTGATAAGATGGGTGTGGTCAGATGCAGGTCAAAAATACAAATACCCAGGGATTCTCCCAATACTCCATATATGGCAACAGTGCATTGTAAGATAAATGCCATCCCAAAAATTGGCTTTATATGTGTATGCTACATGCGTCTGATCTGATCATTGCACACACAACACAGCCAAACACACACACACACATACACACATACACACACACACACACACACACACACACACAAAACTCCACAACATGGGGGGGGGGGGGGGGATAGGTAAACATGGGGGAGGGAGAACACTTGCTATGCACTGTGGAGCACACACCACTACATGACAGCAGAACCCTCTAAGTTACTACCACTGTGGGTACAAAAAAACTATCTGCCACAGGATCAACTCCCACCCACCATACATGTTAGTCACAGGGTGTGGTTGTCTGATCTCAGGGGTAACAGTCCATACATGCAAGGTGCCATACACCACTCCACCTGCAATTTCTGGCAAATGAACCACACCAGTTGGGAGACAATATCCAACCCAGACACACTGAAGGCCACAGTGTAACATGTGTACCAGAGGGACACGGAAATATGCTGACCACAAGAAACCAGGCACATGATGCTATGATGATGTTATGATACCTCAGAAATCATGTGGCCTATTGGCCTACCCCCAAAGCAATCACATGTCCTGACTTTGTACAACCAAAACTGTACAACCAGCCATGCCTAGTACCTATCACTTGACCTTGTCATAACCTTATATGCATTTCTTTATATCAGCTTCTTGAAGACACATGAGTTAATGAGCAAATTGAAGATGAAAAGGCATAAATTGGAGGGAAGTAAGGAGGTGCAGGGGGGAGGAGGAGTGGGGAGAGAGGAGAGTGGGAGGGGGAGAAGTGGAGGAGGAGGAGGAGGATCGGGTAACATAGTAACATTGGGAAAGGAGAAGTACAACAACAACAACAACAAAAAAGAAACAACCCAAAAGACCAGCAGTAGAAAGTCCACCACAAATCCACACCCTTGTAGTTTGCCTGCTGTGCAGCTCAAAAAGTATGACATAAACATAAATGGTGCAGCCATCAAGAACCATTTAGACTACAGGGGTATTCTGACAGATGGTGGTGGTGGTGGGATGTGTAATTTGAGGAGCAGGGGGAGTTCATTTTCATACCCCCCCCCCCCCCCCCCCCCCCCCCCCCCCCCCACCCACCCCCCCATTTCACAGAGCTATTTCTTTGTGGTGTAACATAACAAAACCACTGACAGGACTGAACACTTCGTGGCCTGGTCAGTCATGCACGCAACGAGGCATGGGGGCAGTCAAGGGGGAAAGACTACACACATGTTACAGATGTGGGAGTGAAGGAGTGGCTAGGGTCATGCTCCATTGACCTTGTCAACACCTTATCAATCAGATAACTGTTGCATAAGGCTGTGTGTAAACTGCACAATGGTTAATAATTCCTCTCACTTTAGCACAGGTGAAAAGATTGTTGTCTCCACAAAGTGCCTGTCATATACTTTGCACACCTGCAAAGGTGAAAAGGCAACATGTGTGTGTGTGTGTGTATGTGTGTGTGAATGTGTGCGTGCGCGTGCACGTGTGTATGAGTGTGTACGTATGTGTGCTCATGTACATTTACATGTATCTGTGTATGTGTTGTAATGCATGGCTATATTTTGCAAGTGCATGGATGTACTGCGCAAGACACAACAGCATGACATGCATGGCAAGGTGGATTCCTACTCCCCACTCTGCAAGTATTTAAAGTGGGAATTGTGGCACAACTTACACACTATGCAAACAGTTTTTTTTAATATCTATATACAGAAAACATATAAAGTACAAACTGAACACAAAGCAACAAGGGAGGAGCTATAGACACCAACATCAACACATCCCTGGTCAAGCCCCATAAGATCACAGGCTGTGGGCCACCTCTCTCTCAGCCAGCTAGACCAACCAAAGGATGTCAGTATCTCCATTAATGGATTTCCTGACCCGTGTCATGCACCTTGTGCTGATGGACAGACATGAAACTAACCTCATCCTTGATCCATCCTTTCAGACTGTCCAGAAAGAAACACAGAAACTGTAGAGAAAAAGAAATTGTGTCAAAGTTTGGAGGGGGGGGGGGGGGGGGGGGCATTATTTGTACCTTATGCATTTTGCCAGTGTGTTGTGTTCCCACCAACTTTTTGAAGTGTCCCATTCCAAGTTCCTCCAGTCTGAACAACAGCAAGTACGCTATCACTGAAGTATATATGTGTGTGCACAAGTGTATGTGTGTGTGTGTGTGTGTGTGAGTGTGTGTGTGTGTGTGTGTGTGTATTCGTGCAGAGAAGTGACAGCACCCTGATCACTTGTGGTGATGACAACCATATACATAGCATGAGCTACACCTATCCATGAATGCCGCAGCATCCAAAAGACCCCTCCATTCCTGCATTCCCCAAAATACATTGAATGTCACTGCAAGGATGAGGTCACCGTTATGTCTCATACTACAAGGGTAAGGATAAGGCCACAGGAGGCCAGCAGCAAAAGTGAACACACCACAGTACCAATACATGTGCCCACACCACAGTATATGTACCCCACACCACAGTGCACCAACACATGTGCCCACACCACACAGTGTACCAACACATGTACCCCACACCACAGTGTACCAACACACTACACACGCACCACTCTAGCCATCATAGGCAAATTTGTACTATGTGGTGTACACACTAACTCCCAAAAATGACATTTCTCATCCTAACATTAAATCTATTTTTATCCACAGCTATTAATCGTAAGGCAAATTTGTACTATGTGGTACACCACCTCCCAAAAATGACACTTCTCATCCTAAAATTTTGATGACGTAATCTAGGATGTAACTGAAGCAGTTACAGTTGTGTAAACATTTCCACACATGTGAACCCTGGGCATCAGGGTGTTTAATGAACCCTGAATCTCTGGGTGTTTAATGAACCAGGGTTTTTAATGAACTTGGGCATCAGGATGAACCTTGGGCATCAGGGTGTTTAATTAACTATGGGCATTAGAGTGTTTGATTAACCATGGGCATTATGGTGTTTAATTAACCCTGGGCATCAGTATGAACCACCACACAACAGACTCCTTACAGGGGGTGGGGCTAACATTTGTAAGCTGCATACTTGCACATCACCATGGCAATGGAAAGCAAGGCACAGTGCTATATAACACTGCAGCTCATCAAAAAGCCTAAATTCATGGTGCGTGTGTGTAACTTCGTCTCTTTTGCTGCCAAGCAACAAGCAACAGTACATTTTAAAAGATGTATACATCGAATTTTGTGCAATTACCTGTATACAGATTGGAGTCAGCCCTAAGGGACGTTTTCCCATCTCCACAGTAATATCCACCAACAATGATCTAAATATTTGAGGTACAATCTGAATCATACATGCGCAATGGAACTACATAGTGCCATGAGCACGATGAACAGTACACACACACACACACACACACACACACACACACACACACACACACACACACACACAATAATGCATATTCACACCTCAGCAAGTGCTCACATCAGTGCAAACCAGCTGCACCTATGTGCATGAGTGAACACCAGCATGAGTGCCCCCACACACACACACACACTGCCCCCATGTCATGGTCCAGGTAAAACATATCACATGTGGTTGAGACATATGTTCCCTTGGGACAACAACCTTAGCATGGGTCAATGCACACTCCAGGAGACTGGCCTATAAGTGGGGGGGCACCAGAGGGTTAACCACAGGGGGAGGTAGGGGAATTCATGATGTGTATACATGTATTGCTTAGCAATGGACACAGCTGGAAGGCAAACACATTATGTGTCAGACAAAATCCGCAGTTGGTCTCTAGAGGGTTGCCTGAATACATTATCCCTCCCTCCCTCCCTCCCTCCCTCCCTCCCTCTCAGTATCTCAGTATACACAGGAAACTGAAGAATAACATTTTTTTAAAACAACTCCCATACACAACAGAATGAAAATCAATCCAATGGCACATGCATATATGCCCCATGTACATACATACATACATGCATAAATACGTATATGCCGCATGTACAGACATATGTACATACATACATGCATACACCAACACATGCATACATAAGTCACCTGCACACCACTACACATTAAACTGTTCTGTGTATGCAACCCTCAAACAAACCTTGAGCAGTTGGTGGTATTGAACACATCCTGCAAACACTTCAGAGAGAAACACAATATCAGCGTCATCAGTGAGCTGATGAGAGGAAGGGAGAGGGTGGGAGAAGGGGTGGAGGGGTAGGTGGAGGGAAGGGAAGGGGTGAGGTTGTGCAGGGGAAAGAGGGGGAGGGAGGGTGGATGGAGTGGGGAGGGAGGGTGGGGAGGGAGGGTGGATGGAGTGGGGAGGAAGAAGATGGTGAGGGGTGTGGATGGAGAGTGGGGGTGAAATGGGTTCCCTCAAAGTAAACATAGCATGTGTCAATCTGGGTTGGAGCCTGACACTCTGGGTGAAGATTGTGTATCAGGGAAAGCGTGGGTTCCTGGCAGGTTAACACACTAGTGCTAGAGACATTAGAGACATGTCACAGCCATAGGGCAGTGACCACCTAAGCACACAGGTGGAGATTGTGGTAAAGGGTGTATGCGCTCACACATACAATCACACACACACACACACACACACACACACACACACACACACACACACACACACACACACACACACTCACACACAACACACACATACATGCACACACACACGCACGCACACGCGCGCACACACATACACACACACACACACACACACACACACACAACACACAGAAGTAATTTGGTTTAACGATACGGTACACGTGAATCCTGCAGCGTGCTTGCTACGCGTATTATTATTTTTATTATTACTATTATTATTACATTGCACTCTGGCGATGCCAAAAAACTCTTCAGGTGAGTGTCCACTCCATCTAGCTGAGCGTTGAACGTAGATAGTGCCTTCACACACAGTAGTACGAGCCGACGGTGATGGGCCATTACGGACAGGCGTTGTTGCTCGGCAACCAAAATAAATAATGAATATTGTTAACATTTTCAAAAAGAGCGCATATAAAAAGCAGCTGAAACGGCCCAGACCATCACAATATTCGTTTGCATCATGGAAGTCGCATTGATGTTAGTTTTCTCTTTCCTTTGCTGCACCTCTGCAGCTCCACAGCTACCTGTCACAGTTAACTTTGAAACCTGCGTGCTGCCAACGACTCAGATATGTGCGGTCAACTATCTCGTACCTCCTAGTATAGCCCAACTGGCGTCAGTCCTGGAAGCGGAAATAAAAACGGCCTACGACAGCGACGTCCTGCAGGGTAACTCAGTGCAGTGCGCCTTGTCCCTGAGGGCGGTTCGGTGCGCCAAGCGTTTCCCCCGGTGCTCCAACGACTCCACCAATGTGACCGTCACGTCGCTCGACTGCGCGCAGAGACTGAAGTGCGCCACGTCGCAAACCATAAAGAGGCTAAATGACGAGTACTTCTGCAGTCTGAAGGAGACCACTGTTCCAAATGGAGACTACAAGAGTGCCACTAACTACGGTTACGCCTTCAACTATTGCGCAGTGGACGCGAACTGGCTGGTCACGGAATGGATGTTTCTGCTCTTGAAATACGAGGACACCTATCTCTCATCCCCGAACGTCCTCGGAGCGGGCGGGTTCCTGGCTCTGAACTATCCTGCCTGCACACGCGACTACATAGACTATGGTTGCCGTAAAATTGGCCAGTGCGACTCGAACGGACACGTGAGCATCAACTACACTCGCCAACAATGCGAACAAGCCGTCAGCTGGTAAGCCCTAACCGAAACGCGGGTCGAGAAATAACTTGAATACTGACCTACGTCTGTTTTCCCTCTCTTTCTTGTCGTTTCCTAATGTAGCTATCCGACCGGCTACGTGGACAGCACACCGTGCAACGTATGGCCGCTGATAACTGCAGCAGCTCCCACTGTCGCGACCACTGTAACTACGTATACGTACACTACTATGCCTACGGCAACGGCGTCCAACGCAAAGCAGAGCGCCACGACCGTACCCACGGGAGGGACTTTGATGCTTCCTGTTGCAGGAAGCAGCCACGCAGTTGAAGTTTCACTTCCAACATGCGCTTGTTTACTCGTCTTCCTTGCTCTCCTACTGCTATAGCCAAGTTGAACCTCACTCCGCCTCTGTTATCATCATCATCACCATCACTTCTAATTATTTTTTATGTTATTACTCATGATCATGTGTCTTATTGCAAATTTTGTTTTGTATACATGCCAATCTGCTATCAAACCGAGCCAATAAATGTTTGAACCCCTGGACCCTGATTCCTATAACTCTTAAATGTGCAAGCAACTTGCGCTGTTACGGCTTTAAAGTTGCTGAGCTACACAGTGCAATTTTTGAGCCAACTACCACTATCAGCAATAGTACTTATTTTGACCATCTGGCCTAGAGATTGGAAATGTAACAAAGGCCAACCAACCTGCAATTGAGTAGGGTGCACGAATAAGTGTGAGATCAAGGCAGCTAGGTCGCGCCAGCTCCCTAGGTCATCTGTTGAACATGATACCAGACCAGCCCACTTCCAGGTCTTGTGGAGTTCCACACACCCAGTTACAGTGCCGAAATGTACTGTCACATTCACAGGAAGCAAGTTTCCATGTCTCCGGTCAAGATTGACAGTGTTTGTAGTTCCATTGTGTTCAACAACTAGACCATGCATTTTGTCTGCAATGACCACTTCAATTACATCATAGCATAATCACTATCAAATAGACCATCTGAACTAGGTAGGAAACATTGTTGCAATAAGAGACAGGAGTATTCAAATCTAGGTGTGAAGTACATGTGTCACCTTATGCACACACACACACACACACACACACACACACACACATACACACTATATAATGGAATGATCATTCATAGGAAGCAGAAATCATTCAAGTCTACATCTCACAGTCTATTCTACCTGGTCCAGTTTCTATTCCATCCACTCATGAAAGCTTCCCAATATATACACCAGTGCAAGTGGGGTGTGGTGTTCTTATTAGGCCCACTACAGCTCTACACCTTTGGTGCAAGTGGGGTGTGGTGTTCCCATTAGGCCCACTACAGCTCTACACCTTTGGTGCAAGTGTGGTGTGGTGTTCCCTCGAACAGGCATTGCACCTTTGGTGCAATGCCTGTTCAAGATGTTGATATGCTGGTTGCATGTACATAGAGTGGAGGTGAGTAGGTAGATGGAAGGCTAGCTGGTGGAGACATAAGGCTTGCATGAATAGCTTGACATAAGAACCACTTTCTGCTTTGAACAATAATTCCATTGTGATAGTGGTAATTTGTGTGTGGGTGTGTGTATGAGTATGTGTGGTGTGTGTGTGTGTGCAAGTGACACATACTTGTACTTTAAATGGATACGCTAATTAACGTTTCTGTCACAACACACAGTCTATCATTTCCGCAGTCATATTGGAGCCATTTAAATGCAATGGCCTCAGTGATTATGTAATAATGTTACATGTACATTATTACATACAGAATGAATTAACATATCAATCTAGCGTCGACCTGTATGCATGCCACCTGCAAGGATCTTGCAAGGATAGCCCTGGCATTTACTCTCACAAGTACGATGCTCAGTCTGCCATATAGGTCCCCTAAAACTTGGGATTTACTGTAATTTGTGAGGATGGCTTCACGCATGGCTATGCAGGAGAAGGCATTACATGCCTCTTCACCCCAGGCTCCATATGTTTCCACTGCTAGTGGAATGCACTGCCAATTAAGTAGCATTTTTGTTGAACACAATGTAACTACACACACTGTCAACCTGGGAGGGGGGGTCATGGAAGTTGTATACTTATACCAGTCAGGACTATATTAATCCAAACATTTAGGTCTTAATTGAGATGGTTATAAGTATTATTTATCAAAGTATGCATGGGCCGCTTATTTTTATAGTAAAACCAGGTGAATCACACGCAGCTATCACACTGCACAATGTAACATTTTGTGCAAACATTAACAATGAAACAGAAAGAACAGAAAGTTTAGATGTATGAAACATTGGCACATACTTTTAGTGAATGTGGGCAGGGCCGCTGGAACATTACATAGCATAGCATACCAGCGATATTAAACTGTCCGTCTAATGAGTGTGTCATGGAAGCAGAAAATACAATGGAGTAACATATAGCTTTGCATAATCTGTGGGGCCAAACCAATTATTAACAAGGACTTTTAACCAGACTACAAATATATGGAATTTTATTAGCTCTTAAAACTACAAGCAACTAAAAGCTGAACTGAATATATAATTAGAACCATAATACAGGCTGGCTGACTGACTGAGTTGTGTGAGTTGTGTATGAATATGGCAGACCACCAACACGTTCTGTATATGACAACTGATAATTGGCTCACATTGCCAGTCACACCAATGGAGGCACATTTCACACGAGAACATCTTACGTGCCTTAAAAACTTTGCCATCATGTAGTGCACATGGGTTGGTCCTGTGGGGTGGGGGGGGGTGTGTGTTCAAAGAATGGTATAAAGCAGGCTGTACGAGAGACTGCTGTACTATCCAGTTTGTTCCAGAGTTTACCACTTTTTTTGGAGGTTTAAAAATAAAAATGCCCCTCCCCAAATCCACAAAGTAAGTTGGATCCGGATTTATGTTTTTTTTCTTCTACATTTGGGGCCATTGAAAGGACTGAATCACATATAATTGTCCTTTTGTGGTAATGATTGCAATCACATATTCAGTTCAGGTTTTTTGAGTGTAACATTGTCAGAGTGTGATGGCTTTCTTCAGTTCAATATTAATTTTATTATAGTGATGTATGTTATGTGAAGTGAATTTTCAAAGGTGGGGATTTGAAGTAATTAAATTGCCACTGTATAATAATTTGGATTTACAAAGTATTACAATTAATCAAATTGGTACAAATGTGTTAGTATATATATGTTATATGTGACACTGTAGTAAATATAAAGCTTTATAGCGGAAATGTCACATACACCATATTTACTAACACATTTGCACCACATTTCATTAGTAGTAAATACATTGTAAATCTAGCTTATTATGCTGTGATAGAACAACAGTTATCAGCAGCTCTTTTCCTTTCCCATTGTTCACCATTTTATCGGTCAATTCCGATACCACTGGTGGCCTGGTCCTTGCATGCACATGTGCACAATACTATCTAGACATGCCAACAGCTGCACGGCAGTTCTCCCTTACTATGTGTGTCGATTTTTCTACAATAAACACACATGTAACAAAATGTCATAGCCTGACCTTATATCCAACGGGGGGGGGGGGGGGGGGGGGGGGCAACTGCACCTCCCCCCCAGCTACGGACCTATAAAATGAACTATTTCATTGACTCATTCATTGTCTGACTGTAATTGGGAGGTTCCAATACCATGCGCTGGTAGAACATTAATTATGGCAGTTAATTCAATTAGCTATGCATATATGAATAACATTTTACAATCAATAATAGAGAGAGCAGTAAAAGGTGGTAAGAAACTATTTCTTAAAAATGACATGATCATTTAATGGATGAAGGCTGTAGTACTATGCATCATACACAAATGAATAGGAATAGTGTGATGACATGTAAGGATATAACAGTTTAAATACTTAACACCAACTTCTTTTGAGTCTTTTCAGGAGAGGAATCAATCGGACAGTTTGAAGGTACTCCCAGGCATACATTGGCACAGTTCAGAGAGACAAAAGGGTGCTCCTCATTTGGAACATCTGGGGGAGATGAAGATTGTCTACTGGTCTTTAAGTGCAGTTCTGAGTGATTACTAATGGTGTATGCAGGTAGTGGAGGGAGGGTGTATGGAGGTAGTGGAGGGACCAAGTGACGCAAGACTGACTGCTGTGGAAAGGTGTGGTCTAGAGGTTGCTGTGGAAAGGTGTGGCCTAAAGGTTGCTGTGGAAACATGTGGCCTAGAGGTTGCTGTGGAAACATGTGGCCCAGAGGTTGCTGTGGAAAGGTGTGGCCTAGCGGTTGCTGTGGAAGGGTGTGGCCTAGAGGTTGCTGTGGAAACATGTGGCCTAGAGGTTGCTGTGGAAAGGTGTGGCCCAAAGGTTGCTGTGGAAACATGTGGTCCATGGGTTGCTGTGGAAAGGTGTGGTCCAAAGGTTGCTGTGGAAAGGTGTGGTCCAAAGGTTGCTGTGGAAAGGTGTGGCCTAAATAATATTGCGGAAGGGTGTGGCCTAAAGAATTCTGTGCGAGGGCTTGATTCATAGAGATGTAGTAGTGAGGTGGTCTAGATGGGGTGTGACCACTGACGCCATCGGGTAGCCCAGCTGGCAACTTGTGCAAAGTGGAGTCAGGTGACACAACAAGCAGACCATCCTGACGAGAGTAACTCGCCCCGTCCTCACCCCCCTGCTCGTTCCTAAAGTCCAAAGGGGGCACGCTGCCATCATTCTGGTCCCCAGACTGCGACGCTCCATCGATCCTTTCCCCGAGAGGGGTATCCCCTCCCTGCCCGCGATCAGGCTCAGACCCGGCGGCATCCATGCAGCTCTCCAGACAAACAACCTTCCCCTCCACCTCCGCAAACTTCCCCTCCCTATGCAGCTCGCAGTAGGACACTGGACACGTCGCGCACAGCACGGTGGAGCGGGCGTAGCAGACGTCGCAGAAATGGTGGGGACATATCCAGCCCGAGGCGGGGGGCTTGCAACGACCTATGCAGGACGGGTGGTACACCTTGGTGCAGCCCTTCTCGTCGCACAGGACCAGCTTACCCCCGTCCCGACACACAAAGCACTCGTCCTCGTACAGCTTGGCCTCCTCATCCGTACACATGCCGCCGCGACACGGCCTCCTCTTGGCTTTCGGTTTGGGCTTCTTGGCAGCCTTGGGCGCCTTCGATTTCGGCGGCTCTTTCTTCTTCAGCCCGAGGAACCCACTGCACTTTGCGCTGCCGCAGTGGCAGCGTTTCTTCTCGTTCCCCAGCGAGTCAAACTGGTAGTCAAACGTGAGCTCCGTGCCAGCCTGGATGTCGTGACGGGCAAATATCCCGATCCTCGTCTCCCCCGACACAATCCACTTCTGGGTGTGGCAGTTGGGGTCGCAGCTGTGGTTGATGAACCTCGCCGGATTGGACTTCTCTCTGGCGTCAATCACGAGCCCGTGGTCGAGCGTGAACATGTAAAAGTTCGACCTGTTCCGCTCGTGTGCCTTCCGCAGTCTCTCCTGGCACATCTCCATGTTCAGGATCTCCCCGACGTACTCAATGACAAAGTCCCCTTCCTTGAGGTCCTGCAGGACCTTCAAGCCCCACCCCCTCGCCCCCGTTTGTACCACCTCAGTCTCGGGGTACTGGCACCTTAGCATGCGCTGGTTCTTACACAGGTCTCCCACGGGACAGCTGTCGGGATCACACTCGGTGAGGAGGGCGCGATTGACGCACAGGAAGTCGTCGTCACACGGGTGGTCCCTGGTGCACTGACACGGGATGGAGGGGAAATCAATGTCTGGGCGTGGTACGAGGTACTTGTTGGCCTGGAAAGGGGGGGGGGGGGGGGGATGGGAGGGGAGGAGAGGGAATGGGAGGGATATGTAAACACCACTTAGTCGTTAACCTCTTACAAAGCAAGTACACACATCAGACATCATAGGGTACGCTAAAGAACCTCCGATGATGATGTCCACCCACTTGAATATTACTGTGGCATTATTTAGAACCATCTGATAGGCTTAATGCAGCCCCCCCCCCCCCCCCTCCCCCCCTACTCAAGGTATTGTGTGTTGACATCAAAGCAAACTGAATCTCGACAGTTACTTTCATGATACTGTCACCGGAAAATTGGTCCATGGTAATTTTGGTCCTGGACCAAATTATGGTTCGGGCTGAAAATTTTTGGTCGGGATATTAGAAGTAGCCCTTCTGTACAACCGGTTTATAGAGGCTTCATGTAGCCAAACACAGGTACTCTGATACCATAGTGTATGCTGTACGCACGTGGGGAAGCTTGTTAGATTGAGGTGCCATCAGGATACACATGGGGAAGCTTGTTAGATTGAGGTGCCATTAGGATACACGTGCTGTATTGAATTGTTTCTGGTGACGTACGTGGTTTGCATTGCATCGAGCGCCTATAGTTTACCTCGTAATAGACTTTGATGAAGCAAAGAGTTCTCTGAACAATTACAAGGGAGTTACATGCATGGAGTGTGCATGGTCCAGCCTGACAAACTGGGGCCAGACCAGGCCAGCTAGTCTTTGACAGCCCTAGGCTTTACTGAAGTGTACATACAGTAATACAAAATAAGTAAGACCGGTCCAACCAGTCATTCAATCTGCTAACCTGACCCAGCCTACTGTTCCATAGCCTTCGTGGCTTAGGACTGTTCACTTGTTAGCTGGGCTTGGGGTTTAGGGTTGTGTTAGAGATAAATTTGTCTATCTCTTGATTCTCCACCATGCAAGATTGACATAGTTGGGTGTAGCCCTGCGTTTGGCGGAAGGTCGTTTGGCGGAAGGTCGGCGTATCTAGCTCACCCATCTGATAGTGTGTGTGGGCTACTATCTCAGCCAATCAGGTGGATACAAATCTTGGTATAGGCTTGATACCCGATCTTCCACCAAAATGCGAAGGTCAGACGTATATGAAGGACCTGGACCCAGAATAATTTATTTCTTACCCAACCTAAATTTCTTGATAATATTGGTCCACATGGACCACTTTTTTTTTTTTTCTGCGGTCCAGGACCAAAATTTTCAATGGACCAAAATTTTTCCCATAAAACTTGAAACGACTATGGAGCTGAAACTATTTCCTGTCATGTCAAGTTTTCTCCCTGCAGTTTGACGCATACTAGACATGAAAGTTGGTAGGCAATGTCTCAGGTTCTCAGGGCATAGCTTACTAAGTGGTAACTATCGCTAGTAAAATGCCAAAGGACCTGCCACATAAATACCCCTATAACCACATTACAAATAGCCTGATAAATACATGTACTCCATAAGCACAGCCAGAGATTGCTAGATTATATAGGTAGGCCTCAAGGCCAGTACCACATTACAACTTCTTAACCACAGCTTGTGCCATGCGGTACCCACATGCCCCAAAGGCATTGCGCATAACAATAAAGGAAATATGAACACGTGCAGGTCAGTAGGTGGTACACCAAGGACCACACCAGCTCATGTAGCTAGCTAGCATCAAGTTAATATACACCAGTAGGTGGTACAATGAGGGATCAGAGCTGTGTGGGCCATGAATTCAAGCAGGAAGGATTTATCAGCCAACAGATACTACGTAACCTTGGCTGGGGCTTATCAGATCTTGGTGATGTGACATGGCTTTTGTGGTAATACCTCTCTTGCTACATGTACACATGTATATCTGTAGTCCTTTTGTTACCTATAAGGCTACAGCAAGCAATGCTCTATATATGATGTTTAGCACTTGCAATCAAAAAGTTCCATACACACACAATTTCTATTGTGCAAAAACAAACTAAACGACGAAGCAGATTGTATGCATACAAATACAAGTTTTATTAAAAAGCAGCAGCCATTAGCACCCAAGTGCGTGTGCGTGTGTGGTTTGCATTACTTTTGTAAAAATAAAAATACCTTAATGCGAATGTAGTTCTTGCCTTCTGTAATGGTTTCAGTCACTGCCTTCTTTGTCGGGTAAGCCTGCAGGGCCTCTGTGCAAGCTGGGAGGGACAGTGGGGAGGGAGGGATGGGAGGTAGGGAAGGGAAGAAAGGATTTTTACCAAATCATTTCACGTGTGACCTATGATTCTAGTTAAGAAGCCACACGAGTAAGCCAGCCAATTAGTGGTACATCAAAAGATATTATCAGGTCCAATCATATCATACCTCAAGTGGCACACCCACACCAGCACACAGAAGAGCAGACTCACATTTAGGTCCAAAATGAAAATTAGCTAAAAATATCTACCAAACCACTCTCAAGCCTTCCCCCATCTCCCCCCAAAATGCTTTGGCCCCCACTTACACATACACCATTAAATGTAGCCCCCCACCATCACATGTAGCCCCCCACCATCACATGTAGCCCCCATCATCACATGTAGCCCCCACCATCACATGCAGCCCCCCACCATCACATGTAGCCCCCACCATCACATGTAGCCCCCACCATTACATGTAGCCCCCACCATCACATGTAGCCCCCACCATCACATGTAGCCCCCACCATCACATGTAGCCCCCACCATCACATGTGGCCCCCACCATTACATGTAGCCCCCACCATCACATGTAGCCCCCACCATTACATGTAGCCCCCACCATCACATGTGGCCCCCACCATCACATGTAGCCCCCACCATCACATGTGGCCCCCACCATCACATGTAGCCCCCACCATCACATGTAGCCCCCACCATCACATGTAGCCCCCCACCATCACATGTAGCCCCCCACCATCACATGTAGCCCCCCACCATCACATGTAGCCCCCATCATCACATGTAGCCCCCACCATCACATGCAGCCCCCCACCATCACATGTAGCTCCCACCATCACATGTAGCCCCCCACCATCACATGTAGCCCCCACCATCACATGTAGCCCCCACCATTACATGTGGCCCCCACCATTACATGTAGCCCCCACCATCACATGTAGCCCCCACCATTACAAGTAGCTTACCTTTGATAAAGTCCTCAGCACAGACTGTTCTCTTGTCCACACCCTCCCCAATGGCCCCTCCCTCTGTGGTGTATGGGAGGACCCTTCCATGGAAGGTCCAGCAGTAGTCATGGGTCCCATAGAACTTCACCACAAACATACAAGGCCCAGGCTTCTTGGACGAGAGATTGTCTGGTATGGCATCTGGTGAAACCACCTCCCCAGGCCACCACCTGCAAGAGAGACAGCTGCCACCTTTAAACTCTTCCCCAGGCCACCACTTGCAAGAGAAAATATACATCTCTTCCCCAGGCCTACACATGTTGCCTCCCTCCATCCACTACAATCAACTGATGAACATACTTGTACCACATACAAACCATACACACACACATGCACATATGCACACAGAAACACATACATAGACACACACACATACAGACGCACGCACACACACACTCACACGTGTACACAGACACAAACACATACATAGACACACATATACACAGATGCACACACACACACACACACACACACACACACACACACACACACACACACACACACACACACATACCTATGTCTCCCGTGCTTACAAATCACCATGGAGCCGTACGCCGGCAGGTCGTGCAGCACGCAGTTGGGACAACACCAGTACCCTCCCTCCAAAGAGGGCAACGCCTCCTTCTCCAGGCACCCGTCGTGGTACGCCGCCGAGCAAAAGTCGCAGCAGTACAGCGACCCAGGCTCCCCGCACTCCAGGCAGGTCCCAATGTTGATGTGCCCGTACAGGTTCCTGTCCCTGTCGATGCGCACGTGCCTGTAGCACACCATCTCCTCAGAGCCGACGGGCTCGCACCCGGCCACCAGGCAGCGGTCCCTGTGCAGCGCCAGGGGGCAGTGCACGCACCTGAGGAGCGCCCCCCCCACCGCTGCGGCCCCTTCCCTCGCGGAGCCGAGGCTCTTGCAGCGGGCGCAGGCGTGGAGCGGGCAGGTGAACGAGCCGGACTTCTTCCCCGCCACAAACAACTTACCCGCTTGGACGCACGAGGGGTGGTAGACTCTCTCGCAGGCGGGTCGGGAGCACTTGTGCATCTCCCCCCTCTCCCCCTTGCACAGGAAGCACTCCCTCCTGACGCACAGGCACTCGTCGCACACAAAGCTGAACCTTGGGGGTTGCACCAGGCCGATGCAGTCCATGTGGAATGTGCTGCCGCAGGGGCCCTCGCACAGAAGAAGCCCCGCCCCTTCCTCCTCGCAGATGGAACACTTGCCGTCCTTGTAGGCGCATTTGGTGGATAGTTTTTTGGCCGACGACGTGGGTTGTGTATTGTCCGGCTGGGGGGCGCTGGGGTCTCTCCTTGGGGGTTCTTCTTCGGTTGAGGAGCTCGAAGGGGTTAAGTACGCAGTGGGAAGGCAGTTCTGAACAAAATGCATGTCACAGGACAGTGCACTGCTGTCAGAGGTGGTGGTCTGCTTGGCTGGCATGCTTGTTCCCTTAGCAGGGGAGCAGTCCCTGATCTTAGCAGGGGAGCAGTCCCTTATCTTAGCAGGGGAGCAGTCCCTGATCTTAGCAGGGGAGCAGTCCCTTATCTTAGCAGGGGAGCAGTCCCTGATCTTAGCAGGGGAGCAGTCCCTCATCTTAGCAGGGGAGCAGTCCCTCATCTTAGCAGGGGAGCAGTCCCTCATCTTAGCAGGGGAGCAGTCCCTCATCTTAGCAGGGGAGCAGTCCCTCATCTTAGCAGGGGAGCAGTCCCTCATCTTAGCAGGGGAGCAGTCCCTCATCTTAGCAGGGGAGCAGTCCCTCATCTTAGCAGGGGAGCAGTCCCTGATCTTAGCAGGGGAGCAGTCCCTGATCTTAGCAGGGGAGCAGTCCCTCATCTTAGCAGGGGAGCAGTCCCTAATCTTAGCAGGGGACGTGTCACCATCTCCCTCCCTCACCTTAGCAGGGGACATGTCACCCTCTCCCTCCCTCATCTTGCAGTCACCCTCTCCCTCCCTCACCTTAGCAGGGGAGCAGTCACCCTCTCCCTCCCTCATCTGCTTTGACGTGCTTGTTACCACCCCTATTCCCTCTACAGGGGGGGAGGTGCCCTCGCTGGGTCCAACATCATTGGTGCAGTCATTACTCTCGCCAGATGTGGTGGGTCCAACATCACTGGTGTGGGTATCACTATCAACGGGTCCAACATCCCTGGTGTGGGTACTGCCCTCATTAGGTCCAGTCTCCTTTGTGCCAACGTCACTCTCTCTCAGCCTCTTCATCCCAATGCGAGCACTTTTCCGATGAGAGAACCTTTGAGGTGTGCTCTGATTGGAACCAGTACCTTCAATGGGCAAAGGTGTGAAGCATGCACCCTCTCCCTTTACACCCGCAGGGTGGCAAGGTGATAGAAACTCATGACCCGGTGTGCCGCCATCCTGGGCACAGGTGGGAGTGGTCACCACGCCCCCACCGTCGCTGGGCTGGCTCTTTATCTTCTTCTTATGCGATTTTGACGGTAACTTTACTGCCCCCCCTGCGACTGACGTGGAAATACACACGCCTTCCGGGTTACAGGGGACAAGGGAGTGCTCAGTAGAGGGTGTGGCCTGGTTGGCAGGCGTGCCCTGGTTAGACGGCCTACTCTTCTTCTTCTTCTTGTGCGAGGAAGTGGACCGTCGCGACGCCTTCTTATGTCGCTTGGTGCCGGGAGGGTCGTAGTTGAAGATGAACCTCAGCTTGCGTTCCTTGTGGGTGAGCTCCAGCGCCACCTCTGCTTCCTCCAGGGCCACCTCGTACTCCTGGTGCTTGCACTTGGCCACGTCCTGGACCAGAGTCGCCTTGGGCCCCACCTCCTTGAGCTCCTCCATGTTTGTCACGGCGACCCACCCCCTCACGGCCTGCACCCCAAAGTACTGGACGTGGTAGGAGGAGGGGGATGCCCCCGTCCCTGTCCCGCCTCCTCCTCCTCCTCCTCCTCCCTGCTGCCGCTGTTGGGTCCTGAAGTAGATGGCCAGTTTAGGGTCGTAGGCTACCATGGCTGGCCACCTGAGTTGGGCCTTCTTGCCACCCTCTGTGCACCACACCAGGTCACCTATCCTGTACTGGGGAACCAGGGGAGATGGGTGTGGCGTGGCTGCGGACATTGCTTTGCTAACATACGACCAGTGGTGAGTGTGTGTGTGTTGTGTACATGTTTGTGTGTTTGTTGCACATTAAAAAAAAAAAAGACACAACGAATAACATACAATTTGGTTCACTTGGGTCGTGGTTCTTACCTCAGTTCTCGCGGCAACAGCGGTTTCACTAGGGAAAATATTTCTAGGAAAATACACGCTGTAAAGGAGGGGAAAAATAGAAGGCAAAGAAAGGCAGCTAGAATAGCTGGACGGCCGATTTTGTCATACCAGAAGAAAAATAAACGTAGATTTATGTACTTATTACATAAGACTCAATAAGATCTATGCTAATTTAGCCTACAGCTTATAGCATGGCCTATGTTGCTCACAAAATACGATCGCAGCTTAAATATGGGCGCCACAAGACGACACAGGGATAAAATACAAACGCTCGCCCAATACTTATTCCTTACCGGCTGAGTCGTCGATCAAGATGGAGTGATTGCCAGATTTGAATTTTTGATTTAATCTCTAACACTTATTTGCTTGAAATGATGATCACGTGCACGTCGGGTGATCCGTACGTGTTTTTGCTCATTAATTCTAGCCTAGCTGAATGCTTAGACACTGAAACCAAGGAAATCTACGTGATTTAGATTAGAAATCCGCAAGGGTACAAAACAAGGTGGGATAAGAAAGTGAGCTGTGCAAAAGAGTTAGAGGCCTATGACTGGCTTGAGTATTCCTAGATAGCAAATGGCTTGTTCTGCTATCCATGTTGGATTTAAAATTCTGAGAAGGACTAAGGGTGGGCACAACAATTTCAAGAAATGCTCGTGCAGTAGCCAAATTCCACGATAATTATAAAATACGCTCGTTAAAGAAAAACGATGGCTTCTGGGGCACCCCGTACCCCTTGGTATGGGACGATGTACTGAATTGCATTGCATAAAACACGTAAGCACTATGTCCCATGTAGAACTCAGTAGAAGGAGGGAGTAGATTGAAAAAAAACGGTAACCGCTTCTAGCATTTAGGCTGAGCAAACAGACGTGTGCAATTAACCAATCAGATTGCGCTGGGTACGAGAATCTTCTCACGTGCGCAAGGCGCAATGCCTCTTAGTGGGCAGGTATTGTGCGGAGCCAGTTCAGCCCGACGGTAAGCGACACTTTCGGCATGACTCAAGATGGTTTGCGCTGTACATAAAGTGCATGCGACCGCATGCTGCGGCCATTTTCTGCTTTAAAGTCAAGCGTTTCGGATGCACCTAAAGTTATCGATGTTCTTGCGAAAGCGCGTCAAACTGATGATGCCGGTAGATGGCTTGCATTTCACCGTGTTGGTAGTGGACGAATCGATACAGTGATAAGAATGTTTGTTGTGCAATAACCTTTGAACTGCATAATTTTGAACAGCGAAGCATATTTTCACGGTTCATTCTGACGCACACAAAAAAAAAACGACACCCTCATTCTGAACAACAGGTATTTCACTTCGGTGCAGAGGGCATGGCAATCCTGGACAATTGGTGGAAGGCAGTCCGCCACATATAATCGTTTGAGGTTGCCAAAAGGTACGTGTAAGATCGTTTGAGGTCAGGGCCTTACCATTTTCTCCCTCCACCTCCCTTCACACCACCTCCCCCCCTCCCTTCACACCACCCCTGACTCCTTTCCCTTCACACACCTCTCTTTTACACCATTACATCCCTCATTCAACCACCTCACCATCTCCTCACTACCTCCCCTCCTCTTCCTTCACACCTCCTCCCCTCCCTCCTCTTCCGTCTCCCCTCCCTCTCCCTTCACACCACCTCCTCCCTCCCTCCTCACCTTTCACATCACCTCATCCCCTCCCTTCTCTCCTTTCACACCACCTCACACCACCTCCCTCTCACCTTCACACCACCTCCTTCCCTCCCTCCTCTACCTTCGCACCACTTCCTCCCCTCCCTCACCCTTCACACCACCTCCTCCCCTCCCTCCTACCCATCACACCACCTCCTCCCCTCCCTCCTACCCATCACACCACCTCCTCCCCTCCCTCCTACCCATCACACCACCTCCTCCCCTCCCTCCTACCCATCACACCACCTCCTCCCCTCCCTCCTACCCATCACACCACCTCCTCCCCTCCCTCCTACCCATCACACCACCTCCTCCCCTCCCTCCTACCCATCACCTCTACCAGCTCCTCAATATGGCCTCGCTAGCAGTCACTTTCAGATACTCAGCAGCTACAGTGCTGCACATCCATTGCGGCAGCCATGGTCCCCTGCCATGCCTTCTGCCTACTATCTAGGATGTCACTATTTGCATACTAGCACTCACCATAGGGATGACAAGTCTGTTCTAGAGCATGCAGTGGACCAGATGAAGGAGAAGAAGAAGCAAGTAATGCAGACTAAGGTATAGCAGGGGTCAGGGGGGTGTCCTCCAATTCCTGTAGACCAGGGGTCAGGGGGGTGTCCCTCCAACTCCTGTAGACCAGGGGTCAGGGGGGTGTCCCTCCAACTACTGCAGACTAAGGTATAGCAGGGGTCAGGGGGGTGTCCTTCAACTCCTGTAGACCAGGGGTCAGGGGGGGTGTCCTCCAACTACTGCAGACTAAGGTATAGCAGGGGTCAGGGAGGTGTCCTCCAACTCCTGTAGACCAGGGGTCAGGGGGGGTGTCCCCCAACTACTGCAGACTATGGTATAGCGGGGGGGGGGGGTGTCCCTCCAACTTCCTGCAGACTACTCGTTTGGAGGAGGGGCCCCGCCACTGTATTTGTAACGTGAAAGTGATTAACGGTTAGTTGACTAAGGGGGTCATAAACATTGCTAATCTCAGTTGTAAGGATTTCATTGCTGGACCAAGACATAAGTTTTGGCTATACACATGGATCATTGATCTACAAAACCACCGACGTCTGACAGGGCTAGACCTGAAAACATTGTCAAGCCATCTGATTGAGCCACTGGCTGGCGAGGTGAAGGGTGCATCTTTTGAGCTTCTATTAGTTATTGGAACTAACGGTAGACTAGTACATGTACATGTACATGTGTGTTAATCTTTATTTAATGAAACAATTATACATAAACTAATTAATAATGATTACTTATTGTATTGTATGAATTATTTATTATTATTTGTAAAGATACAACACTAATAACATTAATGTCCAACTACATTAAACTAGATACACAAAACTTGTACAAAAACTCATCTTCACTGAAGTAAACAAAACAAGATAAACAATATGTTATCATAAAAAGTGCAGTGGTTCCCCCGTCAGGTTTAAAGGACCATAGAGGTCCAAGATCACTTCTGACTTGGGGTTGGGTAGCCAGTTTAGACACCCAATGTAAAAGTGTGCCCCGAGCCTCCTGTACATGTAGGTCTCCATGGCAATAGGGACACAATGTAACCCCCCCCCACTACCACCACATGCACACACACCACACACACACACACACACACACCAGCCCCAGGAGCAGCCTCTTGCAGTTCCTGCTACGCCGGTTGAGACCAAACCCTCCTTGATGAAGAGGATATGGGAAGCATGTGTGCATTATTACCACGGCTTCAGGCTGTTGGTGCTGGAGATACGTGTGAGTTCACGTCTGTTGATGAAGACATTGAAAAGGGAATCGCTGACCAGGAGGGAACAGAAACAGGTGATAATCTGGAAATGTGTGTGTGTGTGTGTGTGTGTGTGTGTGTGTGTGTGTGTGTGTGTGTGTGTGTGTGTGTGTGTGTGTGTGTGTGTGTGTGTGTGTGTGTGTGTGTGTGTGTGTGTGTGTGTGTGTGTGTGTGTGTGTGTGTAGACCATATCAGCTCCAATGGTCAGGCCAGTATTAGTCAATTTATATGGTAGTCAGTGCACAAATCTTGTGTCTGGTTGGACCAGTTTTACTTACCAGTTCCTTAAAGTTCCGCAGGACAGCTGCTGACATCTTCAGAATGGTTCCCTTCTCTGTGTTCATCATAGTCCCCTTCATGGAGCTTCTCCTCCCTGCTTACCTCTACTTCTTCCCCAATGCTCTGCCCAGTACCTTCCAGACTGCTTCTAGCAAGGTATGTAAGGGAGGAGAGAGAGAATGTGTGTGTGTGTGTGTGTGTGTGTTGAGTTGTGCATGTGTGTGTGTTGAGTTGTGCGTGTGTGTGTGTGTGTGTTGAGTTGTGTGTGTGTGTGTTGAGTTGTGTGTGTGTTGAGTTGTGCGTGTGTGTGTGTTGAGTTGTGCGTGTGTGTGTGTGTTGAGTTTAGCGTGTGTGTGTGTTGAGTTGTGCGTGTGTGTGTGTGTGTTGAGTTGTGCGTGTGTGTGTATTGAGTTGTGCGTGTGTGTTGTGTGTATGTGTGTATTGGTAGTTTGTGTGCAGGTGTGATGTGTGGTAATGGCTACATGTGTGATCTGTAGGTGTGTGTGTGTGTGTGTGTGTGTGTGTGCTAAGTGTTCTTGGCACCAAAATATGATACAGGTATGCTATATGGCTGTATACAAAGTGTAGGGGGGGGAGGATAACAGTGTGGTTTAGTTCCATATGCATGTGTTGTGCTTGTGGGAAGTTTATTACTTGTGAGGGGCTAACTACTGTAAATAAGGAAAATGAATTCAATGTTTTGTTGCAGAACACAGCAATTAGAGCATAAAACTGCACCATTAAAAAATCTTGTTAGTAACGTGACAGCGCAATTGCATGTTATCATAGGAGGACCGTAAGAAGAAGGAACTGAAAATGAAGCTACAGATGGCTAAGTTTTTGCAGGATACAATGAAGGAGATGGCAGTTGAGAGCAAGAACCCAGGGAAGAAGGACGCTGTTAGGGAGTTTGCTGAGTTCATAGAGAAGGTGGGTACACCTTGAACAGGTGATGGTTATGCCTTGCGTGTCAGTATGCAACATGTACACATTGCATGTAACACAGCTATGTTCAAATGTGGGAACTTGCTGGTGTCCTTGCCTGGTATCCTGGCATGCGATGAATAGAAAAGTTCATGATCAGATTATTATGTACTCAGGATGTGATATCACATACCTGTAGCTCTGATACCTTTACAGGTAAAAAGAAAACGAAACGTGCTAGGTGATGTTTGCAATGTGTACAACAAAGCTGGAGGCAAAGGACTTCTTCGTAACGTACAAGCGAAGCGCTACTAGTGATGTCACATCCTGTGTACAATATAGTCAGATACTGAGCTTGAGATCTATATATTCAATACAAAACTCTCACCCTCCTTCACCTCCCTCACTCCCCACACTCCCCCACCTCCCTTGCTCTACCCCTTCACTCACTCATTCCATTCCTTCACACATGCACACAGATTCGCTCCACCGGGGAGCAGGCTAGCAGTGATGAAATCCTTAGGTTCTCAAAGTTGTTTGAAAACGAGCTGACTCTGGACAACCTGTCGAATCCTCAGCTCACTGCCCTGTGCAAGCTGCTTCTACTTCAGCCCATTGGAAATGGTAGCTTCCTCAGGTTCCAACTGAGAACCAAACTTAGGCAGCTCTTGGCTGATGATAAGGTCAGAGCAGTGTGGTTCCCTTGACAAACCATGACACCCTTGAACCCTCACCCTCAATGACACCCTTGACCCTCACCCCCTAATGACACCCTTGAGCCCTCACCCCCTAATGACACCCTTGACCCCTCACCCCTAATGACACCCCAGATGGCACCAGCTCATGGCATCATCACATGCAGCTGGGGTGGTGTGCATATGTAGCTCACTGTCGTGTGTTGTGGGTGGGTTGACTTTTGAATATGATGGGTGACCATGGGTGTGGTCTTTTGGGTGATGTGGGTGGGTGTGGTCCTTTGGGTTGGGTGATGTGGGTGTGGTCCTTTGGGTAGTGGCCATGGGTGATGTGGGTGTGGTCCTTGGGTAGTGGCCATGGGGATGTGGGTGTGATCCTTTGGGTAGTGGCCATGGGTGATGTGGGTGTGGTCCTTTGGGTAGTGGCCATGGGTGATGTGGGTGTGGTCCTTTGGGTAGTGACCATGGGTGATGTGGGTGTGGTCCTTTGGGTAGTGGCCATGGGTGATGTGGGTGTGGTCCTTTGGGTAGTGGCCATGGTTGATGTGGGTGTGTTCCTTCATGCAGATGATACAAAGTGAGGGTGTGGACTCCCTGACGGTGGAAGAGCTGCAGTCAGCCTGTCAGGCCAGGGGGATGAGGGCCATAGGGCTCTCCATGGACAGGCTCAGGTCACAGCTATCACAGGTACAGTATGCTTACGTGTCTTTGTGGCTTCCTGATCAATAGCACTTACGTGTGCATGCTTTAGATTTTGAGGTGCTTGTGGTGTGACCCCTCCAAAACTTCCCAATAACACCTTTCCTCCCCCCTCCCCCCTCCTCTCTCCCCTCCCCCTGTAGTGGCTGGACTTGCACCTGGTCAAACAAATCCCTGCTTCCCTCCTCCTGCTCTCAAGGGCCCTGTACCTCCCAGAGCACATCCCAGCTTCAGATGCCCTCAAGGCCACACTGTCTGCACTACCTGAAACCATCGTAAGTGGATCATACATGCTCCACACACACACACACACACACACACACACACACACACACACACACACACACACACACATGCATGCACATCTTTGTTCTGTTTCTCTCCCCCTCCTCCCACCTCTCCAATTTCCCTCTAATTTCTCCCCCCTCTCCCTCCCTCTCTCTCTCTCTCTCTCTCTCTCTCTCTCTCTCTCTCTCTCTCTCTCTGTCTCTCTCTCTCTAGGTGGATGAAGCTGAGGTCAAAATGGCTTACACTAGTGGAGAACTAGCCCATAGTAAGACAAGGTTGGATGTGATCAAACAGCAGGAACTGTTGATCAAAGAGGAGGCCAAGGAACGAGAAATGGTAAGGATGCCAGCGGAGGGTTGGGGTAGGATGACAGGAGGGTAGGTCGTTTAGTAGGAAGATTCATAAATACATTATCACCATACTGTAATTGCCTCCATACAACCAATTAATTCAAGAGCTGAAACAATAGAATCAACACTCTGCTATAACTACAACTTAAACTATTTTGTCATTCACTATCTTGTGGAAGGATATGATACATCCTGGGTATGGTTAGTTCATATTAATAAGCTATAACAAGATACCCTTACACATGTAAACATGGTTATAAGTAGATGTGTACTGTTGCTGTTGTGTAGAGGGAGAACGAGAAAAAGGAGAGGGAGAAGGAGAAGGAGAGGGAGAAGGCAGAAGAGATCAGGGATGTGTCTCCGGCCATGGAGGTGTGTTTTGATCCATGTGTATGGGCATACATGTATGCTAGCTATATGGACACACGATAGCTGTGTGTGGACATATGCTAGGTGTGTATGGACATATGTTAGCTGTGTATGGACATATGCTAGGTGTGTATGGACATATGTTAGCTGTGTATGGACATATGTTAGCTGTGTATGGACATATGCTAGGTGTGTATGGACATATGTTAGCTGTGTATGGACATATGCTAGGTGTGTATGGACACACAGTAGCTGTGTATGGACATACATGTATGCTAGCTGTATGGACACACAGTAGCTGTATATGGACATACATGTATGCTAGCTGTATGGACACATAGTAGCTGTGTATGGACATACATGTATGCTAGCTGTATGGACACATAGTAGCTGTGTATGGACACATAGTGGCTGTGTATGGGCATACATGTATGCTAGCTGTATGGACACACAGTAGCTGTGTATGGACATACATGTGTGGACATATGCTAGGTGTGTATGGACATATGTTAGCTGTGTATGGACATGTGATAGGTGTGTATGGACGTACGCTAGCTGTGTATGGACATATGTTAGCTGTGTATGGACATATGCTAGGTGTGCATGGACATATGTTTGCTTTATAATGGACATATGTATAGGGGACATATGTGTATCCAGGCATATTTTAGTTGTGTATGGACGTGTGTTTTCACTGCATTCAGCACACTCACGTTTGCATGTAGGATTCTGTTCCTGTGGTGCGCGTGTCACCATCGGTAACTGATGATAAGGAGGAGGTTATTTCTGTGTCTGACATCCGAGCTCTCCATGAGGCAGTGTCCCAGTTCAAGGATGACACCAAGGAGATCCTAATGGAGCTATTGGAGGACAGAGAGGAGCATGTGGAAGTAAGTGGGCATGGTGGTTATCTGGGCACTAATTAGAGAATGTTTAAGTGCATATGTGTATGAAGTGAGGTGCTAGATAGGACAGACATGCTCAAATACAGTGCAGCAGGGAGAGATTGGCAGTGCAATAGAAAAACGTACGGCCTGGGGGAAAGGGGTTGGGTCAAGTGGGGGTCAAACAGGGACGTGCATACTTGCACACTGTACGTGTGTGGTTCATATTTCATTGCAGGTGAAACACAGTTACATGTAGCTAGCATGTGCATTCTTTGCGTGTTAAGTATCTTGATATTGGTCGCATCATGTCTCCCATATGCAACAGGATGTGGCTGATCTAGCAGAAGAGTGCAAAGGTCGGGAGCTGGAGGAGTCCAAAGGGTCAGTGCGTCTTGGCAAGAGGGTGGACACCATGCTCAGCAAGATAGAGTCAACCTTGGAAAAGCTTGAAGGGGCATCTAACAGTGCTGCAGGCAAGTAAGTGATGACGTAGGGCCTGGGCTGAAGAGTGACGGGGGGGGGGGGGGGGGGGGTTATGGTTTACAGTATATTTAAAGCTCATCTAAATTGTGTGGACTTAACCCCCCCTCTTGCAAACTATTCCCACATATAGATATTTAGGTAGTTTATAAGTGCATTCTTTTTATGCCCCTTTATGGAGTACATTGTTATTGATAGTAAATTAAAGTGTATGTATGCGGGCGGATATGAGGTTCTATAACAAAGTGACACGCCCAGCATTTGCTTAGTGGCATAAACAGGGTTTAACAAGGACAACACAAACCTGGCTCCATTTACCCCTTGCAACGTGGATGTCTGATGTGTAGAGCACACGCAGACTTGGCTCGGGGAGAGTGGACAACACCTCTACACACATCAGTGACATTAAAACGTGGCTCATTGGTGTGTGCCATGCAAACAAAGTTCATTGGTGTATTGGATCTGTGCCATGCAAACAAAGTTCATTGGTGTATTGGATCTGTGCCATGCAAAGAAGGCTCACGTATCTCTTGATAAGGATTATGAAATGGCTTACACCTATCACACACACATGCACATGCACACACACACACACACACACACACACACACACACACACACAGGAGTGCCGCTACCATCACCACTGAGGAGCTTGCAGCTGTGTTGGCTCTGAAGAATGCCTACCAAGGCTCAAAGTTCAGTAAAATAGTAGACGCTCTGGATGAAGACCTTGATGGAAGCCTTAACCTGGAGGAAGTTGTCGAGGTTTGTTGTGTAGCACGGTCCTACTGATTTGAATTTATATCTAGAGGTGTCATTTGCTAGAAATTGTTGAATTTTTTGTCATTCAATTGTGCCACCACTTATAACGCAATATAAACAGGATCGTAACATTTGATGCCTGCAATTTGAAACATACGCATAATTAAAATTTCAGGTCTTTTTAACTCCATGATAGACAGACCAATATTCAGCATGTAAGAAAGACGTTGTAGAGGACTTGGGTATCTCCTAGAATATTGAAAACATGTTAGGTCCCTTTTTGCAGCAACAGTCCTATTATATCTTATGACATGTAAATAGTAACATGAATTACGGAGCATGAATTGGAAGATAGGATATTTGGAGGCCACTGGTATCAGTGGGTGAAATGATATAGTTATACCAATGTGCAGTTTTAGCTGGTTGAAGAGAAGTTCACAATGATCACTGTTATCCAATGCCTGGCATTGTTTTCCCCACTTAACACCCCCTCAGGTAATTGAGAACCTGGCCATGGAAGATTCAGAAATCAAGAGAGAGCATCTGGCCCAGCTTACCAAACTGGTCAAGAAAGAACTCACTATAGAAGAGGAGGAAGAGGAAGAGAAGAAGAAAGAAGATGAGAAGAGGAAACGTTTAGCTGAAGGCGCTAGTATTAGCAATCAACGATAAAGGTTTCTGCTGCCTTTATTATTTAATCATCATCGTATTTGTTTTCAAATAGTTCAGTTGAAAGATAAGGTCTTTAGCAGTTACATCTGTATGACAGACTTGGGGCAAACCTGAGGTACAAGGGGCATACCTGAGGTAAAGGGGGCAGACCTGAGGTACAAGGGGCATACCTGAGGTACGAGGGGGCAGACCTGAGGTACGAGGGGGCAGACCTGAGGTACGAGGGGGCAGACATGACGGTACGTGGGGGCAGACCTGAGGTACGAGGGGGCAGACCTGAGGTACGAGGGGGCAGACATGACGTACGAGGGGGCAGACCTGAGGTACGAGGGGGCAGACATGACGTACGAGGGGGCAGACCTGAGGTACGAGGGAGCAGACCTGAGGTACGAGGGGGCAGACCTGAGGTACGAGGGGGCAGACCTGAGGTACGAGGGGGCAGACATGACGGTACGTGGGGGCAGACCTGAGGTACGAGGGGGCAGACCTGAGGTACGAGGGGGCAGACCTGAGGTACGAGGGGGCAGACCTGAGGTACGAGGGAGCAGACCTGAGGTACGAGGGGGCAGACATGACGGTACGTGGGGGCAGACCTGAGGTACGAGGGGGCAGACCTGAGGTACGTGGGGGCAGACCTGAGGTACGAGGGGGCAGACCTGAGGTACGAGGGAGCAGACATGACGTACGAGGGAGCAGACCTGAGGTGTATATGGTTCAATGTTGTTCCAATAGGTCAGTACTTGATATGTTAATTGAAAGCTGAGGATGGGTGAAGTTTTCAGACAGTTTGATATGCAGTTGTCAAAGATTTGGGTATCTCGTGATAGAGCAGTTGAGTTTCAATTGAATCTGAACTTCTCTCGGAGCGCTACAATCCGTTGTATGCGTGCTATTATACAGCCTGCCAAAAGTATCAGATACATAACTGAGCACAAGCTGCATTCCTTAGCTACTGGGGACGGTAACGTATAAAGCCTCATCAGTGAGTACATTGTGAGCTAGTAACCTATACCGATAATCCAATAATGAGCGCATTTGCAAATGAATTTTTAATCTGCAAAAACTGTCAACTTGAATACCTTCAATAGCCTTTGTTATATTTTAGGCAACGCGCCATGATAAAGTGGTTTGGGAGTGATAGTAACTATACTGAGTCGACCTGTGAATCAGAGACTACTATATCTATGCAAACATGTCCCAGAAATACTTAATAGTATATCTGCACACACACACACACACACACACACACACACAAACACACATACATGACAAGGCAGCTGTCTAATGTAGCATAACACAGGCAGGATGAAGGAGGTAAGGAGTAAAAATGTGATGACTTACTTGAGAGGATGGAGGAGCTTGATAGAAAAGTCTGCGGGATGAGGACTCAATAAAGGCAGTAAATAAAACAGATGACATGACTAAAACAAGTTGATAACATACCTTGAGAGATGAAATCTTTGCAGGTGGCCTCTGCTCTTGCAGTACCTGAAATGAAATGAAGGCACAATACAACGTGAAATAAAGAAATGACAAAAAAAAACTTCAATCCACATAGAGGATGGATGAAATAATAATGGAAATTACAAAAACAAATAAAGCTGAGAACAAGCAAGATAAAGAGAGGATGAAGAAGTGGGAGGTAAGAAGTGATGACTTACTTGAAAAAAGGAGGAGTGGATAGAAGAAGTCTTCATAATATGATGAGACTGTGGCATCCCTATACTGTAGACCAAAGGCATGGTGTTAATAACTTTTAAACTAGTTGATAATGCATACAATGTGAAATGAGATAAAAAAAATGAATAAAAAAACACATCAAAAATAAATGAAGTAAAGAGCAAACACAAGAGAAAGAGAGGATGAAGGAATGGGATAGATCTAATTACATGCACTCTGACCCCACTCCTCTGCACCAAACAAATGGGGAAGTGTTCAGCTGTGTAGTTGGGATCGTCATCAATGGTTATTTTCATTGCAGTATGGGTAACCAGTCATGACCCCTTTGTTCCAAATCCAATAGCCAACTCTATTGCCAACTCAGCATAGTTTTGTGCAAATTATTGTTTTGAGGCCTAAAATATAATAAAGCATGCTATCATGATAATAGTTTACTAAGCTAGTTCTATAGATGTTTAAATGTGTGTACGAAAGAACAAAAATAAATAGAGTTCATAACCCAATGTACCCTCTGAGAGGTGATTGCAAGCTCCCAACTGATTGGTGAAGACAATGGTGGTGTAAGAAGCAAGGAAACAAGGCTTCTGACTGAAATGGAAAAATGAAATAGACCTATATTAGCACACACACAGTTAAAATATGACAATATGCTAATACAGGCCTATTTCACTTTCCCTTTTCAGTCAGAAGCTTTGTTTCCTGACCTTTTGACACCCCGCCATTGTCTTCCACCCCTAACAACTTTCTCTTAGATCTGAATGTTTTTATTACTTGTTTGATTGCTATGCATGAATACATGAATGTACATCAGTATTGTCAACCCCAGGGACACCCACCAATGAAGGTCCAGCTCTTGATAGCAGGGGCTCTTGCACAGGACCTTGCCAAAGTGAGGCTGAGGCTGCCATAAATGTAAGTAGTGGCCTGGGACATGGGTAGTGGCAAGACATGATACTGTGTCCCTTCAGCACCCATCAAGCAGCCATAGATCTCTACCTTATGTGTTATTATATGTACTTTTATACATAACAACACATGACTAACATATAAACTAAACAGTAAAATACACTGCTAACATAATCTAAGACCTAGATAACAATGGAGATGTCAAAGGCTGCTGGATTTCCTTGATCCCAGTCCTATCCACCGACCTTGACTGGGAGAGGTGTGGGCTGAGCCCTACCACCTGGACAGACAATTGTGCCATATATCAAAATCAAGACAAACAAACACACATTCAACCATAATAAAACACACTTGCAATACTACAAAGATCAGCGAAGGAAGGCAGTGCCTCTGATGGGGAGGCTGCATTTCCCCTTTGTACAGCCACTGAAAGGTGCTGGAGCAGGTTAACATTTGTGTCATCAGTTGTGACACTAATTCAGTGACCCAGCTCTTTGAGGATAATTACCTCATTCTAAATAGTTTTATATTTTCATACCATGAAAATATCAGTACCAGAAAAATAATTGTTCTTTGCCTGCTGTCACAGCAAGTTCCAAAGGTCATCGCGTGACCCACTTGTAGACTTGTAGATGTTAATAATAGTAACTACGTTTGATTGACAAAAATTTTGCACATGGTGGGCGTGGTAATTCTAATAGTGTTATTTATTTATGGAACATAAGGTTGTCATGTTGGGTGCACAGGCCTGTGGAAAGACCAGCCTGTTGGAGCGCTACATGCGTGGAACGTTCAATACAGCCGAGTACCAGTGTGTGAGTCATACCCATAGCTGCATGCGATATGGCTTAAAAACTAATACGGGACATAAAGACTGGACGGTAGGCCTACTGCTCACGATGACGGAGTATTAAATGGTGGCGCGTACGTTGCTGCCAGGCCTACTACATCCCGTCACCACGTTACTGTGGATACACAATGTATTCCAAATGTGTGTGTGTGTGTGTGTGTGTGTGTGTGTGTGTGTGTGTGTGTGTGTGTGTATGCATGTGTATGTGTGTGTGTGTGTGTGTGTGTGTGTGTGTGTGTGTGTGTGTGTGTGTGTTGCAGAGATATCAAGTCACACGCATTAGGCGTGATACACACGCATGTACGTTCCGACTCCGTGTATTGAAACACATGTTTTTATATGGGATGTATATGGCGTCACGCGCATTTTGAGGCATATGACCTAGCTAAGCATCTCTGACGAGGCAGTATGCACCTATCAATGGTCTTCCCCCGCTTCCCCCAGTGCAGACACAGATAGGCTTAAGGTGGTGTGTGGGATACAACATTTAATTATTCATGAGAAATGATTTACGTGGGCGTGTTTTCTATATGTATATGGAGATTTGATTGTTTAGAGTGCCCCGGGGGGAGGGGGGAGAGGAGGCATTTGAAACCAAATCACCACAGTCACCTTGCTTGTACTCCCATTGATTGTAACTGCAGTGTGCATGCAGCAGATGAAAGTCGTTTTACACGCTTTACAAAGTCCGATCATCCCCAGTGACACGTGTGAGGAGAGGTTGATCCCCCATCTGAGAACACTAAGTGATCACCACTGATGGCACATTAACTGTGTAGTGTGTAGCCCCCCCGTCCCATTAATATCCCCATCCCCTTAATGCACCTTGAGTACAAGTGTGTGTAGTGTGTAGCCCCCGTCCCATTAATATCCCCCTAATGCATCTTGAGTACACAGTGGTGTAGTGTGTAGCCCCCCGTCCCATTAATATCCCCCTAATGTACCTTGAGTACACAGTGGTGTAGTGTGTAGCCCCCGTCCCATTAATATCCCCCTAATGTACCTTGAGTACACAGTGGTGTAGTGTGTAGCCCCCCGTCCCATTAATATCCCCCTAATGTACCTTGAGTACACAGTGGTGTAGTGTGTAGCCCCCCCCCGTCCCATTAATATCCCCCTAATGCACCTTGAGTACACAGTGGTGTAGTGTGTAGCCCCCCCCCGTCCCATTAATATCCCCCTAATGCACCTTGAGTACACAGTGGTGTAGTGTGTAGCCCCCCCCCGTCCCATTAATATCCCCCTAATGTACCTTGAGTACACAGTGGTGTAGTGTGTAGCCCCCCCCCGTCCCATTAATATCCCCCTAATGCACCTTGAGTACACAGTGGTGTAGTGTGTAGCCCCCGTCCCATTAATATCCCCCTAATGCACCTTGAGTACACAGTGGTGTAGTGTGTAGCCCCCCCCCGTCCCATTAATATCCCCCTAATGCACCTTGAGTACACAGTGGTGTAGTGTGTAGCCCCCGTCCCATTAATATCCCCCTAATGCACCTTGAGTACACAGTGGTGTAGTGTGTAGCCCCCCCCGTCCCATTAATATCCCCCTAATGCACCTTGAGTACACAGTGGTGTAGTGTGTAGCCCCCCGTCCCATTAATATCCCCCTAATGCACCTTGAGTACACAGTGTGTGTAGTGTGTAGCCCCCGTCCCATTAATATCCCCCTAATGCACCTTGAGTACACAGTGGTGTAGTGTGTAGCCCCCCATCCCATTAATATCCCCATCACCCTAATGCACCTTGAGTACACAGTGGTGTAGTGTGTAGCCCCCCCCCGTCCCATTAATATCCCCCTAATGCACCTTGAGTACACAGTGGTGTAGTGTGTAGCCCCCGTCCCATTAATATCCCCCTAATGCACCTTGAGTACACAGTGGTGTAGTGTGTAGCCCCCCCCCGTCCCATTAATATCCCCCTAATGCACCTTGAGTACACAGTGGTGTAGTGTGTAGCCCCCCGTCCCATTAATATCCCCCTAATGCACCTTGAGTACACAGTGGTGTAGTGTGTAGCCCCCCCCCGTCCCATTAATATCCCCCTAATGCACCTTGAGTACACAGTGGTGTAGTGTGTAGCCCCCGTCCCATTAATATCCCCCTAATGCACCTTGAGTACACAGTGGTGTAGTGTGTAGCCCCCCGTCCCATTAATATCCCCCTAATGCACCTTGAGTACACAGTGGTGTAGTGTGTAGCCCCCCGTCCCATTAATATCCCCCTAATGCACCTTGAGTACACAGTGTGTGTAGTGTGTAGCCCCCGTCCCATTAATATCCCCCTAATGCACCTTGAGTACACAGTGGTGTAGTGTGTAGCCCCCCATCCCATTAATATCCCCATCACCCTAATGCACCTTGAGTACACAGTGGTGTAGTGTGTAGCCCCCCCCCGTCCCATTAATATCCCCCTAATGCACCTTGAGTACACAGTGGTGTAGTGTGTAGCCCCCGTCCCATTAATATCCCCCTAATGCACCTTGAGTACACAGTGGTGTAGTGTGTAGCCCCCCCCCGTCCCATTAATATCCCCCTAATGCACCTTGAGTACACAGTGGTGTAGTGTGTAGCCCCCCGTCCCATTAATATCCCCCTAATGCACCTTGAGTACACAGTGTGTGTAGTGTGTAGCCCCCGTCCCATTAATATCCCCCTAATGCACCTTGAGTACACAGTGGTGTAGTGTGTAGCCCCCGTCCCATTAATATCCCCCTAATGCACCTTGAGTACACAGTGTGTGTAGTGTGTAGCCCCCGTCCCATTAATATCCCCCTAATGCACCTTGAGTACACAGTGGTGTAGTGTGTAGCCCCCGTCCCATTAATATCCCCCTAATGCACCTTGAGTACACAGTGGTGTAGTGTGTAGCCCCCCATCCCATTAATATCCCCATCCCCCTAATGCATCTTGAGTACACAGTGGTGTAGTGTGTAGCCCCCGTCCCATTAATATCCCCCTAATGCACCTTGAGTACACAGTGGTGTAGTGTGTAGCCCCCCCCCGTCCCATTAATATCCCCCTAATGCACCTTGAGTACACAGTGGTGTAGTGTGTAGCCCCCCGTCCCATTAATATCCCCCTAATGCACCTTGAGTACACAGTGTGTGTAGTGTGTAGCCCCCGTCCCATTAATATCCCCCTAATGCACCTTGAGTACACAGTGGTGTAGTGTGTAGCCCCCCATCCCATTAATATCCCCATCCCCCTAATGCATCTTGAGTACACAGTGGTGTAGTGTGTAGCCCCCGTCCCATTAATATCCCCCTAATGCACCTTGAGTACACAGTGGTGTAGTGTGTAGCCCCCGTCCCATTAATATCCCCCTAATGCACCTTGAGTACACAGTGTGTGTAGTGTGTAGCCCCCGTCCCATTAATATCCCCCTAATGCACCTTGAGTACACAGTGGTGTAGTGTGTAGCCCCCGTCCCATTAATATCCCCCTAATGCACCTTGAGTACACAGTGGTGTAGTGTGTAGCCCCCCGTCCCATTAATATCCCCCTAATGCACCTTGAGTACACAGTGGTGTAGTGTGTAGCCCCCGTCCCATTTATATCCCCATCACACTAATGCACCTTGAGTACACAGTGGTGTAGTGTATAGCCCCCGTCCCATTAATATCCCCATCACACTAATGCACCTTGAGTACACAGTGGTGTAGTGTGTAGCCCCCCCCCGTCCCATTAATATCCCCCTAATGCACCTTGAGTACACAGTGTGTGTAGTGTGTAGCCCCCGTCCCATTAATATCCCCCTAATGCACCTTGAGTACACAGTGGTGTAGTGTGTAGCCCCCCGTCCCATTAATATCCCCCTAATGCACCTTGAGTACACAGTGGTGTAGTGTGTAGCCCCCCGTCCCATTAATATCCCCCTAATGCACCTTGAGTACACAGTGGTGTAGTGTGTAGCCCCCGTCCCATTTATATCCCCATCACACTAATGCACCTTGAGTACACAGTGGTGTAGTGTATAGCCCCCGTCCCATTAATATCCCCATCACACTAATGCACCTTGAGTACACAGTGGTGTAGTGTGTAGCCCCCCCCCGTCCCATTAATATCCCCCTAATGCACCTTGAGTACACAGTGGTGTAGTGTGTAGCCCCCCGTCCCATTAATATCCCCCTAATGCACCTTGAGTACACAGTGGTGTAGTGTGTAGCCCCCCGTCCCATTAATATCCCCCTAATGCACCTTGAGTACACAGTGGTGTAGTGTGTAGCCCCCGTCCCATTTATATCCCCATCACACTAATGCACCTTGAGTACACAGTGGTGTAGTGTATAGCCCCCGTCCCATTAATATCCCCATCACACTAATGCACCTTGAGTACACAGTGGTGTAGTGTGTAGCCCCCCCCCGTCCCATTAATATCCCCCTAATGCACCTTGAGTACACAGTGGTGTAGTGTGTAGCCCCCGTCCCATTTATATCCCCATCACACTAATGCACCTTGAGTACACAGTGGTGTAGTGTATAGCCCCCGTCCCATTTATATCCCCATCACACTAATGCACCTTGAGTACACAGTGGTGTAGTGTATAGCCCCCGTCCCATTAATATCCCCATCACCCTAATGCACCTTGAGTACACAGTGGTGTAGTGTGTAGCCCCCGTCCCATTAATATCCCCCTAATGCACCTTGAGTACACAGTGGTGTAGTATGTAGCCCCCGTCCCATTAATATCCCCCTAATGCATTTTGAGTACACAGGGGTGTAGTGTGTAGCCCCCCCGTCCCATTAATATCCCCCTAATGTACCTTGAGTACACAGTGGTGTAGTGTGTAGCCCCCCGTCCCATTAATATCCCCCTAATGCATTTTGAGTACACAGGGGTGTAGTGTGTAGCCCCCCCGTCCCATTAATATCCCCCTAATGTACCTTGAGTACACAGTGGTGTAGTGTGTAGCCCCCCGTCCCATTAATATCCCCCTAATGCACCTTGAGTACACAGTGGTGTAGTGTGTAGCCCCCCGTCCCATTAATATCCCCCTAATGCACCTTGAGTACACAGTGGTGTAGTGTGTTGCATTGCACAATGACATTGGTACCTATCTCTGTGTGACTAGTCTATTGGAGCTGCCTTTGCAACGAAGAGAGTGGAAGTGGGAGGAAAGTCGGTGATAATTGGAATATGGGTAAGATTAAGGAGTAGGGATGGGGGAGGGGTCAGAGGGAGGATGAGGGAGGATGGGGGAGGGGTCATAGGGAGGATGAGGGAGGGTCATAGGGAGGATGGGGGAGGGGTCAGAGGGAGGATAGGGGAGGGGTCATAGAGAGGATGGGGGAGGGGTCAGAGGGAGGCTGGGGAGGGGTCAGAGGGAGGATGGGGAGGGGTCAGAGGGAGGATGGGGGAGGGGTTGGAGGGAGGATGATAAGACAAGAGTGAGAAAGGTGAAAGAGGACAGGAAGAGAGTGAAGGTGTAATTAATATTAGTACGATTTTGCATCCTCGTCTTTTGATCAGCTCAAAGTCCTTTTATTTTATTTTCCATGACAACCATAGGACACCGCTGGGTCGGAAAAGTATGAGTCAATGACACGTATCTACTACAGAGGAGCAGCTGCTGCTGTGGTGTGCTTTGGTAAGTGCACTAACCATGATATTATCGTAAGGTTTTGATTTATAATCCTTAGTCATCATTCGCTTTGTATATTACAAATGGTGTAAAAACAAAGTGTTCATGGTTACTTAACTATTGAACTAAGCATGACCTTACCTACTGTGCTATACTGCACTGAGTGGTGCTCTTGAGTGGTGCTCTTGAGTGGTGCTCTTGAGTGGTGCTCTTGAGTGGTGCTCTTGAGTGGTGCTCTCGAGTGGTGCTCTTGAGTGGTGCTCTCGAGTGGTGCTCTCGAGTGGTGCTCTTGAGTGGTGCTCTCGAGTGGTGCTCTTGAGTGGTGCTCTCGAGTGGTGCTCTTGAGTGGTGGTCTTGAGTGGTGGTCTTGAGTGGTGCTCTTGAGTGGTGGTCTTGAGTGGTGGTCTTGAGTGGTGCTCTTGAGTGGTGCTCTTGAGTGGTGGCCTCGAGTGGTGCTCTTGAGTGGTGCTCTCGAGTGGTGCTCTTGAGTGGTGGTCTTGAGTGGTGGTCTTGAGTGGTGCTCTTGAGTGGTGGTCTTGAGTGGTGCTCTTGAGTGGTGCTCTTGAGTGGTGCTCTTGAGTGGTGGCCTCGAGTGGTGCTCTTGAGTGGTGCTCTCGAGTGGTGCTCTTGAGTGGTGGTCTTGAGTGGTGGTCTTGAGTGGTGCTCTTGAGTGGTGGTCTTGAGTGGTGCTCTTGAGTGGTGGTCTTGAGTGGTGCTCTTGAGTGGTGGTCTTGAGTGGTGCTCTTGAGTGGTGGTCTTGAGTGGTGCTCTTGAGTGGTGGTCTTGAGTGGTGCTCTTGAGTGGTGGCCTCGAGTGGTGCTCTTGAGTGGTGCTCTCGAGTGGTGCTCTCGAGTGGTGCTCTTGAGTGGTGCTCTTGAGTGGTGGTCTTGAGTGGTGCTCTTGAGTGGTGCTCTTGATTGGTGCTCTTGAGTGGTGCTCTTGAGTGGTGCTCTTGAGTGGTGCTCTTGAGTGGTGCTCTCGAGTGGTGCTCTTGAGTGGTGCTCTTGAGTGGTGCTCTTGAGTGGTGCTCTTGAGTGGTGCTCTTGAGTGGTGCTCTTGAGTGGTGCTCTCGAGTGGTGCTCTTGAGTGGTGCTCTTGAGTGGTGCTCTTGAGTGGTGGCCTCGAGTGGTGCTCTTGAGTGGTGCTCTTGAGTGGTGCTCTTGAGTGGTGGCCTCGAGTGGTGCTCTTGAGTGGTGCTCTTGAGTGGTGCTCTTGAGTGGTGCTCTTGAGTGGTGCTCTTGAGTGGTGCTCTTGAGTGGTGCTCTCGAGTGGTGCTCTTGAGTGGTGCTCTTGAGTGGTGCTCTTGAGTGGTGGCCTCGAGTGGTGCTCTTGAGTGGTGCTCTTGAGTGGTGCTCTCGAGTGGTGCTCTTGAGTGGTGGTCTTGAGTGGTGGTCTTGAGTGGTGCTCTTGAGTGGTGGTCTTGAGTGGTGCTCTTGAGTGGTGGTCTTGAGTGGTGCTCTTGAGTGGTGGTCTTGAGTGGTGCTCTTGAGTGGTGGTCTTGAGTGGTGCTCTTGAGTGGTGGCCTCGAGTGGTGCTCTTGAGTGGTGCTCTTGAGTGGTGCTCTTGAGTGGTGCTCTTGAGTGGTGCTCTTGAGTGGTGGTCTTGAGTGGTGGTCTTGAGTGGTGGTCTTGAGTGGTGGTCTTGAGTGGTGGTCTTGAGTGGTGCTCTTGAGTGGTGCTCTTGAGTGGTGGCCTTGAGTGGTGCTCTTGAGTGGTGCTCTTGAGTGGTGCTCTTGAGTGGTGCTCTTGAGTGGTGGTCTTGAGTGGTGGTCTTGAGTGGTGGTCTTGAGTGGTGCTCTTGAGTGGTGGTCTTGAGTGGTGCTCTTGAGTGGTGCTCTTGAGTGGTGGTCTTGAGTGGTGGTCTTGAGTGGTGCTCTTGAGTGGTGGCCTCGAGTGGTGCTCTTGAGTGGTGCTCTTGAGTGGTGCTCTTGAGTGGTGCTCTTGAGTGGTGCTCTTGAGTGGTGCTCTTGAGTGGTGCTCTTGAGTGGTGCTCTTGAGTGGTGGTCTTGAGTGGTGCTCTCGAGTGGTGCTCTTGAGTGGTGGTCTTGAGTGGTGGTCTTGAGTGGTGGTCTTGAGTGGTGGTCTTGAGTGGTGGTCTTGAGTGGTGGTCTTGAGTGGTGCTCTCGAGTGGTGCTCTCGAGTGGTGCTCTTGAGTGGTGGTCTTGAGTGGTGGTCTTGAGTGGTGCTCTTGAGTGGTGGCCTCGAGTGGTGCTCTTGAGTGGTGCTCTTGAGTGGTGCTCTTGAGTGGTGCTCTTGAGTGGTGGTCTTGAGTGGTGGTCTTGAGTGGTGCTCTTGAGTGGTGGTCTTGAGTGGTGCTCTTGAGTGGTGCTCTCAAGTGGTGCTCTTGAGTGGTGCTCTCGAGTGGTGCTCTTGAGTGGTGGTCTTGAGTGGTGCTCTTGAGTGGTGGTCTTGGGTGGTGCTCTTGAGTGGTGCTCTTGAGTGGTGCTCTTGAGTGGTGGTCTTGAGTGGTGGTCTTGAGTGGTGGTCTTGAGTGGTGGTCTTGAGTGGTGGTCTTGAGTGGTGGTCTTGAGTGGTGCTCTTGAGTGGTGGTCTTGAGTGGTGCTCTTGAGTGGTGGTCTTGAGTGGTGGTCTTGAGTGGTGGTCTTGAGTGGTGGTCTTGAGTGGTGCTCTTGAGTGGTGGTCTTGGGTGGTGCTCTTGAGTGGTGCTCTTGAGTGGTGCTCTTGAGTGGTGCTCTTGAGTGGTGGTCTTGAGTGGTGGTCTTGAGTGGTGCTCTTGAGTGGTGCTCTTGAGTGGTGCTCTTGAGTGGTGCTCTTGAGTGGTGGTCTTGAGTGGTGGTCTTGAGTGGTGCTCTCGAGTGGTGGTCTTGAGTGGTGGTCTTGAGTGGTGCTCTTGAGTGGTGCTCTCGAGTGGTGCTCTCGAGTGGTGCTCTTGAGTGGTGCTCTTGAGTGGTGCTCTTGAGTGGTGCTCTTGAGTGGTGCTCTCGAGTGGTGCTCGTGAGTGGTGCTCTCGAGTGGTGCTCTTGAATGGTGGTCTTGAGTGGTGGTCTTGAGTGGTGGTCTTGAGTGGTGGTCTTGAGTGGTGGTCTTGAGTGGTGCTCTTGAGTGGTGGTCTTGAGTGGTGGTCTTGAGTGGTGGTCTTGAGTGGTGGTCTTGAGTGGTGGTCTTGAGTGGTGGTCTTGAGTGGTGGTCTTGAGTGGTGCTCTCGAGTGGTGCTCTTGAATGGTGCTCTTGAGTGGTGCTCTTGAGTGGTGCTCTTGAGTGGTGCTTCACAGCAGTTGCAAGGAAATTTGTGCGTTTTTCCTTTAATTGCAGCTGAGAGCGATAAACCTCTGAGGTCACTGATAAACCTTTGATAAAACTCTAGAGCTTTCAGTTGCCTTTGAGTACTACAGTGGACATTAGAAGTAGAGAATTTTCCTGTTTGTTGTATTTTATCGCATAATTTGGGCAAGAATTGGTAGGTCATTTGCAGGCTGAGTGATGGATAATTTCTTTACTAGTGCCTTTCTCAGAGTTGGATATGGGCAAGGGTAGAGATGGCGGTGGTATGGGGGGGGGGGGGGGGGGGTGGCTAAGGATGGCACAAGTTACTACAATTAATCTGCTTATTATTGCCCATCATGCTAATCTATTGGACTATCAGGACTGGCAACCAGTTAGTAGTGAAAAATGAGTTTGTTTACACCCACTTTGATCAAGGAAATGTGACTTACAATATTTGCACTCATTATAGGGTGCTTTGTATTGTACAGAAAATAAGGTCACTGTGGTAACTGGTTCCTTCCCAGATCTTTCGGAAGTGAAAAGTTTTGACAGAGCAAGACACTGGGTCAGCGAATTAAGGGGTTTTGAAGAGGTATGTGTATATTGCATCTTTACTCTAATTGTTTCATACCAACTTGTTAGCTTGTTTAGGCAAATTTGTCTTGACATTTGGTACTCTTTTACAGTACTATGTGCTTCAGTTGAACACAATCTCTCCACTAAATACAGGAATGCAAAGTATATCTCTGTGGTACTAAGCTGGACTTGGTCGTAGGGGACACATGGAAACATGACAACGTACAACACACAGCAAAGAAGTATGCTGCAGGTCTGCTAGGCTAGCCCCTCCTCCCCCATGTGATCTTGTTATTAACCCCTTTGTGCTTTATTCAGAGTTGAATACAAAGTACATAGAGACATCAGCAGCAACAGGGGAGAACGTAGGTAGGCAATGGGGGAGAACATATAGGCAATGGGGGAGAACGTATAGGCAATGGGGGAGAACGTATAGGCAATGGGGGAGAACATAGGTAGGCAATGGGGGAGAACGTACAGGCAATGGGGGAGAACGTATAGGCAATGGGGGAGAACGTATAGGCAATGGGGGAGAACATAGGTAGGCAATGGGGGAGAACATAGGTAGGCAATGGGGGAGAACGTATAGGCAATGGGGGAGAACGTATAGGCAATGGGGGAGAACGTATAGGCAATGGGGGAGAACATATAGGCAATGGGGGAGAACATAGGTAGGCAATGGGGGAGAACGTATAGGCAATGGGGGAGAACGTATAGGCAATGGGGGAGAACGTATAGGCAATGGGGGAGAACATAGGTAGGCAATGGGGGAGAACGTATAGGCAATGGGGGAGAACATAGGTAGGCAATGGGGGAGAACGTATAGGCAATGGGGGAGAACATAGGTAGGCAATGGGGGAGAACGTGTAGGCAATGGGGGAGAACATAGGTAGGCAATGGGGGAGAACGTATAGGCAATGGGGGAGAACATATAGGCAATGGGGGAGAACGTAGGTAGGCAACGGAGGAGAACGTATAGGCAATGGGGGAGAACATAGGTAGGCAATGGGGGAGAACGTAGGTAGGCATTCTGTCACATTGGCGCCTTAGCTCTCTCTTCTATAACATGTTTTATATTTGATACATTTGGTACCATTTTAACATACAGGGTTGCACACAGAGGGGTAAGTGTACATGTATAACTGCCATCTGTGCTGGTGTTCTCCAAATATTGGAAAACGAAAATTTTCCACCTAACATACTACTAGTACCCACTGACGTAACGTCACTGTACACCGATATTCCCCTTGGAGATATAGCTGTGCAATATGCTTGCACAGTTTCCTGCTCAATTGGCTCCAATGATTTAGGCACCTGCCTCCCTTAATTGAGTGGGCCTAAATTATTGGCACAAGTTGTAACGAACAGAACAAATCAACACTGATAGGCCCCTTCTAACCAAATCTGACGCGATTTGAACGCTCCTAGTCGAAGATGTAGCCATTAAGAAAAAACTCATGGAGTGTCAGAGCTCGTAACGTTGACCAGTACCTCGCTTGTGCAAGACAGTAAATTGTAAATGGTGTGGTATGCAGTGTTGAAAATAGGAGGTTAATAGCTGTGAACAGTTCAGAAGATATAGCAATTTGATTTCGATGCTATATTTATAAATCCAAGGATGAAAATCTTGTAGAATGTTCCTATATTATATATAATTACAATTGTACATTATATTGGACAGTTTCCGACAAAATGTCGTGTTGCTATATATATATAATAAAAAGTTTTTGAAATGCTCTTTGTTTGAATCCTATAACTTCACAGCGATGAATGCTACTGACGTACTATTTGCAGCCCATCCTACCACACCATTTCTCTGAAGTACTATTTTCAGCCCATCCTACCACACCATTTCTCTGAAGTACTATTTTCAGCCCATCCTACCACACCATTTCTCTGAAGTACTATTTTCAGCCCATCCTACCACACCATTTCTCTGAAGTACTATTTGCAGCCCATCCTACCACACCATTTTTCTGAAGTACTATTTGCAGTCCATCCTACCACACCATTTCTCTATGGAACATGTTATTGTTGTCCTTATGGTTGTACATTCAAAGAGCGTTACCCCTAGGGATTCAAAACTATCCTTCAGCAGGAGAGTTCAGATCACTTCAAAATCGCGTCAATTATTTTATGCAACCATCTCCCATACCTTTGATGGAACATGGTTTGCCTAAATCATTGGCGGGAATCAAGCGGGAAATTGGGCACACACTTTTCATAGCTACATCTTTGCAATGGGTAGAGTACAAATTAACGAACAAAACAAATCAATATCACAGAACTCTTCTGCATATATTTCGATTTTGCAGCTATTTGAACTCTCCTGCAGAAGGATATTTAAGTTTCCCATTGAGGTAACGCTCATTGTATGGCCATCAGGAGAGGTCCTCAGGGGCAGAAATAACATGTGCCATAGAGAAATGGTGCGGTAGGATGGGCTGCAAATAGTACGTCAGAGAAATGGTGTGGTAGGATGGGCTGCAAATAGTACGTCAGAGAAATGGTGTGGTAGGATGGGCTGAAAATAGTACGTCAGAGAAATGGTGTGGTAGGATGGGCTGCAAATAGTACGTCAGAGAAATGGTGTGGTAGGATGGGCTGAAAATAGTACGTCAGAGAAATGGTGTGGTAGGATGGGCTGAAAATAGTACTTCGGTAGCATTCATTGTGCGAGAGCACTTTTATTATATAGACATTTTGTCGGAAACTGTCCCAAATTATATATATATATGGCCAGTCAAAATCACCCTTCTGCATAGTTTTTCAAGTTTTCAAATCTTTTCATTTTCTGTTAACTCCAAAGAGCTTCTATCAAATGGTCCTTACGCATCCTAAATTGGACTATCCATCATAACGTTATTAGGAGTAGAGAGTATGGCACCACAGGCGCCCACGCAGAGCCAAGATGGCGTTTATTAAGGAGAGGGGAGTTAGTAAGTTTCAATGAAGAGCGTCGGGAGAGAGGGACGGGTGCAATTTGAGGGCAGATTCGGAGAGGGGGTGAAAAGTTGAGGTGTTTGGCGGGCCTTTGGCCCCCCCTACCCTGCCCTAAGCCCTAATTTTTCCTTCTAACACTCACAGTCCTTCTGACGGTTGGTTTCAGGCACTGAATTTATAATTAGCCATACATTTCAATGCGAGCATTACTTTTCTATTGCTTGTCCTGGAAAATTTGATAAAGTATCATAAGGGTGATTTTGCTGGACACTGTTCCATACATACACGACAAGGCACTATTGGTATGGCTAAATTGAACAATGCATACAAGATTACTAAGCCTCAGGCACAACAGGACCTTGATCTGAGGCTTCTGCTGACCCTGATATAATCAAGCCTCCATCCGCACGGAGTCGTTGCACCTGCAGAATAAATTATGGAGCTGCTGTTATAAGCAAAAAACTTGAGACAACTATGACCTATTTGATACATCAGCCAAACCACTCATTATGGAGTCAAAACATGACATCCCACTCCTCTCAAAAGTTAAGACAACCTCAGGCAGGCTCTCATTGCTTTGTAATAAATACAATTGTGTGGGTACTCTACAGCATATCATTAAAACCAGCCCTGCAGGCATGGTGATGTTTTTCTATTGTTGTGTGTTTGAAAGTACTGTGTGTGTATGTGTGTGTGTGTGTGTGTGTGTGTGTTGTTATAAAGAGTACATATTTTCCATTTAGAGAGGCTCTTTCAACTAATTGCAGAAGAACTGATAGAAACGAAGGAGAAAAGTATTAAACACGTGCCATCATGTATGTTGTGTGTGCTTAAGTTTATTTGTATTATGTGAGAATCTAGAATATGTTTTTGAGGGGGTGGGGGGGGGGGGGGGGGCATGAATTGGTTTACATGTACATGTGACAACCAATCGGGTCAATAATTGATTAGCAGTGAGTAGTGTTTGTTCAAATTATCTTAATACTGGTGTGCGAGCCTCAATACTGGGGTGCAGGCCCCACGATTTGTTATAATGTGCATGTTCTAGATAAGCCTCTTGTGTTAAGTATAGGTAAGCCTTCTAGACAAGCCTCTTGTGTTAAGTATAGGTAAGCTTTCTAGATAAGCCTCTTGTGTTAAGTATAAGTAAGCCTTCTAGATAAGCCTCTTGTGTTAAATATAAGTAAGCCTTCTAGATAAGCCTCTTGTGTTAAGTATAGGTAAGCTTTCTAGATAAGCCTCTTGTGTTAAGTATAAGTAAGCCTTCTAGATAAGCCTCTTGTGTTAAGTATAAGTAAGCCTTCTAGATAAGCCTCTTATGTTAAGTATAAGTAAGCTCTTTCACAAGTAGAACAAATATGTTGTTGCATGTATGAAGGCAACAAGTTACAGTTTCCAAAATTTACATACTACTACTGCTCATTAAATGTTATATTTGCAGTCCACTCCACCCACAAAAACATTTTACCATACTATACACATTTCAATACCTATAGTTGACACTGATGGAAAAGTCACGCGTTGATAATACTTGATTTGTTTGAAAGTTATTATTCACCCACGAAAATTTTAGTTAGTAAATTCGAATTGTTTACAAACAAAAAATTTAACAAATAGTACTTGAATTGTATGAAACACATGAATTTAATAATGAAACGATTATAATTTTATGTGTGCATGTACACATAATCATTTGATGCGGCAAATGTATTTACAACTGGTTGTTTTTTATTATTACATGACACAGTTTTTTTCTTGTTATCACCATCACAACTTCTTTTATCTTAGCTTTGGTTCTTGAGATGGATACTCCAAAACCTAGCCAGAACTGCAGTTGCTGAAATTTTATTTATTTTGTTCATTCATTGTCCTTTTTTATGTGGAATTGTTTTTTGCATGACATTTGTATGTGATTTGTTTTTGCCGGCAATGATTTTTTGATTGTATAAAACCATCAGTTCTAGGCACAGATCAGGTAAATTGTAACTGTTAGTGTTGTGCTGCCCTAGATGGTGTGGTGTTTTGAAGCCATCTTTCATTATAACATAATGTATGACAGAATCAGTTAAAGGGAGCTCAGTAAATTGATGACCAGGATTGCCAAGTTTGTTACATGCTCCTCTGTAAGGACTGTACTGGTTTTGATTACAAATATTGAACGTATTTCATGGATAGCCTGTGATATCATTATCTCATTTATTTTTATTGAGGTTGCTATTGTCACACATAGTGGTGAGAGAAAATAAATGCGAAGTTTCATCATTTTTAGATTCAAACCATTATGAGCTTCCTACTTAATACTGTGCCAAACCAAGGTCAACACCCTATCAGAAAAAAATCCTTATAGCAAAAAAAAACTCTTAGGTGCATCTCTTTCTTTGCTCTGCCATGATATGTATCTTAAGGTATTCATGGTTGTCATATTTCACCCCCCTCCTTGATTGGGAAAGGTCATTGAACTCACCTTTGCAAGAGTGGGATAGCACCTCATGATATGTACAGTGTGTGTCTTTTCTGTCAGTGTTCATGTATTTAAAAATATAAGGTTGTGTTAGTGATTATCAGTGATGTATGGAAATTCAAAAAGATGAACAAGCAAAGCTTTTGGTATCCTAATGGGATCCCTAACTGAAATGGAAATTGGTAAAGCCCTCATGGACCCCCCCCCCCCACCCCCCCCCTTCCATGCCCCACAATTGCCTATATATATAAATTTACAGCATGTGGGGACTGAGCACCCATCTGCTTGAGGATTTAGTCACAGCCTGTACCAACAGGGAAGTGAAATGTAGGCTTGTGGAAGCTTAAGTTGAGTCATGTGCTTTTAACAAACAAAGTATGCATTCAATCTACATTATCACCAAATATCTAATACACATAGGGTTTCTTATTGACTAGAAATATTCTCTTCAGTTTTCTGTCTTCGTTTTACAACGTCAGGGTCCACATACCTGTTATGGAAGAATAGTAAATATTATGATGAAAGCTGTGCACATGTGCTTAATGTTGTTGGGTGGATGGGTGTGCAATTATTTCAAAAGTAAGCAAGCATACTTCTATTTATACCAAGATTCTAAATAATGCTATGCTTAGATTTATAGCATCGTTTCACAACTTGGATAAACGAGCAGTTGCAGGAACAAAGGGCCTTGGTATCTATGACAGTTGTGCCATCACTCTGTTTACAATAATGTACAGTGATGGAGAATTACTGCATAGGTAGGGTGATGGCACAACACCCACTATTGTCATTTCCTCAAGTCCTTTGCTCATTTATCAGCTCCTTTATCAAAATTAACAGCAGGTAGAAATCTGGAACAATCAAATTATTATGGGACACAATACATAAAATAAAAACCATCCGAATTTTGTTTTGTTATAATAGAGAAGAAACAAATAAAGAAAAAGTTCTCTAATGTGGAAGTTGGTGGGATATAGGAATTGAAGGCAAGGCAAAAGAAAGGGAACAAGGGTGAGTAGAACAGACCTATATTTTAGCATGTGCACATAAAATATAATGTCCTAACCCTTTCATTTTACACCATCTTTACCTTCAATTCCTATATATTACCAACTCTCTCGTTACAGAATGTTTTTATTTACTTGTACTAATTAAAATTTTTACTTTTATGATGCTATATTTACCAAAGCAAGAGGCAAAAGTTGTGCATTCCAATTATGCACAAATGCTAATCGGCTAAATGCAGCATCATGCTTAATACCTATAATTATATTATAATATAATTATACTCACTTGTTAACTGAAGTAACGTCTCTCAAAGCAATGCCTTCTGGGGTGAGGGGTCCAGAGAACACAAACCTGCGCACCTCGTTCTTCAAAGCTGTGTCCTGGTTCTGTTTTCAGGACAGTATGCGTTGTAAAGTCATTATCAGTATTTTTATCTAAAGTCTACTAAAAGCTTCACAGACATGGTGGGTCAACATTTCCAGCCACTGTTGTATACAATCTGCGCCTAATGTTATTACTAGCAGAGTAAATTTTTAAACTTCAAAAATGTGATGTAATCGCATACATATGTATGCTATTGGTAAAATGTAATACAAAAAATTGAAGGCTGTTTTAATATTTCTTTGTCAAAGATGTCTTGTACCTGTGATTCTTCAAAGGACTCCATGATAATAGCTATGGTAAGATTCAGTATGGCATAGATGAAGAGCATAAGGTATAAGGTGAAGAAGAACTGGCTGAAAATGTAGGCATTTGAGTCGTCAGACATTGTTATCCCCTCATATGTGTTGTAAAGGTCATCACCATGCATCATTGTGTACAGGACATGGAACGACTCACCAAGGTTTGTGAACTAAGGAAAAGGAGAGGAAAAAAAACAACAGAAAAATATTTGCCATGACCAGACATACCTTTTTGTGGAATGGGCTTAACACTAGCCAGCCAGCTATCATGAAAGCCAGGAACAGGATTAGTGCGCAGAGAATGTACTTGGCCAGACGGGGAAGGGAAATGCTCAGGGCTCTATAGACAGCCTGGAGATCACATAGCTGAAGAAAAGTTGGAGAATTGATTGTTTCCTACATTGAATGTCTTGTAATAGCTGACAAAGCGAAGTATGACTGCTGCCTGTAGGAGGATACCCACTCCAAGGAGAATTCTCACCAAACTGGTCTGGGTACTGGCAGATGGAGTCTGATAAGAAGTGGGGAGAAAGAGCAAAAGTCTAGAATGATACGGTGAGAGTGAGTGATGGTATGAAAAAGCTGGGGAAGAGAAGGACAAGGGTGAGAGAAATGGAAGAAGAGGGAATGTGAGGAATGATGGAAGGGGAGGACTTCAATAGATGAATTGATGAGGGTAGTAGGAGGGAAGAGAGAAGGAATGGAGAAAGAAGGAATGGAGAGAGAAGGAATGGACAGAGAAGGAATGGACAGAGAAGGAATGGAGAGAGAAGGAATGGAGAGAGAAGGAATGGACAGAGAAGGAATGGACAGAGAAGGAATGGAGAGAGAAGGGATGGACAGAGAAGGAATGACAGAGAAGGAATGGAGAGAGAAGGAATGAAGAGAGAAGGAATGGAGAGAAGGAGAAGGAATGGAGAGAGAAGGAATGGAGAGAGAAGGAATGGACAGAGAAGGAATGGAGAGAGAAGGAATGGACAGAGAAGGAATGGACAGAGAAGGAATGAACAGAGAAGGAATGGAGAGAGAAGGAATGGAGAGAGAAGGAATGGAGAGAGAAGGAATGGAGAGAGAAGGAATGGAGAGAGAAGGAATGGACAGAGAAGGAATGGAGAGAGAAGGAATGGAGAGAGAAGGAATGAAGAGAGAAGGAATGGAGAGAAGGAGAAGGAATGGAGAGAGAAGGAATGGAGAGAGAAGGAATGGACAGAGAAGGAATGGACAGAGAAGGAATGGAGAGAGAAGGAATGGACAGAGAAGGAATGACAGAGAAGGAATGGAGAGAGAAGGAATTCAGAGAGAAGGAATGGAGAGAAGGAGAAGGAATGGAGAGAGAAGGGATGGAGAGAGAAGGAATGGACAGAGAAGGAATGGAGAGAGAAGGAATGGACAGAGAAGGAATGGACAGAGAAGGAATGGAGAGAGAAGGAATGGAGAGAGAAGGAATGGACAGAGAAGGAATGGAGAGAGAAGGAATGGACAGAGAAGAAATGGAGAGAAGGAATGGGGAGAAGGAATGGAGAGAGAAGGAATGGACAGAGAAGGAATGGAGAGAGAAGGAACGGACAGAGAAGGAATGGACAGGGAAGGAATGGACAGAGAAGGAATGGACAGAGAAGGAATGGAGAGTGAAGTAATGGAGAGTGAAGGAATGGAGAGAGAAGGAATGGAGAGAGAAGGAATGGACAGAGAAGGAATGGAGAGAGAAGGAATGGACAGAGAAGGAATGGACAGGGAAGGAATGGACAGAGAAGGAATGGACAGAGAAGGAATGGAGAGTGAAGGAATGGAGAGTGAAGGAATGGAGAGAGAATGGAGAAAACAACAAATCTGTAAGGATTAGCAGCATACAAGCAGACACGAGTCATGGTCCAGGAGAATTTTGATTAGGGTGCCAGTGATTGTAAGAAGATCATTGCAAAAACTTATGATATGGCTTTTAGAGAAGATTGGAAACTGATCCTTCCAACTCAGGTTGATGCCCAACTTTGTTCTGTAAAACATTCCCAAGGCCTGCAAGTCACAAATATGAGTGGTGTAATGGTGATGCATTGGTACCTTTGCTAATGAAATTGAGGATGCAGTATGAATTACAGCATTTGCCAAAGAAGCAAGGCACATGCTTATAACTATCACATCCAACACAGTTTTTGCAGCAACTGAATCTGAAAGAATGGCATATTAATTAAAAAGAAGAAAGGAAAATTCAAGTGTCTTGATTTTCTTGTATAGCATATTCAGAGTGGATGGGTCAGTTATAATTACCTGTTTTCCTGTGTTTCACGGTGGAACGTGGATCACAATCTACACAGCTATGTTGTACATTCAGTGAATACTCTACCATTCCACTGCCCTCGGTCTTTAGGTGGATCTGTAAAAATTATGTCAGTCATTATATATCCATGCATGTATTTAACTCTTACTATTACAGTAACCATATAACACTGTATTACTGCTGATTGCATGACTTGAATCCTGCTTAATTTGAAAGTCATATCCATGCTGACGAGCCTGGTAAAACATGTGGATATGGATCCATTTTTGAATGTGCATGCTTACCTTCTAAATAGAGAGTCTTCGGAATAATTGTTGTACTGCCCAACAATGTCACCCAATGGATCCATTTTAAATGACACTGAAAACATTAAGATGACATAGATAACTATTTTTTCAATTAAGGCTTACAAGTTTTGTATGTTTCATCGATGAGGTACGGTTTCGAGGAAACATCGAATGTTGAGTACTGAGTGAGAGTAACTACTACTGGCTGCACACCTCCTTGTTCTGTCCTTGCACAGTCAAATCCGTACACTGTTTTATTCATAAAGGTGGAGAACTGTGAAAACAGAAATTGTTTAACTTTAAATGCTTTCTTGAATCAGCATACCTGACTGCATGAAGTGATGAGTATATTTCGCACATCATTGATACCATAAGCGTTGTACGAGGAAGTTTTGGGATCAGGGTCACACTGTTTGAGGAAGAGGCATGAAAACATGTTGCGAGTGTCTGAAATGATGTTTGATTGTTGATGGACGTTGGAACTCATGAAGAAAATGACCTGCAAAGTTATAAATATTATTACAGCCTTATTTTAATTCATGCATTTTCCTAAAAGCGTGCCGCTTCACTTATCATGCATGTAGAAAAAAAAAAATACATATCTACACTTTGAACTCATGCGTTACCAACAACTCAATGATGCACTATTGTTTCAATACCATTAAAACGTGGACCTATGCCCAGAAATATTGAAATGGCTGCGTGTGCTTAGCAACAAAATATTGCAATCGAACAGCGTTGGAATGTGCGCTACTCTTTTTGAACACAACACTTGGTAGCATATTTGACGCCAACTTGTACTCTATCCGATGCCACAAGTACCATGATCGTAGCTTAAGCCACTCGAACACTATCAGTCATTTACGACTTAAACGGTTAATCAGTACAGTACTATATTATAGTTGTGCATGGACTGTTTTACACAACAGACACCGGTATTTTAGAAAATGAAAGGTTCTAATGTCCATGCATGCTTGCATGGTCTCACATACTAGCCCGGACGCCATGCACAACCAGGCCTACCCTCAGAACCAATCCTGGGCCCATGCACAACCATGCAGCCCTGACCCCATGCATGAATGCACAACCCCACAACCAGCTCTGGCCCCACAACCATCCCTGACTCCACAACCAGGCCTCACAACCAGCTCTGGCATCACAACCAGCTCTGGCTCCACAACCACAACCAGCCCAGACCCACAACCAGATGCACACAATCATGCAGCTGGCCCCATGCACAACCAGCTAGCTCTCAGTGGCTCTAAAAACATTCTTAAGGATGATTTATATAACATTATACATAATTGTGTTTTTTTTTTGTTTTGCATGCATACAGCTGTGATCTGTGTGTGTGTGTGTGTGTGTGTGTGTGTGTGCGGTGTGTGTGCGTGTGTGTGTGTTGCGTGTGTGTGTGTGTGTGTGCGTGTGTGTGTGCGTGTGTGTGTGCGTGTGTGTGCGTGTGCGTGTGTGTATGTGTGTGTGTGTGTGTGGCAAGGAATTAATGGACAAACGTATGTATTTTCACTTGATAGATATGCCTTAATTCGTAAAACTATCACCATTATATTCACATGCATGGTGTGTGTGTGGGGGGCGGGGGGCGGGGCGGGGCGTGTCACTAAGTCGGGTCGAAGCGGGAGGGTAGGCCTACGAAGTACAGTCAAACTGTGAGTTTTGAACAATCGCATAGTTTTAGACTCTTTACTTTGAAAGCAATAACGTGCATATTAAGGAAAGCATTTCTCTCAAGACAGCGTTGTATCATATTCCAGCCTACCATACGTACATTTTGTGCTAAAAAAACTAGTAAGATAATAACAGAGTCACTTTGAAATGTATCTTGATACATAGCACAATGCACGTAATGTCGGATGTCTCGAAAACTTCCAGACGCGAACACTTTGAATCAGACTAATAGCTAATAGTAGTCTCCTGCACCAATTGCACACTCGTACAATAGAAACACCTCTCCGCAGGGTAAAAAAAAAAACTGTCTGCATCTGAACTAGGTACGTATGTGTACAGGGTCTGTCTACATGCCTAGAACCTCCATGTTGCTGTGTTTCAATTTGGTTGTGCAAACAGTGGCCCCAGGGCGGATCCAGGAATTTTCGAAGGGGGGGGCACAAATTATTAAAAGGTATTCATTAATGAGTATGGGCGTGACAGCCAAGGGCCCTCTAGCCTCGTCCCCAGGCCGTCAATTAAAGTTTAGGAACAAAGACGTCTTTTTTCCTAAACTTTAATTGACGGCCTGGGGACGAGGCTATGCCCCCTCCCGCGCAAAGCACAGGAAAAAAAAATCGTGTTCCGGACCTTGGGTTTTAACCTATCGACCTTGGGATCTGTTCCATCAAACGTATTCAAAGTCTTTGAATACGTTTGATGGAACAGATCCCATGGTCGATAGGTTAAAACCCAAGGTCCGGAACACGATTTTTTTTCCTGTGAAGCGCGGAAGCTCTTGGTAGCTATACGTTCAAAATGCAATTTAAACGCTATATTGCGCGACTATTAGAAGGACGAAGGGGGGGGGGGGGGGCACGGCCCCGGATCCGCCACTGGGCTCCAAACTAAAACAATGCACTAAGATAATGGGTTTATAATGACGCCATTATTACGGTATGTTTAGCGTTGTTCTAATTATACCCTTTTTGACCCCACTCGGAACAATAATTAGCACATTCATGTGTCAATTTATCGTTGTAGTGCATGTGTAGTGTACTAGCAAGTGCAGTTATTCGCTTCATAGCTTACCTGCGTTACAACGCAAAACATTTTGGCCAACTGAAGTATCAGAGTTACCGGCGGACTCCGATCCGTCTTCCAGCGTTTCAAAGGGTTGCTGATATGATAGTACAAGTTGGCTTTCAGTTCCAACTCGCTATTGCTGAGCTCATCGATGCTTGCAGTTGATTTAAGCCTTTCTAACTTCCTCTTGTTAGTGTTTGAGGTTAGTGCAGTCCCACCGCATTTAGTGGCACTATTATTTATATTAGCCGCCGCTGCACTAGTATCTCGGTTCAAAGCTTCCATTTGGAGGGTATAGTTTTCAGCCGCACCTTGTTGAAGATTCTGAGGAACCTTATCGGCAGCCAGAACATTGTCGGCAAGGAAGGTAGCCATGTTAATACTGAGGTAGCATATACGTGTGCAAGTTTATATATACCCATATAAGCCCCTCCCACCGGGGAAAAAAATTTGGCTTGTGTGTAAGTCCCTAACTGTGAACTTTTCTGCGCACTTTTTCAGAGTTTCAGTATATATATAACGATTTTGTTAAAATCGTACGCAGAAGCGTTCGCAGTTACTGAGGTACGCAAGTTTAAACACGAGCCTTTTTTTCCCGATAGGGCGGAGGGGAGGGGGCTTATATGAATTAGCAATACGTTAATTGGGCTGTGGGAGTTGTTAGCCCGCCGTGCCAATTACTCGATCATCAGCGATGGAATACACGCGAATTCCTCGTCTAGACGTATTATTCACGTTCTGCCATTTTATCACATTTGAGGTGCAAACTAATTGTACATGTACAGGTCCTTTGGAACTTACTCGAAATTGCCAAGCTCTAATGATATATATATGTTCGATCGTGATTATAACTGAGTATCTCAATGCTCTGACTGGGGACCAGAGAAAAAGGATTAGAGTGTGGCAATTACAAGTTCCAAAAGGACATGTACAACGAGAGGTTGCACTGTCAAATGTTAAAGGGATGCTAAACTGCAGGATTATTATACATAACCCCGGGAGGACTCCAGGTACATTGGACAAAGTTAAACAGAGTAAGCTAAACTATAATTAATAATATACACAAAAATGAATACAAAGTATACTTTCCAATACAGTGGAGGAAGCTGATCGAGCTCAGTAGTAAAAAAAGAGTATGTGCAACTATTTAGACTCCCACCTCTACATGCGGGGAGACCGGGCTAACGAGCTCATTTATATCTTAGGAGCGGTTATCTTGATAAGAACGCAAGGGGATTCTAACAATGACCGCATCAAATGTGAGCATCTATGCACGGAATTAAAGTTGTAAATAACCAATACGCAAAGCCATAAAAGCGATCATTTCTCACATACTTGCAGTCCTTGTTTACGTCAACTTTAATCTTCAGGGACTGTCCCCAAATGATGTCATTCAAAATGTCAATATCCAAAGTGAACAATTTTATCATTCCAACTCAGCTTTAAAAAGTTCAATTGGTTGTGATAAAAAAAAAACACAATGCTTAAATAAACAATCACCAACCATTTTTTGTATTGCCAAGCATACCTTAGCCAAATCGTACATAATTCATGCCACAAAGATTGTATGCTGTGAATTTTAGAAAAACCTCGCTGTACATATGATTTGGTATGTCAGCTGCACAAGGCTGAGATAGTTGTGATTTACTGCATAGCTAAATGTACTACTACTTCACAGTTTACAACTGCATGTACATACAAGCAGGTGAAATGATATGTAATTTTGTGAAGCAAAATAAAAACGTACGCATATACATTACATTAACACCAAATATCTAATACACATTGGGTTTCTTATTCACTAAACATATCCTCTTGGTTTTATGTCTTCGTTTTACAACATCAGGGTGCACATACCTGTTATGGAAGAATAGTAATATTATGATGATAACTTGTTGGGTGGATGAGTGTGCAATATTTGGCAGAGTATTTCAAAAGCAAGTAAGCATACTTCTATTTATACCTAGATTCTAAATGACATCACGCATAGATTTATATGCATAAGTTTAGGCTGTCACTGAATGCAGTGCTCTGATCCCACAGTGAAGGTTCTAAGAAGGGATAAGGACATTTTATATAGCTCAATGCTGATTAGCATTCATTGGCAATTTAGGTGCTATATTTACCAGCAATAGTACTGCCTTATGCACTGGTGCTAACATATCACAGCTATGCATCCTGCTTTGTATCCGTACTTACTCATACTTACTTTTTTACGTAACATCTCTCAAAGCAATGCCTTCTGGAGTGAGGGGTCCAGAGAACACAAACCTGCACACCTCATTCTTCAAAGCTGTGTCCTGATTCTATTTTCAGGACAGTTGTATAAAGTCATTATTATTCATATATTGCATCCATCTGAAGTCTACTAAAAACCTGGTGAGCCACCATTCCAGCTACTATTGTATTACAGGCTGCACCTAATGCTTTTACTAGTAGAGTAAATTACTTCAAAATGCAATGTAATCACATGTGTATGCCCATTAGTAAAATAAAAAGCCTTTCACTAATTGAAGGCGTTTTAATATTTCTTTGTCAAAGATGTCTTGTACAGTAATCATATAACACTGTATGACTGCTGACTGCATGACTTGAATCCTGCTTAATTTGAAAGTCATATCCATGCTGACGAGCCTGGGTAAAACACGTGGATATGGATCCATTTTTGAATGTGCATGCTTACCTTCTAAATAGAGAGTCTTCGGAATAATTGTTGTACTGCCCAACAATGTCACCCATGCAATGGATCCATTTTAAATGACACTGCAAACATTAGGATGACATAGATAAATATTTTGTCAATTAAGGCTTACAAGTCTTGTATGTGTCATCGATGAGGTACGGTTTTGACGAAACATCGAATGTTGAGTACTGAGTGAGAGTAACTACTACTGGCTGCACGCCTCCTTGTTCTGTCCTTGCACAGTCAAATCCGTACACTGTTTTATTCATAAAGGTGGAGAACTGTGAAAACAGAAATTGTTTAACTTTAAATGTTTTCTTGAATCAGCATACCTGACTGCATGAAGTGATGAGTATATTTCGCACATCATTGATACCATAAACGTTGTACGAGGAAGTTTTGGGATCAGGGTCACACTGTTTGAGGAGGAGGCATGAGAACATGTTGCGAGTATCTGAAATTATGTTTGATTGTTGATGGACGTTGGAACTCATGAAGAAAATGACCTGCAAAGTTAGTAATTATGATTACTGCATTGCTATAATGCATCTCTCTCCTACCAGCGTGTTTCATTCACTTTAAAAAATAAATCAATATTCGATGATTTATGACCAAAAAAATAATAATTCCTCGGCGATAATTACACTTTGAACTCGTACGCTATCAACAACACCTTAGTGACGCTCAGTGGCGTAGTGTGAGTGTTGAGCGCCCGGGGACATAATGCACTAATGGCGCCCGGGTGGGGGGGTGGGGGGGTGGGGGGGGGGGGGGGGTTTCCTAGCGGAGAAGAGGGAAGGGGAGGAGCCTTATATAATATTTATATGAACGGGTTTACAACTGCCCACTGTATCTGCCCATGCGTTCGTGAATTCTCGTTGACGCGATAATTAATTATCTCTCGTCTATTTCGGAGCCCCCTCAACCCTGCGTATGTCCCCGCCCCCCCCCCCCCCCCCCCCCCCCCCCCTCTCGCTACGCCACTGGTGACGCTACGTCTAATTGACATCAAATGAACGTTATATTTGCTTGTCGTAATGTAGAATGAAATGTATTAGCAAGTGCAGTTATTCGTTTCAAAGCTTACCTGCGTTACAACGCAAAACATTTTGGCCAACTGAAGTATCAGAGTTACCGGCGGACTCCGATCCGTCTTCCAGCGTTTCAAAGGGTCGCTGATATGATAGTACAAGTTGGCTTTCAGTTCCAACTCACTATTGCTGAGCACATCGATACATGCAGTTGATCGAAGCATCTCCAACTTCCTCTTGTAGGAGTTAGAGGTTACTTAGACTGCTATTAATCGACATTTCATTAGCCGCCACTGCACTATTACTACACGTACTAGTATCTCGGTTCAGAGCTTCCATTTGGAGGACATAATTTTCAGCCGCACCTTGTTGAAGATTCTGAGTACTCATCGGCAGCCAAAACGCTATAGTTGGCAAGGAAGGTAGCCATGTTAATACTGAGGTAGCATATACGTGATTAAAATGCATCTTATTGATCATTAGCGATGCAGGGCAAGCGAATTCTTTGAAACATATAGACGTTGTACGCTTGCTTAGGAGGCAATAGTACATGAGGCTCCTACCTGTAATTAAAATCGAGAGATAGCAATTATAACCCTGCGGGCAATGTGTCCGCTTGTAAGATGTAGCTAGCGTTCATAATTTTACGGAAGTGCGCCATTTATTTGTATTGGCATGTGTGCGTTTCACAAAAACACATGCAATTTACCAGCGCTGTGTATAAGCAAAATGTCACGTGCACCTGAAAGTTCATAACGGAATGTTAATTGAAGTCAGGTGACGGGGTAAAATGTTAAATTCCTTTCAATTATGTCAGATCACCCCCACCTAACCACATCATTTGTGTCAGAACAACAGGTGGTATCCCGACCAGTCATTGCCAACACAGGAATGGAGGTGGGGGTGGTGGGGTTGGGGGGTGGGGGTGGGGGTGGGGTGGGGGTGGGGGTGGGGGTGGGTGGGTGAATTTTTGGTGTTGTATTATAAAGTTCTTGTTTACTGCAGTGCAAAAACCACATACACAACATAACATGCGGCATTTTGTCTAGTAGTAGAAAAATCCATGTCAACCCAACGTTTCAACCTGTGGAGGGTGGCTGCACGTTTCAAATGAAAATGTTGCTAATCACGGTATAACGTGCACACAAGTACACTCTGGTATAGTACATATCAACGCATGCATCAGTATAGTAATTGTCTCTGGCATGATCATATTGTCTGGTCCTTCTCATGGGCCTTTCGATTCATGATGATTTCTGGATTGACGTACATGTGACTATGTGGGAAAGAGTTAAGCGCACTACCATCAGTGAAATATCTGTACACCTCCAGGTTAATTGTTCACTCACGGTTTAGCTATTTTCATATCTCGCAATGATACACCTTCATCTGTGAGAGGTCCGGAAAATACAAACCTTCTGACTTCACTTTTCATTGCAGGGTGAATATCCTTGAAAAAAAAAGCAAAAGTTAATTAAGCAGGAAAATTGGAAGGAAAACCCTACGCGTGTATCTTCGTGAGCATCAACGATAAGGGATGTAAAAAGGTTAAGAATGGCATAGATGAAAATGGACATGAAGAGGGTGAAGAAGGCCTGGCTGAACACGTAGACAAGTACATCATTGGATATGTTGAATGTCACAAACGTGTTGTACAAATCATCTCCATTCACCATGGTGAACAAGGTGTAGAATGACTTGTTGGCAGTTGAGAACTATGATCAAGATTGGATTGACTTATAGGCCACTCCCCATTTTGTACCATCTACCTTGCTGTGAAATGGACTCAGAACCAACCAGCCACATAAAAGAAAGGCCATGAAGAGAATGGTTACAAATAGGATATACTTTGCGAGCCGTGGGATAGCTTTTTCCATTGCACTGGAAAGAACCTACAGAATGAAACAACCCAATAATGACTCAATGGTAACAAAGCTATAATAAATGGTGCATTTTTGATGGTTACCAGTTGCAAATGGTAATCAACTTTGTACTCAGTTGTTGTTGATCAGCGGAGAACTCGTTGGTATTGTTATATAAGTGGTCTAACCAATGCAGCGGCGTTCCCCCCCCCCCCCCCCCCCCCCTCCCAGTGACGTAGGAGCTGCACCACTACATTTTTTAATCGAATTTCAAATTCCATTATTAATTTCATGCTAATTGGCCTTGTGCTTTTGCGCGACTTCGGCCTACCTCACTTGTTAATTACTGGTACTCATGCGTACTGCTATTTGAATTCCAATGCTATCTTCTGTATCATATGGTACTCACGCGTACTGATATTTGAATTCCAATGCTATCACATAGTACATGGCGGAAGGGGTGTGGGTTGACTTTCCCTTTAGGACCCACAAAGTGTAATTTGTTTACTTTTTGTTTTGGAGTTTTTCCAACCCAAAAAGCGTTGGCTCCAGGCCCCCATGGGCGCTCCCCCCTCCCACACCCACCTCTTTATGACCTGCCCCACCCCTCCTGCCCCCCCCCCCCCTCCCCCCCTTTTTTCTACGCTACTGCAATGGTTAAATATACAAGTGGTCTACCTGATCGTTAAACTCACATTAAACTGCTGAAAATAGCTGATGTAACGTAGTATTACAGTTGCCTGTAGAACAATTCCCATTCCTAAGAGGATTCTAACAATGACCGCATCAAATGAGAGCATCTATGCATGGAATGAAAGTTGTAAATAACCAATTACACAAAACCATAAAAGTGATCATTTCTCACATCCTTGCAGTCCTTGTTTACGTCAAGTTTAATCTTCAGTACTGTCCCCACAGTAGTGATGATGTCACTCACAATGTTGATGCCATGCCAGTATTCAAAGAGAGCAAACTTATCATTCCAACTCAGCTTTAAGTTCAATTTGTTGTGATAAAAAATACCCAATGCCTGTGTAAACAACCGCATGGTTATGCAAACCATTTTTTTTTTGTATTGCCAACCATACCTTAGCCAAATTGTAAGAGGTCACAATGCTCTGATAGTTAGAAGAAAAGATGCAACACACACAGAGAACACAATGATTTCCAGCATTGAACGCAACCCTAGTATAACCTTGAAATCGTCTGTATGCAGTATCTAGTATTATATGGAGATTCAAGTAAACTGATCATTTACCTGATGACTTGGTTATATTAACCCTGTCATTGCAGTCGAACACCTTGTGTTGGCATCCAATGAATACTGAACCAAGCCGCTCTGTGTAGCTATGAACACCAACTTGGTACAGATAGAAACTGTAAACTACCATATATGTGATGTATCCACAATCAGTGCAAAGTGATATTGTATACTGATATTGTGCTGCTTTAAATGTATTCAGAATCTGAAAGATATATATTATGCTAGTACAAAAATGGTGCATGCCCATAATTTAATTGTTTCACAAAATCCCCTGTTCATTATTGTCTGTTACACCCCTTAGTTCTTATTTGTGTGTGGTTCTGCCGGTCCATGGATTGAATATGAGATACACCATATTCATTAACCACTTGCATGCTAACCTTGGCTGTTATTTGATAGCATTGCACCAGTGTAGGCTGTTGTCTTATGCGAATATTTAATGAGAGAAAAGTCAATTCTAATTTGAGAAACCTACATCATGTATGTGAGAGAAAAGTATATATTACTGTTGGCAGCTTTGCATGCAGAATCGTTTCAAACAGTAAAACTTAATTTAACGCTTGCATATAAGTTAATTTAATGCAAATGCATGGTTGCATGCATGCATATATACTACTTTTAATTCAAGCACCTCTCCACATGCACACCGTCCTAATGACTTGGATATCAAATACATGCCTCTGTAAGCAACTGTAACCACATAAGGTACGGATTTGGTCAGAGATTCCAACTTCAGACTGTGAACTAATGAAGAATTGACCTATGGAAAAATGAGTACCAAATGCTTTTCACAGAAGGGTCATTCTCATACTTGTATTTTGCAGTTCATTTAACATGTAAGTTCCCTTTGCAGCGTCTAGTTCATCTTCTTCATATTGAGTAATCATTACTGAAATTGGCATCACAGAACTATTGCTGTATTTAGCATATTCATATCCAATGGTCATGTCTGTTAGGTTGCCAAACTGAAAGCAAAGAGAGGGAGAGAGGGAGGGAGAGGGAGGGAGGAAGGGGGAGAGGAGGGGGTGGGAAAGAGGGAGGGAGAGAGAGAGAGAGGGGGGGGGGGGGGGGGGGGGGGGGGGGCTGAATATTTGGGCAGAAGATAAAAATTACTATCTTACTCTGTATCCGGCGAAGTTCAACGCATTCGCAATGTCCTGAACCCCGTATGCGGTATACTGATTACTTGGCGACGTTCCACTCCCATGGCTTAACACGTCAGGCTGTATCAGAAGGTTGGCAAGCACACTCTGGGCCTCACTTTCGAAAGCCAAGCTCTTGCCGCTTGGCGAGTAGGCGAACAAGACAGCCTATATTTAAAGGCAAATAACGTATGGCTCTGTTCATATATAATACCAGTCATGGGCCTACAACGTACCCCAGTATAAATTATCACGCTAGCCCAAAATACTGACCTGTGTTACTATGGCGAACGTTTTAATCAGGTGCACTACGAATTTCAGCGGAAAGTGGCGGTACTTTGTTAGTCTGGTGAACGGGTTGCTGATGTGAAAGTATATGCGAAGCTTCAATTCCTTCTCGTTTGAACTGATCTTATCGAAATCTGTGAATTCGGAGAAGGAGCCCAACCTGGTAACCGTCGAGCCCCGTATAAATGTCCCTCTACTGGCACTTGGCGACCGATCTTCGGGTCTCTGAGACGCGTTATCCAAAGAGCAGTCGTCTGTCAACGTTGTGTACCAAGTGGTGGAGCTTTCCATCGGAATCTGGGAATCTGGTCAGCGTGGAATGTATTATGGTGATCGACCTTACATAGATGATTAGTCCCCAGCCCTAACACAGACAGATTACATCACTACATGTACGGTACGTCATTACACATAGGCGGCCCCAGGGGGGGGGGGGCCCAGGGGGCCATTGATGGCACCCCCTCCCCTGGTTATGGCGCCGCCCCCCCCCCCCCCCCAACCCCTATAAGCAGAGTAATTTTTACTGTGGCCCCTCCCTTCGGTAAGCGCTGGGGCCGCCTATGGTACGTGTCCGTTTACGTGTGCGTGTACGTGTACGTTGTTTCCAGTGGTGTGGAGGTTACTGGTAAAGTGGTATCAACTGTTTTTGTGAATTAATGGTACTAAAGGTCGCGCTCTCGAGCGATGAGCTTAGAGCGGTTTAGACTTTGTGCACAAGACACAAAAGCTGTTAAGCTCAGAGCTATGACGCAGTTAGCGTTACGGCCGTAAGCCTAAAGACGCACCCCAAAGCCACAATGCAATGACGCAATGACTCGGGATGGATACGTCAGATACATGTTTACGGTGTCACGTGACGGCAAGTTTAGCAACATGATCCTAAAGTGGAACGGCAGCTCATAGTTAGCGTAGAGGCTATCATCCTTATCAACTTGGCAGGTATCTATGGTGGCGGGTAGGTCGCGCTCTCGAGCGATGAGCTTCGAGCGGTTTAGCCTGCCAAGTTGATAAGGATGATAGCCTCTACCAATACGCTAACAATGAGCTGCCTTTCTTGTGTTCCGCTTTAGGATCGTTGCGAAGTATGTTGCTAAACTTTCCGTCACGTGACACCGTAAACATGTATATGACGTAATATATCCTATCCATCCCACCTGGGACTAAACGCCTCTCAGTCTGGGACTAAATGCCTCTCAGTCTGGGACTAAACGCCAACTCGGCCTGAGTCTTAGCCATTGCGTCATTGCTCTGAGTCATTGTGGCTTTGGGCGGCGCTACTTGCGTCATAGCTCTGAGCTTTGGGTTTACGGCCGTAACGCTAACTGCGCCATAGCTCTGAGCTTAACAGCTTTTGTGTCTTGAGCACAACGTCTAAACCGCTCGAAGCTCATCGCTCGAGAGCGCGACCAGAGATAATATATTATTATCTCTGGCGCGACCTACCGGGCCACCGTACTTAAAGGTGCCCCGCCCAGTTCTTCGTGTCGTCGTCACTACATTGTGAAGGGGAACGAGAAAACATCTCACGTGCAGCACTGGTTAATTAACGATGCAGTTATGTGAAGTATTTGTTTAAATGGCAGGAAAGGTTGATCTAAAAGTCGTCCTACTGGGCAAAGAGTTTGGTGGAAAGACAAGCTTAGTAGAGCGCTACATTCACAACAAATTCAGCGCGCAAGCTCCCTACCAGAGCGTAAGTTTGCGAATGCAGGTTGTATTAACGTTAACAAAACCTGTTGTGTCCTGGTCGAGTGGATCACGTGTAAAGAAACAAACGTTACGTATTTTGACCTTGCACGCACAATTGTCGGTGGTATTTTGCTTTTATGTTGCCACCATCGGCTACCGGGTTTTGATGTGAATTTTGGTGGGTATTTATGTCACCATTGCGTGTGTGTATTGATGGATCTACGCCGCGCGGAGCGGGCTGCGTGCGGGAACGCGCCTCGGGGTCCCACGCCCATATGGGCACATACACTAGCAGAAGGCTCAATTGTAAAACCCACATGCACTAACCTCACATTTCATCACCAATGTGACCACCTCAATGAGGGTGTACTGGCCAGTGTAACAACCTCAATGAGTATGTAGTGGCCAATGTCCAATGAGGGTGTAGTGGGCAATGTGACCACCTCAATGAGGGTGTACTGGCCAGTGTAACAACCTCAATGAGGATGTAGTGGCCAATGTTCAATGAGGGTGTAGTGGGCAATGTGACCACCTTGATGAGGGTGTAGTTGGCAATGTGACCACCTTGATGAGGGTGTAGTTGGCAATGTGACCACCTTGATGAGGGTGTAGTTGGCGTTGTGACCACCTCAATGAGGGTGTAGTTGGCAATGTGACCACCTCAATGAGGATGTAGTGGGCAATGTGACCACCTCAATGAGGGTGTAGTCGGCAATGTGACCACCTCAATGAGGATGTAGTTGGCAATGTGACCACCTCAATGAGGATGTAGTTGACAATGTGACCACCTCAATGAGGATGTAGTTGGCAATGTGACCACCTCAATGAGGATGTAGTTGACAATGTGACCACCTCAATGAGGATGTAGTTGGCAATGTGTCCACCTCAATGAGGATGTAGTGGCCAGTGTGACCACCTTGATGAGGGTGTAGTGAATGTTCGGCAGTATTTGTAATTTTGAGGTGTCCTACAATGGGTAGTTTTTGAGTATTCTTTGAAAGTGAAGCTTTTAAGGCATGTCATTAGATTTGACCAAGACTGTTATTGTGTTGCCGTGGAGATTCTGGGCACTTCAGAGTTGACTTGCGAAACACGGATATGATGGGCGGAGCATAGGTATGGTGGATGTCCTTAATGGACAGAGATGTCCTTAATGGTGGGAGATGTTGGAGTGCACTTACTAGCACTTTCATCAGTGTCTCTCCAGATAGTATATCCTAATCAATAGTCATTCATTGTAAAGGACAGAAATTCATTGTTGGGGGCGGGGGGCGGGGCACACTGTAGCATCTTTCTGTGAACACACCTGTTGCTGTGTTGTAATAACTGCACTGTGTTGTACATATTTCGCTACATGTATTTTGAATGTGTAGGCAACAATGAGCAGATAGCAGGATATGCCCTGAATGTTTGCCTGAAACACCAAATACCATAGAGTGTAATCAGACTGTGGTGGGGGGGGGGGGGAGGGGAGGAGGGGGGAGGAGGAGGGGGGATGGCATCCTGTGCCAAGGCCATTTGGGGAGTGTCACTCTTTGTGGAAATGTTCTGACACGGTAGGAGGGGCTACACTGTGAGGGGCTGGAGTGCATGTGTGTGGATGTAAATGTGTGCCTGTGAGGGTATACTTGTGTGCTTAGTAGAATGTAGACGTTTGCGTTTGGCCTGTGTGTGTGTGTGTGTGTGTTTGTGTGTGTGTGTGTGTGTGTGTGTGTGTGTGTGTGTGTGTGTCTGTTTGTGTGTGTGGTATGATGTGTTAGTTCTGAGTTATGGTTGTTGGGTGGATCCACCAGTGGGTTTAATGGTTAATTAGGCTGAAGGTGCGGTCTTTTACACTTTTATGATCTCTTTGCTTGTTAAGAGAAAGTACAGTGACAGCCACATGTATGGGTGCCATGGTGACAGTCACATGTATGGGTGCCATGGTGACAGTCACATGTATGGGTGCCATGGTGACAGTCACATGTATGGGTGCCATGGTGACAACCACATGTATGGGTGCCATGGTGACAGTCACATGTATGGGTGCCATGGTGACAGTCATATGTATGGGTGCCATGGTGACAGTCATATGTATGGGTGCAATGGTGATAACCGCATGTATGGGTGCCATGGTGACAGTCACATGTATGGGGGTTGTAGTTTTTGTTGAATATAGCAGTTTTAATAGTGTGCTTTATAAACAGATTAGGGGCTGTTAATATACATTAGGTATTAGGGACCTCCCTTCCCCCCCCCCCCCTTGTCACGCTTTATTGTCTTGCAGTACGAAACGGGGTTGAACCCAGGGACTAACCCCTAGCATTTTGGATATCAAATATATGATTACTTTCCGTATACTCTAAAATTAAAAATACTGATTGGTAGATCAACCTGTCAACCTGTTGATACTTGTTATTTGCGATAATTAACCTTTTTAAATGGTTAAAAATCTGCATTGTTGAAAGGTGTTCCATTGTTTTAAGCAATTTGGCTATGAAAACGATACGAGAGTGGTTTAAAAATGGTGGTGGTAATTTCAAAATTCATTTCTAGCAACTATGACATACACATGGGCATAATTAAGTCACATCTCATTATCCTGAGAATGCACGTTAAGCCCATGAGGGGATGAGGAGGGGGGGATGTTAAGCCCATGAGGGGATGAGGGGGGGGGGGGGGGTACGTTAAGCCCATGAGGAGGGGGGGGGGGGAACTTTAAGCCCATGAGGAGGGGGGGGGGGGGGATGTTAAGCCCATGAGGGAATGAGGGGGGGGGGGGATGTTAAGCCCATGAGGGGATGAGGGGGGGGGACGTTAAGCCCATGAGGGGGGGGGGGGGGGGGGGGGGGGGGGTGATGTGATGTCTTGTAGACTGGCATGAGAAGTATCTCCAATTAATGCCCTGCAGTTCAGGGTTTACCCGACAATATCGGGATTAACCCTGAATATAATTTTGGTCTACTTCAGCCTTCATTCACTACCAAATAACACTGAAGTATTATCTACCTTTGCCTAAGAAAAGAACCGAATTTCAACAAATATATTTGTATGTGTAAAGTTATATTAGCACAAACATACTTCCTTCTTAAAAGAAGTACTGGTGTGGGAACACATTATTTGCATGAGCGAAGCGTGTACTGCATTCACCTGATGACCTGGAAAACGATTGATATTCTCAACAGGACTAGTTCTACTATCTAATCCCATTGTCTGACTGCTGTTCTCATGTCCTCTCTCTTCCCCACTGTCTGACTGCTGTTCTCATGTCCTCTCTCTTCCCCCACTGTCTGACTGCTGTTCTCATGTCCTCTCTCTTCCCCACTGTCTGACTGCTGTTCTCATGTCCTCTCTCTTCCCCACTGTCTGACTGCTGTTCTCATGTCCTCTCTCTTCCCCACTGTCTGACTGCTGTTCTCATGTCCTCTCTCTTCCCCACTGTCTGACTGCTGTTCTCATGTCCTCTCTCTTCCCCACTGTCTGACTGCTGTTCTCATGTCCTCTCTCTTCCCCAACTGTCTGACTGCTGTTCTCATGTCCTCTCTCTTCCCCACTGTCTGACTGCTGTTCTCATGTCCTCTCTCTTCCCCCACTGTCTGACTGCTGTTCTCATGTCCTCTCTCTTCCCCACTGTCTGACTGCTGTTCTCATGTCCTGTCTCTTTACAGACCATTGGTGCTGCTTTTGGGGCAAAGAAATTGACTGTAGGAGGAGAATCGGTGACATTAGGAATATGGGTAAGGCCATTGTTGCTTTTTGTACGATGAATGGTTCCATGATAGTACTATATATCAAATGATGAATGGTTCCATGATAAAACTATATCAAATGATGAATGGTTCCATGATAGTACTATATCAAATGACGAATGGTTCCATGATAGTACTATATCAAATGATGAATGGTTCCATGATAGTACTATATCAAATGATGAATGGTTCCATGATAGTACTATATCAAATGATGAATGGGTTCCATGATAGTACTATATCAATGATGAAATGGTTCCATGATAGTACTATATCAAATGACAAATGGTTCCATGATAGTACTATATGTCTGGTCGTCATGTGTGGAACATTTTCATATTATTATTATACACGATGAACTAAGTGTAGAACTGCTTCGTAACGACACAATGTAATTGGGTATGTGTTAGAACTGTGGTCGTGAATGTCTAACCTTTGCACCCTATCATCTTCCCACATTGTGCTGTCTGTTCACACAATCACATCCATACCATACCACACATTACATCACACCATCACATCACACCATCACACACACACACTCACACATGCATCTCACCTAGGATACTGCGGGGTCAGAAAGGTATGAGTCAATGAGCAGAATATACTACAGGGGTGCCAAGGCAGCCATTGTTGTTTTGGTAAGGCCAAGCAAACCTCTGGGGGGGGGGGGGGGGGAGGGGGGCAGGCCTGTATGTATATATATATATTTACCCAAACATGCTCTGGTTCTCGCTTATCATTTTGTGATGGGTTTCTGATAACATTATGCATTGATAGTGTTTGTGTACATGTAAGCAATCGTGTTATCAGATCATTGGATTGGTTGTTTCAAATTTATTACTTACATGTACACATACATGTAAGCGACATACTGTTGTGATTGAGACGAAGCTTTTTTTCCCCACCCAAATCTAAGAAGTGCTTTATCTACTGATGCAGAACTGGGAGAAGTAGTTTAGTCACTGGGATGGATGCATCACATTCATCTGTACCCATTATAGCTGTAGAAAGGAGTATCAGTACAAGTGTTGAGAATGTTGAAAGTGTCAAGTTGCTTTCACTTTGAGTGACTCAGTAGATCTACGCTTGCAGTGTTTATGCTGTAGTGTGACGTTGTACATGTAGTGTGGTGTAGTCAATAATGTAGTATGATGACCAATATATATATATGTGTACATTGGCATCAGTATCCATGCCTACACAATATACATGTACATTCATGCATGGTGGGGCATTGGACTCACAATAACATACGTGTCACACAGATCTCACAGATGCCAGCAGCTTTGAGAGAGCTAAATTTTGGGTCAATGAACTGAAGCAGTCGGAAGAGGTGCGTTGCCTTATATGGTGTAGGCTTTGTATTTGCATTCATCTCCACATAATAACCACGTCCCTTCTTTCAGGGGTCCCGGTACGATAATAATGATGTACCTTCTTTCAGGGGTGCATCCCCCCCCCCTCCCTCCCCCCCCCCCCCCCCCCCCCACCCCCCCCCCCCCCCCCCCCCCCCTTGGATCCCCTTGGTATGATAATAATGATGCACCTTCTTTCAGAGATGCATACCCCCACCCCCTCATCCCTCTGGTATGATAATAATGATGTATCTTCTTTCAGGGGTGCATTCCCTCCCCCCCCTCATCCCCTTGGTATGATAATAATGATGTACCTTCTTTCAGGGATGCATACCCCCTCCCCCCCTCATCCCCTTGGTATGATAATAATGATGTATCTTCTTTCAGGGATGCATACCTCCCCCCCCCCCCCTCATCCCTCTGGTATGATAATAATGATGTACCTTCTTTCAGGGATGCTCTGTGCACTTGTGCGGAACTAAATTTGACCTAGTAGAGTCAGACAAGAAAGCGCGAAAGGTGGACATCAGTATGGCGAAGGAGTATGCTGATGGTGGGTATGGTGTGTGTGTGTGTATGTGTGTGTGTGGGTGTGTGTGTGGGTTTGATGTGTGTGTTTGTGTGGGTTTGTGTTGGTGTATGTTAAAGTCTGGAGCAGCGTTGAGGAAGTAAAACTTTAAACTGTCACTGGTCAGGTCTGCGAACGAGGATGGTGACAAATAATTTTACGTGATTGTACGGCGGGCACGTAATAATGACTTTGTAATGAAAACATTACATTCATGTCCCATGTGGCAAATATATCAGCTGCCAACTCTCAACAAGTTGATTGGGGGGGTACTTTATTGTTTTTAACATTTTAAATCGGCAATGATTTAGTACTACCTACAATAACAAAAACCTCTGAATCCAAAACTTATTGTTTCTGCGAAGAAAAAAAAAATTTTTTTTTTTTTTGTTTTCAAATATATAATCGTAACTTTATTGTCTCCTCACTTGCACCATCTTTTTATTCCTCTTACACCTGTGAAAACAACAACTCACTGTGAATTATTTAATCTGTAGTTTGCTTAGCATTAATTGAAACAGGTTAATACCTGTACAGTAATATATCAGTTGACAAGGCTGGGGTCACCGAAAATGAAAGTTGTGGAATGTGATAGCACGTCAGGTATGATTATATGACAATCGTTTAGCCCATCGACTGTGCTATTAGATTTTCAAGATAAACAGCTCTCTCTGTATGAGTCGTTCCTTTGTGCCTTCACTCACCTCTGTATATGAACCCTTCTCTTTTGATATCGCTCTGTCGCTTCTGCTCTTTAATTTTTATTAGTCGCTTTGCACCTTGAGGCTCTTCTGTGTGCCGTTCTATACTACAGCGTAGTAGTAGTAGCTCATAACTTTTGTTTTGAGATTCATTGAGTCATGTGCTTAGAAGCAATCTTGCATAACTGACGCCTGGGTCCGGCAGCACACCGGAGAAGTAGCAGCATCAATAATGAAGATGATGCGAGTATGTTGATGGCTGAAATTGAGGAATTGAAGAAAGAAGCCTTGAGAATTAACCATAGAGCAAAGGACTGATGTTCTTAATTCTTTTATGCTTTTCGCTCTGTTTAAGTTCAAGGGCTTTCATGGATAATAGCATCATGTCATTTCAAGTTGCTGAATTTTTACATGTACTTCAAGGAATTGGGCTGATTAAAATAATGCCTGTATATTTTACCTTCTATTCGGACCCCTACACAATAATATTTTTGAAGTAGCATATTATTTTGTACTTCCTTGACACTGTTGTGGGCTTTTGTGTGGGGGTGTGCATGTACGTGTGTGTGTGTGTGTGCATGCGCGTATGTGTGTGTGGGTGTGCTTTCCCTGGTTGACATGTGTTCATAACTGTAGAAATATCAGCAAAGTACGTGGAGACGTCGTCAAAAACTGGACACAACATAGGTAAGGGATCATGGGTGTGGCTAGGTAAGGGATGGTGTGGGTAGGTAAGGGATGGTGTGGCTAGGTAAGGGATGGTGTGGCCAGGTAAGGGATGGTGTGGCTAGGTAAGGGATGGTGTGGCTAGGTAAGGGATGGTGTGGCTAGGTAAGGGATGGTGTGGCTAGGTAAGGGATGGTGTGGCTAGGTAAGGGATGGTGTGGCTAGGTAAGGGATGGTGTGGCTAGGTAAGGGATAGTGTGGCTAGGTAAGGGATGGTGTGGCTAGGTAAGGGATGGTGTGGCTAGGTAAGGGATAGTGTGGCTAGGTAAGGGATGATGTGGCTAGATAAGGGATGGTGTGGCTAGGTAAGGGATGGATACAGCTGTTTGGCAGGCAGTAAACCATGGACTCTCTTTTTTAGAATTTCTTTTCATGACAATAGCGGAAGAGTTTGTTATGAGCAGAAGAGACAAAGGACCTGGTATGCATTCTAGCATGTGTGTGTGTGTGTGTGTGTGTGTGTGTGTGTGGGTGCATGCATTTTGTGCATGTTATGTCGTGTGTGTTGTGGATGCATATTTATTTGTGTGCTAGTGTATGTGTGTATGTGTGTGTATATGATGTGTGTATGTGTGTGTGTGGACATTATATCTATTTGTGTACTATAGGACATGCTTGCTGTACATGCGTGATTCAGATATGCTGTCATGTACAATATCTCAACAATCTAACAATAGTGTATCATCACGTGCATGCCTACTGCTATGATTGGATGCCTACTGCTACGATCACATGCCTACTGCTATGATCACATGCCTACTGCTATGATCACATGCCTACTGCTATGATCACATGCCTACTGCTATGATTGCATGCCTACTGCTATGATTGCATGCCTACTGCTATGATTGCATGCCTACTGCTATGATCGCATGCCTACTGCTACTATCGCATGCCTACTGCTATGATTGCATGCCTACTGCTATGATCGCATGCCTACTGCTACTATCGCATGCCTACTGCTATGATTGCATGCCTACTGCTACTATCGCTTACTTGTGTGTCCATCTATCACCCTGCTATTTTTGCACTGCATAGAGCCAGGCGACTCTGGTCCTGCAATTCAACTGGAACCAGTAAAATCCACACCCGGAGGCTGCAAATGTTGATGTGGTAATGGAAGTGGAGAACATTTTTACAAATAGTTGCATTGTGTTTTTGGCCTCATGTGTTTGGCCTCGTCATATTGCCACACATGTGATTGTATGTCTGTTTTTTACTATATCATTTTAGAAGCTACCACTGTACAAATATGAGTGTATCCTGTGAACTATGTACACGTGATCTCTTTTGTTATTTATCTTATGACGTGTTTCATGGCACTGCCATTTATTGGGTGGAAGCAGTACAACTGCGTGGGAGGTCTGTGATTTTTGTCAGCAAATCAGTTTCGGGCATTTTTTGATAGAAGCGAATTAAGTTTTTTCTTTCTCTCTTCTATGAAGAAAAAAACTATTGAAACAAGTAACATTCAGTCTTTATGAGAAAGTTGGTGGTATATAGGATTGGAAGACAATAGTGGTGTAAAAAGGAAGAAAATAAGGGTCTAATAAGAAGGGGAAATGAAATTGGCACATTTGTAGGACATTATATTCAACTGTGTGCAAAATTTAGGTCTATTACATTTTCCCTTATTATTAGACCCTTGTTTCCTCCACCATTGCCTTCCAATCCTATATGCCACCAACTAGCTTTCTCATAGAGAATGTTTTTATTACTTATACCTTTAGAAACGCTTCCTTTACTGCTTTGCAATTTTGTATTTTTATCGCTAATTTGGTATTGTAAAAAGTCTTCATAGATATGAGCCCAGCTGAATCACAAATTCAACAGCATCTTATAATTAGCTCAAGGACATTTGTCCATCTTAGCTCAAGGGTATATGCCAGGTAGATCTAGGTCATATGAATATTTTGTTTTACCCTAGATTCAGCAGGCCAAGGTTACAATCATTTTTCAAAACCCTTCAAATCGACCTTGGTTGAGATCCAACAACAGTACACACTGAGAATTCTGAAATTAGCTTTAAAACATTCAGATAAAAACAAATTAAAGGTTCTAGCAATGTGGTCACCTGGTAGACATCACTATCTTTTTGAACAGTTTGGGATTATACTAGCATAAAGTTAAACTAATTTATGAAACCTTGTTTCTTGAAGGATGATAATTTTTAATTGCTGTAACGGTAATGAATTACTGTTTTAAATCTGATTGCTGAACATTCAGAGAAAAAAAATTAGGCATTTGTACATTCAATAACTGAGCACTTTGTGTGTTTCACTGTTCGTCATAGTCTGTTAATCTCAATTAACCAAACCATCCAGTTCATCGTAGTCATTTCCACTTCCATCTTTCTTGCTGATCGTAGCTGGTCTCTTTGTGATGGTGTCCTCATTTACATCCTCTGCATTGCCATCACCAACTAGAATGTTTTCAGCGAAGTATGCAAGGGCTGCCAGAACCACTGACGGTATTAGTGAGAGCACATATCCTGCAACAGTGTCTGCATCCAGTCCCTCCCGCGAGAGAACCAAGAAATAAGCTATCAATACACCCACAGCCAGACTGCAGGAGAAGCACGCAGCAATAGAAAATAACAAGACGATCTTGGGTACAGGCTGATCGGCTTTACAGGTCTGTATCAGGGCTGCACCACACACCACCACACAAACTATTGTTGTGAACAGCAGACCAAACACTGCAATCGATCTGAAAGTGTCTGTTAGGATGGAGACCACCACTGGTATGAAGGAGACAGCGATGAGCTGCAGCCAAGCCAGCACCACCCAGAGGGAGGACATCCACAGGACGTGGCCGCAGCTTCGGCAGCAGAACCGACTGATAACCCGCTGCACTTGTTTTGGCACAATCACCTCAGAGGGGACGGCCTTCGCTACATATACTGCCGTGACAATGTGTACGCCAAGGAGAAGTAGTGGTACAACAAAGCTGATGATGGTGAAGTCGTCAATGTGATCGAGAATCTTGGCTCCTTTGGCAAGCGTCATGAGAGCATTCCTTTTAGTATAGATGATTGACTTAACAATTATGTAGACAATGATATACAGCATACCAGCGACAACAGATGACCAGAACAAGGACTTGATGTATGACTTGATGTACATCTTTTCTTGGATTTGCTTCAAAAATGACTTTAGTGCCATGGGAGCAGCGGTCATGAGAAGTATTGCGACAGCTATGTTGAAGACCACATAAAGTAGAACAAAAGTATCAAAGGCAAGGACATCAGTAGGAGAAAACTGCGTTGCATCATAAACGATTCCCCTATCAGAATCTTCTGCATATGCACCCGGTCCATTTGTTCTTCCAAATGATTTACCCTGAATTGAAGAGTAGTACTAGTTAATTACAATGCAAATGGTTATCTGCATGTTGATGTCCACCCCCCCTCCCCAACAGCAGCTAATAACAATAAGAAATATATTCCTTCCTTATCAGAAGTTCAGTGTCTGACATACCCCATGTCCATTCCAATGGAATATTTGCATGTGTGTAAGTCTTAGCTCCACGTTTTTACACTGCTGTACAATTAATGCATTAATCATCATTCAAGAAGCATGCGCATATGGTTCTATAAATTAGTTCAGCCTTTTAACGCTTCCACATGACAATATGATGCCAAACTGTTTAAAAATTCAGTGTTGCCTACCAGTTGACCACATTGCTACAACCTTTAATTTGTTTTCATCTGAATGTATTGCTGTAAATATTAGTTGGAGTTGTTTGGATCTCAACCAAGTTTGTTTAAAGGGTTTTAAAAAAATGATTGTAATCTAGGCCTGCTGAATCTGGGGTAAAACAAAATATTCATGTGACCTAAATCTCCAGATCTACCTGGCAAATGTCCTAGAGCTAAGATGCTGTTGAAGAGAAATTATTCAAGAGTGAACTTTTGATTCGGCTGGATCTATAAAGACTTTTTACAATTATAATATGAGCAGCAAGATGCTGGAATAACTACCAAATTATCGATAAAAATACAAAATTGTGAAGCATTTTGCAGCGAAGGATAAAGGAACCTTGGTGATGTTGGAGTGTTCTATTAACCATTTGGGATATTTACAAGTGACAATCCATACATGTATATGCATCCAAAACAGTCCAAAATTTGAGGTACTTACAATGGCATACATTAGTCTGAACAGGAATAAAAAGTACCTATGCGTAGGCTCTTCTACCACAGGGAACAGTATTTCAGTTACAGAAGAAATGGTTTGATTAATTCAGACGGTTGTGTTACCTATGAATAGTATTTCAGTTCTAGAGCCAGAATGTCATGCTAGCTAGCAAGGTTCTGTTATCATAATAGACCTCATATGGATGGTCTGTTCAAAGTTAAGTCTTCATACAGTGTGAGGGCAAAATTCTGTCCTCCCAAGGGATATACATACGTGCAAGGTTTTATTAATAATTACCAGAAATAACCACAAGAATCACTGTAAGGTCATCATGCATGGTTGGTGATGTGAGGGGTGTGTGGGTGGGGGGGGGGGGGGGGGGGGAGGGTATCAGAAACCTCCAACCATGCACCATGAAATGTTTTGTAAGCTTATTGCAATGCATTCAAAAGCCAAGGTGTTGATGTGATTATTCATCAATTTCAAGCTCTATTTTTATCTGTCTTAGATATTGTGTGTGTGTGTGTGTGTGTGTGTGTGTGTGTGTGTGTGTGTGTGTGTGTGTGTGTGTGTGTGTGTGTGTGTGTGTGTGTGTGTGTGTGTGTGTGAGTTGGGGGGTAATAATACGGGCATACGTGTGAACCATAGCGGTAACTTTGCATGCATGCAGACATTAAATGAATCGCGTATTCAAATTTCGTGTGATGCCGGTGGTGCTTTAAAAGTATTATGGACATGATTTTAATTCATACATTATATCTGGCAAATAGGACTGGTGGGATGCTCATCTAAGGATATCTTAGCTTACTCATAGCTAGGAGGCTCGGCCGTACCCTACAAATAAACTCACCCACTGTAAAATAGAACTGTACTGGTCGTTCAAGCTCTTCTCCAAGTCTTTTGTGTTGGAAAGTGGGCCATTGGATGCACAAGAAATGCTCATGGTCAGATTCAACGTAACGAAATAGTTATCCGTGACCAATTCGACGACTACAGGGAGAGCTGACCACGGGTCCATAGATCCTCTGAAGATCGATGGAAACAGCTTACGGAGGACGCCGGTCGAAGAGTACGGATACCAGAAATGCGTCCACATAATTTCGAAGCTGCTTGACTTTGTGCCATTCTTCTCCTGCGATATGACGGTGAGGTTAACAGCGCTGTTTATCCTCACGCTTCCATAAAACGGGATGGTTGTGAAGAAGCCGAGGAGGAGGCTGTCGGCGTTGTAAGTGGAGGTTAGCTGCGACCTTATGGGCTCGTAGAGACACACGTTGTCGTAACAAAGGCAGTCGTCCGCAGACGCTACCCAGACGTGAAGCAGTGCGACTGCAAGAGCCGTAACTACGTACATGATCCGGGGTTGTGGGTGGTGCCCAGATTTCTGATAGTATAATAACGTCATTGTTTAGTACTATAAATATTAAATAAACGCATGTTGCTATTATTAACACCCGTTCCATGAGAAACGGGTACTAGTTTGTTGGAAACAGCCAAAATGAAAACTAATCGGCACTAAACATTAATCAAAAGTAGTTGCATATTTTGATAGCCCGGCCAATCATTGCTGTGATGTATTCTGAAATTTTTTTAAACATTTGGATCATTACGGCGATCTGTCTTTGGGCACGCCCAACTGACTCCTTCATTTTGCGGTAGTTTCAGGCTAAAAGTACAGATCTTTTCTAGGCAGTTTTCAAACAAATTTTTAATCTGAATGTAATTCTTAACTACTACACGATCATTTTAGTCACGAAACGCAATCAAAATAATATATCAAAATCAAGATATAGCAGCTTTTAGTTGCAGAAGAGCTGTCCTTTTGCCGTTGCGGTTGTCGTTTTGGGGGTGGGTCCGATATGGCGGAAGTTTACAGCGTTGTTCTTGTAAGAAGGCTGCACGTGGAAGATGCAATACTGGTATCTGCAGTGCTTGCTGTGGGTTTCTTAAGCTTTTAAGTCGTCAACGGAAGAATAATGAGATGGTCCTATAACGCCGCAATGACATATAGAGCTTCTCGACCTACATACCTACAAACTCAGCGGTTTTGAGGAGACTTGTGCTGATATTCCATCCTTGTAAAGACAAGAACGGAGCAACATGCAGGAAAGACATTGATAAAAAAGTATTTTGCAATATATTCAGCAAGTGTGTATAAGGATGTCCAAGACTTATTATACAATTGTTGCTACCACCCTATAGGATTTGTCAGCAACAGCCATATGCACTGAAAGAAGTTTTCAGAATTACACTTGCTGGTACTAGTGAATACAATGAAGTAGACACTCCGTCCTATTTGCATTGAAGACCTATCTGAATAATTGTAAGAACAGAAAAAGCATATAATGTCAGCAAACAAATGTGGGCCCAAAAACATCCATCCCTGCCTGTTGTTTCCTTGCACACATCAATGGACTATTCTGCTCCTATATATTTGCAGCAATTGATGTGGGAAGATGTGTCCAACCATTCCTCTGGCAATATAAGATCCTTGCTATTTCAAAGTAGGGTAGATGCAGTTTACATTCATAGAGGTCTTGAAATACAGCCAAGAGTTATTAGTTAGCACAAAGTAATGTGAGTTTTGCCATCATCATGTTATGAGTGTTTATTGAGAAACACAAATGTAGAGGCTCTAGAAGACAAGGCAATGCCAGTATGCAAATACAATCCTAGCAACTCTAGACTTCACAGTGGAGCAGCCATTATTACAACTGTAAGAACAGTGGAAGTGTTGCAATATGCATCCTTTGAGAGTGAGTTTGGGCACATTGTCAATTGAATCAACATCCTCATCTGAGCTGAAGAGTTAAAGAATTCGTAGCACAATGCTGAAAGGAAGGTTTAAGACAGCTAGTCTGTAGAGGAAAGCAAATTAAAAGCCATCATAAGATGTCCGCAGAGGATGTGCAAGCCAGACTTCTTGCTCAATATACAAAGATGGACATTTTGTTGCTATATCAGAAGTCCCTGTTGTTGGCCAAATTGGAGTGGTATATCCAATGCAAGTACCTTTCTGAACACGAAAATCAGAGGATGGAGTTCAGAGTGAAACAAATCCTAAAGAGATTTGATGAAGTGAATACAAGTCAGAATATCAAGTATGCGCTTTATAAAGTCTTTCTTCAACTAGATACAAAGCACAATAGCAGACAGTTTTGTTGCATCATACATTATCAATGCTTCGCATAATAATGTATGCTAAGAATGATTGTTGTAAAATTAGGGAATGCCTTCAGGAATAAGTACAAAATAGCACTCACAAAAACAATGACAGAAAGCAGTCTTAGCACGAAAGGAACCTTATTAGTCGGACAAGTATGGGAGCTCAGCTACTCCCTTTGATCTCGGTCGTTCTGCACAATACTGGTCCGGTGACACAAAATGCAGCCGTTAGTGCGCATGCGCGATATAATGCATATTAAATCAGCAGGAACTAAATGCAGACCACCAGTCCTAGAAGCTTGGCTTTGGCACAAAAACTATGTTAAAGTGTAAGGCTACATACAAGCATCAAATAAAATGCTTTCTATTTTTGGCAATGATGCATTTTAAAAAGTGCCTTTTTTTGGGTAATCCAACGGACTGATTAACTTCAGAAGAATGCAGGTCTTCAACCCTAAACTTGAGAGAAAAAGATGCATACATTCATCCAACTGATTCATGAACACCTAGCAATGAACAAAATGATTCAAGTTTCTTCCCCAACACATTTTAGTTTTTGCAAATTCCAAAAAATGGGCTACAAAAGTACCCGTTTCTCATGGAACGGGTGTTAAAAAACGAAGTTTGCTTGTTCCATACATTATGGTCATTTCTATGATAGATTACCCAGGAGAAGATGGGCCTAACTGCTGGAAAGAGAATTTATTGCCTTGAGATACTGCAACAAATGGTATACGCAAAAGACACAGATGAATACATGGAGTTGTACAATGATTTTCAGAGAAATGCACCAAGTATAGTTTTTGACTACTTCAATGAGCAGTGGCACTCAGAGACCAGTGGACATTGGGAGCAAAATGTGCTGCAGGAAACTTTTTTTAACAATACAAACAATAAAATTGAAAGTATAAATGCTAAACTTAAATCAGTTATATCCAAGTACTCATCATTGGAAGAATTTGTGGACAGTTAAGGTGTGAAAGAGATCACAAAGCTGCATATTGTTCTCAGAAGGTGCCTACATCATCTTACATATCAGCAGCTGATCCACATGTATCCCATTATATGAAGCATTTAACTCCGTATGCATTCAGATTTGTACAGAAACAATTTGAGTTGAAAAAATGTGTTGCCATTATTTTACATGAAGAAAATTCAGTGTGTTTTGACCTAAAAACACTGGATAGATCTGAACATATCTACAAAAATTTAGCAACCACACCAGTTGTTCTTGCAATTTCTGGTTATCCATGAGACTGCTGTGTTGTCATATTTTATTTGTGTGAGAGAGTCTTGGAATGCATCTTTTTGAAGAGGTCTTATGTGATTGTCGATGGACACTTGAATACTATAAATGTTGCCACTCGTTGCTTTGTTCTGAAAGTGCCAAAATGCCATCAGCAAATATCACTGAGGTTCCTTCAAAGAAAAACAGCAAAGTGTTATCACAGGTATATAACATGTATTGTGAAATTTCTTTTTATCACGCTTTTCAATCAATAAGTTTAGAAAAGCATCAACTATAGCTACCCAGTTAGCTGCACTTGTTTCTGAATGTTCTGGTGTGGAATTTCTAAGTCGATGTGAACTACTGAAACAACTGTTACATGCCTGGGAGCAGAAAATTAATGTTAAACTTGATGCAGCTGCAGTATTTCCATCAATCCCACAGTTTATAACAATTACTAAGGTTTTATTTTTTGGCACTGTTTTTCAGTGCTGCACTGATATATTTGACATGCAAGGTAGCATTTGTGTCTGTGTACATTTCCTTTCAGATGCAGCAATAGTGACTTCGGAAAGCCCACCAACACTGATGACAGCATTGATCTTGAGACTGAATTAGTCTGTGATCCCTTAAGTGTTTTGTTTGAGGGGGAGCTAGCAGGTGACACCCACAAGCTTGTCAAAAACTCTGATGAGGTATAAATGGAAAAAGTGAAAGAAATTTGATATATTATTAATGCTATCAATGTGATCTTTAATTCAGATGATGTGGCTTTTGCCAAGATAAAAGCAAGGTATGCACTTATGAATATTGAAGTGTGCTATATATTTTTGTTTATGCTGTGAATGCTACAAATGAAGGAAGTGACTGTGAATGTGGTATGTATGTATGGGATTGCATATACAATAAAATGAAATCAATATCTAATCTTTAATGAAGATGTCTCTGAGGTTTTTGAGAAACAAGGCGAGGAATTTCTAGGTAAAACATGTCTGTGTAAGGGGAGAAAAATGTTGTGCGTGGTTATTAGAATGTTTTATGTTTGTATATATAGTGGATCCTATGAAGGAAGAAGATGAAAGAGGATGTGGTATGAAATCATACAATCACATGTTTTGAAATATTACAACATATCTAAAATTTAACTAAGGTATTGTTAAGGCTTTAGAAAGAAAAGGTATGAGATTTTCAGGTAAAAAATATTGAAGCAAGCAAGCTGCAATGTTAATCAGAGTTTTGAATGCAGTAGATGCCTGTAATGATGTGAAAGGAAGCATGAAGGTCTTAGAGAGTGAGCAAAATGTTATATAAACATGACATTAGTTGGAGGCATTTCTAGGCATAAAATTGCCACCTGCTGTTCGGAAGAGAGTTAGGCCCAAAGACCATGAAGCTACAGTTAGTGGTCTGCCTCAGAAGGGTCACACTTTGAAAAACAAACCAAGCCATTTTGTAAACTCCATACATCAGAGAAGGAGATAAGTAAGTTGACTATTCATGAAATAGTTAGATGCTAATTGGTTGCACTGTCTGCTTCGTTATGCTGAAGTGGTTGGTAAAGATGGATGTTGTGGCACTTATCCGAATTGGTCCAACAAGATGAATAAGAGGAGTGTCCTGAAAGAATTAGTGATGCTATATTGGACGAGAGTGTTGACATCCACATCATAAGAAAATATTTCAGTTGCACTGCTTGGCAGAAAGTTACAGAAATGATAAAACAAAAACGAGCACTGCATGTATTCTTCTGCCAGACTTGTCATCATAATGCAGATGAGCATCCATCCATCTGTTGTGACACATGCCTGTGCTGGTAGCACCTTCATTGTGTGGCTCTGAAATCCCAACCAAAGACAAAAGACTGATTTAGCAGATCCTGTATGGTAGTCCATAAAGAAAAAAATGTTGAAGACAAAGGTTGGGAGATATGCTTATTTTATCCATCACCATGCATATTCCATTGTTATGTTGTATGATACACACATTTAGTTCCTAAAGGGTCATGTGTTGACGTGCCAGTAAGTTATCCATTACATTGCTGCATGATATAGATATGCAACATATAATGTGCATAGGTTGCAGTTAATCGCTTTTCAAGTCTCGGTCTTATAACAATTGATATACAAGATCTGCAAAAGATTAGAGAAATGCTTCACTACACCCACATGACAGCTGCTCATCTCTTAGTTAAGCAACAGTTTCCACGTTTTCAGGGCTGTCAGCAGACCCTTCTCTGTCAAACAAAGCAATTTGAAGCCATTACAGGAGATGGTAATGAAAAATTTATGTCCTGCTATTAAATTAAAATATGCATCACTCTTTCTCGTATCCATATAGCAGTTCAGATTTTGTATGATGGTCACCAACATTGGGTAACTATTGTGTACATCAAGGGTGTGTTGCATCTTTATGACAGTGTATCAAGGGGAAGACTGACTGCAATGTTAAAGGCATCAATCACAGCACTTTTTGGAAGTATTTCAAAAGTCGAAGTACTAACAATCAATTGTCCATCTGTCCAGCAATAGAAAAGAGGTTCTATGAACTGTGGTGTGTTTGCAATAGCTCATGCCTACCATGCTGCAAGAAGTGATGATGTTTCAAAACTCAAGTTTGATGAATCTCGAATGAGAAATCACCTTTTGAACTGTTACAAAGCGAACTATCTGAGTCCATTCCCTTTCACAGCTGAAACAGTCAATAAAAGCAAATCCAGCATTATCACAAAACTTGCATTGTGAAATTGATGTTATACACTTCATTCTAATTTTACAATATTTCAAACCAAATACGTTATACATGCACCTGTACATGATGGGAGGGCATTTCAGCATGGCTAAATGGTAACGATAAATTAACGTGCATGTAGTGTTGCTAGCACCAGTTACCAAGTTCCCATTGTCAGTGTCTTACAGCGTCAGCCTTTCCATCTAACGAATCTATGTAGCCTCCAGCAGCAATCTTTAATTTCCGGCGCCGGTATAGGCTTCCAGTGAATTTATTTCAGAGAGCCGGTACCGGTAGCCTAGCATCAGTCTTTTCGAGGGCCGGTACCGGCTCCCTAGCCACAACCATTAAAGAAACGTAATAAAGTTGCTTTAAATGAATCCCCGGCTTCTTCCTACCGTGTTTTCTCGCGCCCAGCATTATGGCAATGCATGATGTCATGATGTACACGTGCACTGCTCTGTATATACTAACTATGGCTATTCTCTATATATAAATGACTTCGCCTTCGGTGGGCGGGTTTCCAACTGCCACAGTAAAGGCATTCGAATTCAAGACCGCGAGAAGGAGTTTTGGTTTAGCAGAGATATTGTATTATAAAATATCGCTCTGATAGCTCTATGCACTGACAAACGAGATTTTCGAGGTGCACTTGGTCTGCGTTTTGGCAACCTTCGCTTCCTTTGGTTTGCATCTGTGTCAAAACCATTCCCCGTGGAACACGCCCTGTGGTGTATATCCCTCCATCCGCCATTATGAACTCCGTGACATCATGCACAGCCAATCTTCTGACTGCATGACGACGCGTGCATGAGCAACAACATACGGCGAGTTAACGTATAAACTACCAACAGCATTATGCTAGGAAGAGAGTTCACTACGCCATTTCTTTATAGTTAATTCAGGCATGCTTCTACACAGTGTGGATGTCAAGAGCGAAGGATTCATTTTTGCTTAGCTACACTTAAAAAAGAGCGGTTGTGACATTCAAATGCATGGACGGCAATATTAGAGGGCGCTAATGGCCGGTCACAGCCGCGGAGGGTCATATACTCACACTAGTTAACCTCAACCCCCCAGGTGGGAACAGAAAGGTCTCAACGTACAAAACAAGTCGAAAAACCAAATAGCTGTTGAAAAATGAATGAGCAGGTCCGAAAATTGTCGAAAATGTAAACCGCCGACATGGATAATATGCAGCCGGCGCGTGAATATGGTCTATATAGTGCTGAATTGCATTTTCTTTGGAGTAGCTGCATGCATGGGAGTATGTGCAATCACTGCAATGTCATGCCACCTATAACTTCACGATCTGCAGGTGCACATACATGGGTAGAAAGGGCACCATAAAGTCTTTAAATGGCTGTCATTTAAAACTACATACTTTTTTTTTTGCGGTAAAATCGCCATTATTTCAGTTCAGACGGAGGAGTGGGAGGGGATTGTGATACAAGATGATAATTATGCCCGCATGATGATGTGACATCGATCGGGTCATGGCAGTGAATGCAACTACTACAAAAGGTGCGTTATGTACGCATAGATAATAGAGTGCGCTATGATCTATCGTGTAACCTACGGAATCCATTCACACCAATGAATGTGCAGGGACGTAGGAATAGGTCCAGCAAGTCCGGCTTTCGCCGGACCACTTTTCCCCAGCACTTTTTTTTTTTAAATCTGCGTCTTTTCGTTTAGTTAACATCGCAGTTGCGGATTGATTACAACTCCGCTATTCACGTAACAGTGATGTAATCTATCTGTAATCAATTCGCAGCTGCGAATGTTTGGGTCTGGGAACAAGGCTACATTTTACTATCCCGTTGTTAATAATAACCGGTTTTATCATTGGTGCGCAGTGACCAAAATATTAATGCGTTACTAGACAAGTAACTATTATTTTGTGAGCATCATTTAGAAAGCTATCATTTTGCAAGCGATTAACCGATTCCTTAGTGATTCCTATCTACTGCGCCGATTCTGACATTACCATTGGCTCGGACCCAATAATCATATGGCAACTTGTTCTACAAGCTATTCTGAGGGTTCACCTTCTCAAAGTGAAACTCGTGTACATGTATTCAATCGACCTCACCAGCCGGCATTGGGTTTCAAGTTCCCGAAGCGTTCATTTGGCGTTAAAAAGGTAGAACAGCGAAGCTTCAAACCACAATGGTTTGCAAAGTGGCCTTTTCTTCACTATACGATGAGGCAAAGGACGCAGTATTCTGCCATACATGTATTGAGGCCTGCAAGCTTAAACGTGTTACTGCAAAACAACCATGCAGAGCCAGTGTTTGTAAGTACATGCATCCAGTACTTTTTTGCATGCACATGTTTGCAATATAATTATACATGTTGTATAGCATTCAATTAGACTTTTAACCAATAGATGCATGTAATTTTTTTTTTACATGCCATGTTTTGATTTTTGGCCCATTCTTTATGCAGTACTTGTAACTTTTGTGCTTTTCATCATTGTGGCAGGTGGTTGTTGGCTTCTCTAATTGGAAAGATGCTACAGTATCGTTCAGGAACCATGAATCAAGCTCTTTCACAAAGAAGCAGTAATGGTGATGGTAACTCTTCCTTCTACAACAACCCCAGATGTTGGAGAGCTTTTGTCAAAGCAACATGCTGCAGAAAAACAGAACAATCGGCACTGTTTGTTTGAAATCATACAATGCATTCGGTTTCTGTGTAGACAAGGATTGGCCCTCAGAGGTGATGATGATGATCAAGATGGAAATCTAAGCAACTCATACATATGAAAGCTTACAGTGTCAAAAACTGGCTTGTTAAAAAGGACAATGTTTACACCAGTCCAGAAATACAAAATGAAATCATTCAAACAATGAGTCTCCAAGTGCTAAGAGAAATCATGGCTGAGCTCCAGTCTTCTCCTTTTCTGACCATTATAATAGATGAAACTACTGATTCATCCAACATGGAGCAGGTTACACTTGTCATAAGACATGTCACTGAAGAACTGCAAGTGCATGAAGAGTTTTTAGGCTTATATGCTGTTGATTCCACTGATGCTACAACTTTGGTATCTGTGGTCAAGGATGCGATCATGGTACGAATGAATCTTCCAATGTCAAAACTACGTGGACAATGCTACGATGGGGCAAGTGTGATGAGTGGGATAAGGAGTGGTGTTGCCAAACAAATAGCAGACATTGAACCAAGAGCAATTTTCACCCATTGCTATGGTCATGCATTAAATCTTGCTGTTGCTGACACAGTAAAACAATCCAAGGTTATGAGAAATGCTTTAGAAACAACATATGAAATCATAAAACTTATAAAATATTCCCCAAAAAGAGAAGCAATTCTCAAAAAGATTAAAACAAACTTGCTTGATGCTCCAACTGTTGGAATCAGAACACTATGTCCTACCGGATGGACTGCAAGAGCAGATGCACTTGGTAGTATAATTAAAAGTTTTGCAATTGACATGGGAAGAGTCAGTTGATGTAAGCAATGATACTAAAGTAAAAGCAAGAATTCATGGGGTATCAGCTCAGATGAAAACCTTCGATTACTTGTATGGAGTCATTTTAGGTGAGATGGTCTTAACTTGAAGCACTCAGATAATCTTAGTTGCACTCTGCAACACAAATCCATGTCTGCTATGGAAGGACATGAAATTGCTGTTATGACTATTGCTACGTTAAAATCACTTCGCAATGATACATATTTTGATCTTTTGTGGGATAAGGTTAACCTTATGGCATCCAAATTAAATGTCGATGAACCTCAGCTTCCTAGAATCAGGAAAAAACCCAAGAGGTTTGATGATGGTAAGTCTGATTGTGATTTTCATGCAGACCCAAAAGCCTTATACAGGCAGGTTTTATCATTGCCGCCATACAAGAACGTTTTGATCAACCCGGATACAAAAAAATACCAGCAATTGGAAGCTCTCTTGATAAAAGCAATGAAGCATGAGAAGTTGGAAGATGATCTAAATGGTATTTGCTCCTTGTATGGTGGTGCATGATGATTTTAACAATGGTCTACTTGAGGCACAACTTATCACATTTGGATTGCATTTTCAGCAGGTTCTTAAAGAGCCATTGAAAAATGATATGAGTATCTTTGATGTCAAGGATTACTTCACCTCTCTCTCTCAGGATCAACAAAGTCTGTTGTCTGAAGTGAAAAAAGTACTTCAACTTGTTTTAGTAATGCCTGCAACAAATGCAACATCAGAAAGATCGTTCAGTGCTCTTAGGCGGGTTAAAACATATCTCAGGACCAAAATGTCTCAGAAACGGCTTGATCATTAATGTTCACAAAGAAAGAACAGATACACTTGACCTTAAGGATACACTTAATAGCTTTGTGAAGGGTTCACAACATCGGGCAGGGTTGTTTTCTCTATTTTAATTTGTAAGTTTGCTACAACAGTTCATTGTGTAAACAGTTGTGTAATTATAATTAAATTCACCCGACCACTCATATATTGAGTGCAACGTCCCTGATGTGCGATATTATTATGAATTTAAGCAAACTTCTAATTACCCGTAGAACTACCGTCAGTGGTTATTATTATGCGCGGAGGAGTTGCGTAGGAGAAACTATTCGGTAACAGTGCCAGCAATTAATTATAGGCAGCAGCGAGATGAACTTCTGTGTCAGGTTAGTTGTTTGCCGCTATTTCATGGGACTCGGCGTGCATTGCAGTTGATTGCAATTAATTGTAATAATATATACGCCATGCTCGGATGCTCGGTGACGGCTCAACTTCTGCCGGAAAATCGGCATTTATAGGGTGGCGAAAAGTAGCTTTCGCGCGTGTAATTTCTGCTACGTTTTATAGGCTAAGCGCATCCAATCCTATATGACTATAGTCATATAGGATTGGATGTACAATCCGGTTACCGGATTGTATACAAGTGATTTATCATCGTATATCAGAATTTGGCCAAAAATCGTATTTGATTTGCTAGATGATTGTATATTTGTTGTGCGCTTGCGTAGGCTGGATTTCTCATATCCAAGCATTTTTTTCGCACGTAACTCTGCAGCCCGCAGGTGCCTTGCATACAGACAGATCCACAAAAGGCCTCGGACCATATTAGAATCACTACAGTATATCCAGCGCGGAATTGTGTAAACACATTTCGGAGTGACATCATGAGTGGAATCCATAACTGTTACATCAGCTGCATGGGGGCGTGCAATGAATGAATAGTATGTAGGATATTGGTTAATTAATTTTTACATGCATACGAATTACTTACATTTGTCTTGCAATCTTTCACTCAAGGAGGTCAATGAAAAGTACACATGCAGAGTGTGTGCTCTGGTTGGCCATCTCCATCTACCTCACAGTAGAGGGCATCAGTGCAGCTCCAGGGAACAACACTTTCTGTGTGGCGTCGTCCACTGGCAATACACCGAGTCTTAATGCAACCCTTCCAGAGTGCCATGACCTTTCATGGTATGCTGAAAATATGGTGCTACCTTCAGAAGTGACCTTGGTGTTCACATCAGGTGATCATTGGCTATCAATTGGTGACCTCTGGTGGATACAAAATTTAAGCTATGTGTCTTTTGTTGGATATGGAGATCTTATTGGCTATCAAAGCAGTATGTACAATACATCCCTCAGCAGGATTCTGTGCAGCAATCAATCAGGCATAGCCTTCAAGAATGTCACCCAATTATCCATCTCTAACCTAATCATCTCTGGTTGTGGTGCTCAGATTGATTATAATGCTGCAGATCCAGGACTGAGAACTGCTCTTTACTTTGACACTATAAATAATCTCACCATTAGCAGCATCTCTATTGAAAACAGTGTTGAGATTGGAATTAGCCTCAATGAGGTGAAAAAGTCTCAAATACAAAACTCGATCTTTATTCGAAATCAAGATGCCATTTTGTCTATTGCTAGCACAATCAGCATGTTGAACTCCACTATTGCTGACAACTACAGATTTGGACTTAATGCCCAGAACAGTGCTATTTTTGTGAAGCGTTGCATGTTTAACTTCAATTCTGAAGGCATAACATTCAATGGAAGTCAACAAGTATTACTTGACAGCTGTATAATCATGGGCACAACTCAAAATAGAGGTCTATCCTTAATTATGACTTCTATCAATATAACAAACTCATCATTAACCCAAAACGCACAGGGAGCTATCTCTGCTACAATGAGTAGCATTATTTTCTTCCGTGGGGTCATTCAATTTGAAAACAATACAAGTCTTGACACAGGAGGAGCTATCCAGCTACTGTCAAGCTCCATGATGGTTCTTGTTGCACCAGTGAACATCACTTTTACCCAAAACAGTGCCCCTGCTTATGGAGGTGCGATATACACAGCAACATGTGATCAGACACTAACCACTACTTCTTCGTGTTTCTTTGATGTCTATGATATAAATGGTACCCTTGGTAACCCAGGTGTTCACATGACCTTTCAGAACAATGTTGCTAATATATCTGGCAGTGTGTTGTATGGCAATAACCTGGATACGTGCACACTTAACACACAGGACGTTTATGGAGGGGCTAAACCAGGGGATGTTTTTGAGACCATCTGTGATTACAAGGAACACAACAATTCTTTACCTGAAGTTTCATCTGATGCATTCAATGTATGCATATGTTATGATGACATTCCTTATTGCAACATTGCCGATGTCAATTTTACAGCATATCCAGGTCAGAGTATTCAAGTGTCAGTGATTACTGCTGGTCAGAGGAATGGATCATCACCAACTCCAATTATTGCTTACTACTGCCGTCCTACACAAGATGGCTGCTCACAATATGTGTTACTTGGTGCACAGCTACCACAGAAGGAGTGCTCACTCCTAGATTACACTCCAACAAAAAACCTTGAGAACAACAGCATTCTTCTGGTCTCTTCCTTCTCAAGCATATCAAGACCAAATTTCTTCGATGATGTCAATCATCTATTTATGCACATAAATACATTGGGGTGTCCATTAGGTTTTGAGCTTGATAGGAATGGATCCTACATATGCATTTGCGACAGCCTATTTAGAAAACATAACGTAACATGTGACATCAAAAAACAAATCATTCTACGTGGAAATGATATCTGGGTTGGACAATACAACAATATGACTGCAGTCCATGACAACTGTCCATTCAACTATTGCAAAGGGGACTTAATTCCAGTCAATTTGAGCAGTGTAAATAGTTCAGATCTCCAGTGTGCTTTCAATAGAACTGGATTAATTTGTGGGAAATGTGCTGAAGGATTCAGTATGACATTTGGATCAGGTCATTGTGAGATGTGTTCCAAATATAGTCTTTTCTTACTTCTCCTGTTCATGGTAGCTGGACTGATATTAGTTATACTCCTCTTTGTCTGCAACCTCACAATAACCACGGGAAGTATCAATGGGCTAATCTACTTTGCTAATGTAGTCAGCATAAGCAGTGCCAGCATATTCCCTTCATATGGATACAATGGCTTCATTGACTTTCTTTCAGTTTTGATATCTTGGATCAACCTTGACTTCGGAATCCCTCTGTGTTTTTATGATGGAATGGATACATATGGCCATACATGGCTACAGTTTGTTTTTCCTTTATATATTTTAATTTTGGCTTCATGCATTATCATTATGGGCAAGTTTTCAATACCAATCTCTCGATACTTCAGGCATAACACAGTCCCTGTTCTTGCCACATTGATGCTTCTGTCATATGCAAAATTGTTGAGGACAGTTATTACAGCATTTGCAGCCACAAGCATATACGTTGGAAGCAATGATGACACTATAGTAGTCTGGACATATGATGGAACCATAAGGTACCTGGAGCCAAAGCACGCCATCCTGTTTACCTTATCTCTTGTGCTAACAATTGGTTTCATTGCACCATACACTTTACTACTTCTGTTTGCTCCCCTATTGCAAAGATATTCTGAATGGAGGGCTCTGAAGTGGGTAAATAGATTAAAGCCGTTCTTTGATGCACACTATGGACCATATGAAGACCGTTTTCGTGTTTGGACAGGAGTTCTACTCCTAGCCAGAATTGTTTTTTACTTCGTATTTGCAGTCAACATACTGAATGACTCAACCCTTAATTTCCTGATGATTATAATTGTTCAAAGCCTTTTATTCATTCCTAGTCTCTTCGCTGGAGGAATGTACAAAACACGACTATTGAGTGCTGTTGAGTTTTTCTATCTCATCAATCTGAATGTTCTTGCGGGGGCCTACCTTTATATATCCCCATTACCCATCAGTGGTGATCGTAATAAAGCTATCATCTCTGGAGTATTCGTTGGGGCTCCATTGCTATGTTTCCTAGCTACTATCGCTGTCCATATTTGGTTAACTATAAAGAAGTTAAACATCATTCCAAAGGGTTCCTCAGTTCCAAGTAAAATTCTAAATTCATCTGTTGTACTCCCCATTGTGAATGCTGAGCTTTCAACACAGATAAAAACAGATGTGTCATGCAAAGTAACTAATGTGACTGAATTGAGAGAGTTTTTACTTGAAAACTAACTCAGTCCGAAGTGCTTGGCTATTAGAGCTAACAATATATAGTTTTGTGACATAAGGTTTAATTTAGTACTGTGTGCAATGCTTTATTGCTTTGATAACTTAGTTATTTGCACTCTCTCCTTACACAATCCATGGCTTCCAGGCATTTGTAGCTTCTGTTTATATGCTGATTTTAAAGATCAGTTCAGTAACTAAGGGAACAGCTGTCCTTGTGCAATTGAGGTGAATTATAAAATCATTATTTCCCACAATCAAGAATTTTCAAACATTTCTAAGTGATGTTCTTCAGTCTAAGGATATGGGACGCTATTCACTGCACCTTGCATAGATTCTACGGAATGCATGCACAGATTCATTTTATGATTAAACGTTAAACCTGTCTGTTACCTTTCTTATTGTGTTCACTGCCGCCAAAATGTTAAGTGAAGTATGAGTGATTATGTGTCTGCCTCCAATTGGTCCCTCCTGAAAGGGAGCTAAGAAGTATGCGCAATTAAAGCCAGCTTTTCAGCTCTGTAACTGAACACTGCTGCACATGCACGACCAACTGAGCAATGATTGTTGGGAAAAGCAATCTAAATATTTTAAAATGCTCCAAAGCAGCACAGCCCCTAGGAGGAGATGTTAAAAAATAAATAAATAAAATCTCGTAATCGTACAAAGACCTCTAAGGTGATTGACATTGATGGCATGCATGTGTATATTCAAAATATAGAACAGCAATACTCAATCTAAAAAATGAAAGCCCCAAGGATAGCAAGCAACTTTCCATGAGTAAACCACTTCTCACGAATTAACATTGTACTTGTATTTATAACTAGCGTGGAATAGGTACAGCGAGATAAGCTCAGCCAAGGTACTTGGGGACGAGGCTAGGTGTTATGCAAAATATATATATACAAAGCACTTTCAGGCGAATTCATAATGCCATGCAGTCAATGAATATTGAGTTGACATGACGAAATCACGCCTGCTTTGATTGTCGACGTCTCGTAGGATACGAGATGCACACTGTACATGTGACACACAGACAAGCAAGATACGTTTTTTCGTTCCTAATTTCACTAAGTTGCCTTCTCGTCACAACTATCGGATACGTCCTCCAACCGACTCCTCTACAACCTACCGTATTTGGAGGTACCCAGCAATGCCCTGACGTTAGCCAGCTTCTGGCATCACTCACACAGAATATTACGGATCTAATAACCCAGCAAGTCTCCGCCAACCTGTCCTATATTTTGAATCTAGCTCTGAGCGCAAATTGCGCAGCAGATTCATGCCGAGCAATAGCAGAGTTGAGGCCCGCTTATCGCTCCGGATACTACTGGATCGTCAACTCCACAAACGCTCCCACGCGAGTGTATTGCGATCTAGAACGGGTCCTGAACGGGTCGCGCGGGTGGATGAGGGTCGCGTACCTAAATATGACTGACCCCACCCAATCGTGTCCGCCTGCCTGGTTGCTCAACAACCCTACAGGGACGACCATAAGACTGTGTGGAAGGTCCGGCAATAATGTCTGCTTCTCCACCATTTTTTCGACTTACGGCGTGTCCTACGCCAAGGTCTGCGGTTGGATGCGAGGGTACAGTTACAACAGCAACGACGGGTTCTTTCGATACAGTTATTGCACCACCTCTCCCTGCACGATAGACCAGCCCTACGTTGACGGGGTGAGCGTCACTCACATGTACAATGGCAGCACCGGTTCGCGCCAACACCTCTGGACATACACCGTCGGAGGGGGTTCGAGCTGTCCTTGCTACATCGGCAGCGCCAGCAAGTTCGTTAACGCCAAGCCCGCATTCGTGGGGTCGAACTGGTACTGTCAGGGCCAGCAGGGAGGCAGTACGTCTACCTATTACAATTACCCGTTGTGGGGAGGAAGCGGCCCGACGTGCTCTGGAAACTTGGCGCCGTGTTGCGCCGATGCAAACCTGCCTTGGTTCTACAGGACCCTATCAGCGACAGCCACTTCAGATATCGAGGTTCGCATCTGCGACGACCAAACCCTTGCGGATGAAGATGTACAGCTTCAAAACTTGGAGCTGTATGTATTTTAGTCGTGCATGCTTTTGCATGTGTGTGTGCGATCGTCGAAGTGTTTTAATATAATCAACTCCACTGTACGCGCAACATGACAATGCATGTGTACAGGCTATAATATTATTATTATAGGACATTTTATATATTTATATTGCGGTTGATATTTTAACTGCCTGGTTCATTCCCTGTGACCGTATGGAATATGGGACTTTGGAAATCGCAGTGTCATTTATTATTTTTCTGTTTCGCGAATTACGTACGTACAATGGCGGCCGGCGTAATGATATAGTTGTTCATTACGTGCGCGTGCCATTTATATAACGCTCTCTTTTTAATATATTCAAAACTATTACAGTACTAGTGACTATTTGGGGTGACTGGCAATAATACACGCAGCGTTTCCAGGGTTAAAGGTAGGCGGTTATCGCAAAGAGTTAAGGTTAAGTTGCGTGATTATATAGGTGCACGCCGCTAATCAGTACTTAGCGCCTATTATTATATATATCTATAGCTAGCTGCGCGGCTTTACCTATATATCGTTGGAACAGTCGGTACCAGTCTTTTTATGTGCCATGAATGCATGCAGTATTGTCAACCAGACCATAGGGCAATGCATGCATGGGTATAAAGGCCCGGCCGGCATCTTCATTTTGATACAAACAGTACTAGTGATTCATTGACAGATTGTATCAGAATGTGCAATCATGCATACTATATATGAGCCCAGCCGCATGAGCTAGAATCTGGGTTAATTTTGTTTGGGAAAAAACAAGCTAGAGGTGATAGATTGTATTTATATTTATAACAATGCAAGTATAACTTAACAAGAGAGAACTGAGCACACACACATATACACACACACACACACACACACACACATACACACACATACACACACACATACACACATACACACACACACACATAAATGATAAATTTATTCTTGTATGCTGGAAAGTTCTATGCCATCAACCATGTCCAGTGCACTCCTCCATTTTATACGAGAGCCTCGGAGACATAAATTGGTGGCTCTGATGATGGTGAATGTTAAACTAGCCCTCAGCCATCCCATCACTTCTCCATAAGACTTCCCCATTCAAAGCAAATGTGTTCAGAGAGATGCTTAAGATAATAGGCTGCTTCACCACCATCAACGGAACTACAAATGGTGTAAATGAGGCTCGTCAAGCATTTTGTTGAATTGTTTCTTCTTTTCTGCTTCTGCTGATGACAGGGTCGCTGCCACACTTCTGTTAACATGAGATGGTGCATCTGTGTCTATAACACGTACGTCAAAGAGTGCTTGAGGCTGAGGCTGCCAAACCCCTTGTACATCAAGGTCAGCGACTAAGGAGGGTTCATCTGCGACTTCACATGCCTCTTGAATCATTGGTTCCTGGATAATCAATAGATGGCAGATCACCAAGAGTATCTCTTACTTCATTGTGACTTCTGGTAATGAGACCTCCTTTCTTACAATCTAGGGCATGTTCATAACTAAAAGTAGCTCCACACCCATCACAAGTAACTGGCATCTTCAAAAGGGGTCGATGATATCTGACTGTCAGGGCATCACAAAACTCAGTGGCAGAAAGATCAAAATGATGATATGTGGTTGGTAGTAAAGTTAACCATGAAGATGTTTTGAAAGTGATGGCACTTTGTATAGCACGTACCTGCTTAGCATCAAGGGTGGAGAGCACTGAATCTAACTTGTTTTGATCTTGCTGCTGAAGTTCATGATGCATAGTAGATATTGCTTCTGCCATCTTAGCATTGTGATCTACTAGTGAAAAGGGTTTTCTTTCTTTGATAGCATCTGAAATATGCTGAGGTGATGTAGGCTATGTTAGCCATTTCAACAGGATTGCAAATGCCCATTCCACCCAATTTGACAGGGATTGAGAAGAGTAGTTGGTCTTATTGGGATATTGCACTGTCGAAAATAGCATGTATTAATAGCATTCCAAACAGGGGTGAGGCATTGCCAATGTTTGGGATTAGTCTCTGTAAGTAAGACCATTCAAATTGGAGAGATTTAGATAATGCTACAAAAGTGGCCTGTAGATGTGATTTTGCAGTGTCAGAGAGAGTAGTAACAACGTTTGTCCAGTCCTTGACTTTACAAACTGATTGGTTGCTTCAACGTCTCCAATAAAACCACCCAAAAAACGGTGGCCCCTTTCAACTTTGACACCAAGGTGGTCAAATTTTGCATGTGCTTCTGAGTCATATTCTTTATCCACTATTAACACGGTCTTCTTTAGTTCTGGATAATAACCATACTTAGGTCCCATCAAACAAAGCTTTTCAAACCACTCACTCAGATGGTCAAGGTGAGTAGTACATGCAGAGGTGATAATCACTATCCTTTAAAGCCCGTTCATGTTTTATGATTAAAAGTACTTTTGTACTTTGACCCTCATTCGTAACATTTTGCTGAGGCCAAATAACAAGTCTTTATTGTGTGTGTGTAGCATGTTTTCCTCTCCATCGCCATGTTTCATCTTGGTCAAGCGGCATTATCCTGATCAGAAATGAGTTGCTTTTTTTTTTAAACACAAGTAATGCCTAAATAGTGCCACAAATGGTGTTTATGTGCGGTCCTCAGCAAACAAGTAGAGTTGGGCCTTTAAAGGATAGTTTGGCTTAGGTGCTTTTTTTGCTAATAAGTACTAATTTATACTCCTGCATGGGACGTATTTTATTTTGTCAGTGCAAAAGGCATTCAGTGAAAGCTCAATGGAGGTCCGTTGGGGTTTGTTGTCTATTACTTTTGAACTGTGAAGCGTTTATAACCTGTCACTTAGCATGACAATTTAGTGAATGGGAGTACCGGGCATGTCCATTGGGAATGGAATGAAAGTGATATGTCGTCAATTTTGTGTTTAGTTCAAATTAACTTGATCTTAGAATTTTCATGCCATAATCTCAGTGGTTACTGCAGCTGTGCCTGTTGTCAATCCTGCTTCTGATAATATTGCAGACAGGTTAGAGTTGCAGGGTAGGCCAGATTTTGTTCTCAGTATATGCCAATGCTGGCTTGACAAACTAAGTCTCTGCCATGATATTCGTATGATGAAAGACAACATTCCCCCCCCCCCCCCCCCCCCCCCCCCCCTTCCAATGCTTTCAAGTTGTTGTGTTTAAACACTGGTTGCAACATGATAACTGGTACTGCATCAATCATTAAAAATTTAATTAAAGCTAGCTCTGTTTAAGACGACATTAAAACTTAGTATCAAGTTCTTATCATAGTTAGATATCTTACAGTCATTTTCTTATATTATACTTTAAGACAGTTAAAAAGAATTGTAGAGAGAACATAAACATTGTGCATAAAACTATAATATAATTATATTATTATGTTATTATTATTATTATATATGACTATATAGGTTTCACCAGACAACGAACCTATGTTGTAATATTACTCGTGTGCGGGTTTCTGAACTTACATCAACGCTGATGATAAACTTGAGTGCATCATTACATATAGATGTGTGACAAACGTGCTTGTGTTTCATATGACTTAGGGCAGTAAACATGTCAAATAATTACGTCCATCCTAGCACTAGGTATAGTTCTCATCTACTTTGTACACGAGACCATATACAATCTTTTGCAGGGTATCAAATGCTGATTTCCAAATATATACCCACTATACAGAAGCAGCATTGCCCTGCTTGAGAGCAATGGGGATGTTGCAGCCTAATCTGGGTCCCGCGAGGAGCCAGCGCCGAGAAAGGTCACCCAGTCTTTAGGCCAACACATAAGAACAATATGAACTGCACAGCAGTACAATACGCGCACATGTATATCGATATACAACCAATCAAATCGTTACAACGCTCAAGTGTTACGTAATAGTAGCAATAGTGGTCTGATGTCATCTGATAAAAGGTCAGGATGCTACAGGGGACACTTCCGAATTCTGACGGAAGAGGGATTGGTGGTCACGTGGTTTGTATCGTTGCTATTTAGCCATTGCCATGCTGTCATTTATTCCAAATTCATGACAAATGAATATACGGTACACAGTAGGTGGTCGCATAGCATGTATGGAATATGCTGACCTTTGTTTTATTGTTTTGTTATGTTCACCGCGTATAGGAGTATATAGGACATAGTTCGTTTCAATTCCTGTCACATATCGATTAAATATTTTCAGGCAGTACACTGCGCCATTTCGATATCGACCGACTTGTGGCTCTCGAAGGCGAGATATTCAAAATGTAATTGCATTCATTATCATCACGAGACACGACGCGTCATTCTAATCGAAGTTGGCGTTGTTGGGTACGTTTTGTGTGTATAACCTGTCGTGATAACTGCGTCTTGTTGATTTTAATGAACGTGCATGCAATGCGAATAGGCATTCAAATTAATCCGCACTGCGCATGCTGCTTGAGCAGCCAGTGGTTGTGCGTATCGTAATGTATAGCTGATACGCTAACTGTTGATGAATGATTGTTTTTTTTTTGCTTTAGTATTTAGGTTCACGCTACCTGCATAAACTCTCGGAAGCAGATACTTACTTACGTGCCTGCAAACACATACATATTTACATGTATGCGCTCACGTACCACATACACGTCGATATATTTATCCTATCATACTGATGCAGAAAAGTTATCTATCGCTCGCTGCCTACCTTCCAGACTATATATATCAATCACAATGCACATGCATTGAAATCTACTAGCTAAGATTATGTAACAATCAGTCAAAACACCAATCTCCTTCCTGGATGCATGTTAATTGATACATCCACTGGAACTGCATGTCGCGTCATTTGGCTACAACAGGCGGCATTATATACAAACTGGCTCACATAAGACTCCTATGAACTTTTGCGTATGCAGTGGCTTAATTCGCGCGGTTTGCTATAATTTATTATTAAATGCCAAATGTTCTGGACGTCATGCATGCATCATGGAGATAGTACATCAAGTTAAGGTGTACTGAAAGTCAGATTAATGCCTTTCTGTTCAAGCACCAGAACCAAAATTGAACAGCACACTCATGTTTTTAATTCATATTTAGCTCTGCATGGGCTGAAATATAAATATATTATATAGTTCCTCCTAAAACTTTTCAGTAAAACTAGGTTGCCAAAGTGAAGCTTGCTCTGGTGCTTGTCAGAGGACTTCACTTTGGAAACTTGGTTATAGGTTTGTAGAAGGAACTAGACCTTTCCTATTCCCTAACAATGATTACAAATGTGTGTGTGTGTGTGTGTGTGTGTGTGTGTGTGTGTGTGTGTGTGTGTGTGTGTGTGTGTGTGTGTGTGTGTGTGTGTGTGTGTGTGTGTGTGTGTGTGTGTGTGTGTGTGTGTGTGTGTGTGCTATTGGGTTTCAGTACTGGTGCTCAATAACAAAACGCCTACCTTAATCTGAATTTCCGCACACTGAGATGTACACTCAAACGTACACCCCTAATATTGACTAGGACATTAGATCCAAAAATTGGTGTTAATTTCTCTTTCAAATTTGTGTTTAATTAAAGGAGGCCAATGAAAATGAGATATACAGGTGGTGTGCTCTGGTTGGCCATCTCCATCTACCTCACAGTAGAGGGCATCAGTGCAGCTCCAGGGAACAACACTTTCTGTGTGGCGTCGTCCACTGGCAATACACCAAGTCTTAATGCAACCCTTCCAGAGTGCCATGACCTTTCATGGTATGCTGAAAATATGGTGCTACCTTCAGAAGTGACCTTGGTGTTCACATCAGGTGATCATTGGCTATCTATTGGTGACCTCTGGTGGATACAAAATTTAAGCTATGTGTCTTTTGTTGGATATGGAGATCTTATTGGCTATCAAAGCAGTGTGTACAATACATCACTCAGCAGGATTCTGTGCAGCAATCAATCAGGCATAGCCTTCAAGAATGTCACCCAATTATCCATTTCTAACCTAATCATCTCTGGTTGTGGTGCCCAGATTGATTATAATGCTGCAGATCCAGGACTGAGAACTGCTCTTTACTTTGACACTATAAATAACCTCACCATTAGCAGCATCTCTACAGAAAACAGTGTTGGGATTGGAATTAGCCTCAATGAGGTGAAAAAGTCCCAAATACAAAACTCGATCTTTATTCGAAATCAAGATGCCATCTTGTCTATTGCTAGCACAATCAACATGTTGAACTCCACTATTGCTGACAACTACAGATTTGGACTGAACGCCCAGAACAGTGCTATTTTTGCGAAGCGTTGCATGTTTAGCTTGAATTCTGATGGCATAACATTTAATGGAAGTCAACAAGTATTACTTGACAGCTGTATAATCGTGGGCACAACTCGAAATAGAGGTCTATCCTTAATTATGACTTTTATCAATATAACAAACTCATCATTAACCCAAAACGCACAGGGAGCTATCACTGCTACAGAGGGTAGCATTATTTTCTTCAGCGGGATAATTCAATTTGAAAACAACACAAGTCTTGACACAGGAGGAGCTATCCAGCTACTGTCAAGCTCCATAATGGTTCTTGTTGCACCAGTGAACATCACTTTTACCCAAAACAGTGCCCCTGCTTACGGAGGTGCGATATACACAGCAACATGTGATCAGACACTATCCACTACTTCTTCGTGTTTCTTTGATGTCTATGATATAAATGGCACCCTTGGTAACCCAGGTGTTCACATGACCTTTCAGAACAATGTTGCTAATATATCTGGCAGCGTGTTGTATGGCAATAACCTGGATACGTGCACACTTAATACACAGGACATTTATGGAGGGGCTAAACCAGGGGATGTTTTTGAGACCATCTGTGATTACAAGGAACACAACAATTCTTTACCTAAAGTTTCATCTGATGCATTCAATGTATGCATATGTTATGATGACATTCCTTATTGCAACATTGCCGATGTCAATTTTACAGCATATCCAGGTCAGAGTATTCAAGTGTCAGTGATTACTGCTGGTCAGAGAAATGGATCATCACCAACTCCAATTATTGCTTACTACTGCCGTCCTACACAAGGTGGCTGCTCACAATATGTGTTACTTGGTGCACAGCTACCACAGAAGGAGTGCTCACTCCTAGATTACACTCCAACAAAAAACCTTGAGAACAACAGCATTCTTCTGGTCTCTTCCTTCTCAAGCATATCAAGACCAAATTTCTTCGATGATGTCAATCATCTATTTATGCACATAAATACATTGGGGTGCCCATTAGGCTTTGAGCTTGATAGGAATGGATCCTACATATGCATCTGCGACAGCCTACTTAGAAAACATAACGTAACATGTGACATCAAAAAACAAATCATTCTACGTGGAAATGATATCTGGGTTGGCCAATACAACAACATGTCTGCAGTCCATGACAACTGTCCATTCAACTATTGCAAAGGAGACTTAATCCCAGTCATTTTGAGCGACGAAAATGGCTCTGATGTCCAGTGTGCTCTTAACAGAACTGGATTGATCTGTGGAACTTGTGCTGAAGGATTAAGTGTAACATTTGGATCAGGTCATTGTGAGATGTGTTCCGATATTAGCCTTTTCTTACTTCTCCTGTTCATGGTAGCTGGACTTATATTAGTTATACTTCTCTTTGTCAGCAACCTCACAATAACCACAGGAAGTATCAATGGGCTAATCTACTTTGCTAATGTAGTCAACATAAGCAGTGCCAGCATATTCCCTTCATATGGATACAATGGCTTCATAGACTTTCTTTCAGTTTTGATATCTTGGATCAACCTTGACTTCGGAATCCCTCTGTGTTTTTATGATGGAATGGATACCTATGGCCATACATGGCTACAGTTTGTTTTTCCTTTATATATTTTAATTTTGGCTTCATGCATTATCATTATGGGCAAGTTTTCAATATCAATCTCTCGATACTTCAGGCACAACACAGTCCCTGTTCTTGCCACATTAATGCTTCTGTCATTTTCTAAATTGTTGAGGACAGTTATTACAGCATTTGCAGCCACAAGGATATACGTTGGAAGCAATGATGACACTATAGTAGTCTGGACATATGATGGAACCGTAAGGTACCTGGAACCAAAGCACGCCATCCTGTTTACCTTATCTCTTGTGCTAACAATTGGTTTCATTGCGCCATACACTTTGCTACTTCTGTTTGCTCCCCTATTGCAAAGATATTCTGAATGGAGGGCTCTGAAGTGGGTAAATAGATTAAAACCGTTCATTGATGCACACTATGGACCATATGAAGACCGTTTCCGTGTTTGGACAGGAGTTCTACTCCTAGCCAGAATTGCTTTCTACTTCGTATTTGCAGTCAACCTACTAAATGATTCAACTCTTAATTTCCTGGTGATTATAATTGTTCAGAGCAGCCTCCTATTTGTCCCCACTGTTTTTGCTGGAGGAATGTACAAAACACGACTATTGAGTGCTGTTGAGTTTTTCTATCACATCAATCTAAGTATACTTGCAGGTGCCTACCTTTATGCGTCCCCTTCACAACAAAATAAAGCAATTATCTCTGGATTACTCGTTGGTGCTCCTTTGCTATGTTTCCTAGTTACAATTGCTGTCCAAGTTTGGCTAATTGCGAAAAAGAACATAGGTGTTCAATGTGGACCCACTGCTTTAAATGTAACTCTTCCAGAAGAAGTGGTAGCTAATAAGGACATCAATTATGCGGAATTCACACCTCAGTTGACTGCTGTAAAGAAGGATACACAATTTTCTGAATTGCGAGAAGTATGTCTTGAAATCTAACTCAGCCTACGCTGACATCAATGCTTATTGAACAATAGTTATTTAGAGGATTACATAGTCACTTTATGTGTATATGTAGTGTAACATAATTAATTAAGGTATTACATGCTTACTATTGCAGTGGAACATATGCATGTACTGTTGCAGTGGTGGTAGTATTATGTAGTCATGTAGATGGAGAGAGAGAGAGAGAGAGAGAGAGAGAGAGAGAGAGAGAGAGAGTGTGTGTGTGTGTGTGTGTGTGTGTGTGCATGTGTGTGTATGAGAGAGAGAGGGGGGGGGGGGGGGGAGGGGGGGGAGCAAAGGGGAAGCAAGGTAATCCTTAGAAGCCCCAGATGACTAGAAGATGGTTCCCCTTTCCCTCCATATGGATGTATCACTAAATATGATAGTATCCATTTATAGTTATGCTGGTCGATAATGAATAGTTGGAAGTAATGCCACACCTACGCCTACGCCATGACGTCATTTCGCTAAAGTATAAAGCCAATATACGAATCGATCACGAGTCGTGACGTCATCCAAATTGCAAAAGAACCACAGGTCAGTGATCGTGATACTAGTACTGTAGTCTCGCTAGCCAGACGTACATCGAACTTCGACTGTGGTTACGTCTGGCTAGCGAGGCTAGGTCAGTAGCGCTGCGATAAAACTTGGTAGGAGGATTGATAAAACCTTGTCTTTAGAACGTTGCTCGTGTACTTTATTATAGCAGTACCTTCATGCGCTTACATAGACCTATGCACAGTGACACACGCATCGAGCCCGCACACAGAGTACTCATGACAGTAATTAAAAGGCGTAGCGTGAAATTAATGCACTACAGCCTACAGGAATGTACTAGTACACGTAAGCCGTTATTTGGTTTTGCTCGGTTTTATGTTTGATTATCTGACGCTGCCATATTGAAAACTTGGGGGTGTCCACTGGGGATACTCTCCCCCTATGTCACTTACGTTAACACACATGTTAAGATTCTGGGCACTGCCCAGAATCTTAACATGTGTGTTAACGTGGGGTGGGGGGAACTGCGTAAGTGACTTACGCAGTTCCTTCCCCCCCCCTTCCACCCTTTTTTTTTTCTTTTGAATTTTCCGACTCTCTACACATGTTTGGCAGCTCACTGTTGGCTTGCCCTCCATGCTTTAATGACCATGCATATACTGTACGCATGTTGATATAACACAGATAATCTTTATAATTATATTATCTCTGGTGCAACAAATGCTCAACGAGAGCGCGAGCCCGATATGTATGGGGGAGGAGGGGGGGGGGGTACCCCGACCCTCGCAACCTAACAGCAAACAGCAGTAACAGCCATCGTAATAAAGCAGGTGTTTAGCAGAGATACTATCTCTGGTGGTAGTACATTTTACATGTTATAATTGAAGTCGGAGGAAGGGGGGGGGAGTGCATAAGTGCCGTACGAAACTCATTGTACGTAACTCTTGCTAAGTTTGTTTGAACTCATGGAACAGAGGCCAAAAATGTTTATTTGTATTTTATTATGTAGGCTGCCGTGGGAATGCAGTTTCTCAATTGCATTACAGTCCACCTAATATTATTGCTCTCCCTGTGGATGGTGAGAGGGGATCAGGACTGCTCCTGCTTGGACTCCGTGTGTCTCTACGAGATGATGAAAACCCAGTTGTCAACCACTTACAATGCGGATAAATTGCAGCTCGCCTTCTTCAATACAATTCCCTTCTATGGAAGTGCTTATATAAACACCACAGTAAATATAACCACGGGTAACTATAGTTACCCTAGCGTCACGTGGGTTCACCTGTGGTACCCATACTCTTCCACTGGTGTACTGCGCAAGATGTTTCCCTCCATCTTCAGAGGTGCAATGGACCCATGGGCAGCACTGCCAGTCCTCTCTGAGGTGGTCTCGAATGATTACTTTGTGTACATCAATCTTGCAATAAACCTGTCTTGCGAGTCAGGAGACTATCCGATTCCTCCACCTCCTACTGGGAATAAGAGTGCACATTTGGATAACTCTGTACACCCTCGTAATGGTAGTGTGATGTTTGACGGGGCTCTGAAAGCTTTGTGGGCGATAACACTTCAATGGGTGAGGACTTCACATGTGTACGCATTTATGTGTGTGTGTACATGTGCTCTGTTATGTTTTATCTAATGGTGCAGGGTTAATGTTAGGTACATGTAGTTGTTTTTTAACTTACACCTGGGTACCTCTGGGTACCTCTGGGTACCTAGGTGTAAGTAATACGGTACAGTGTCCTGCGTAATCACCTTGTCGATAGTTATTTTTGTGAACTACAAGGGGCCTCAATCAAATGATTATAACACAACCAAAATTGGACTATCCATCATAAAGTTATAAGCCACTGAATTTTTAATTAGCCGTACATTTCAATGCGAGTGTTACTTTTCATTTGGTTGTCCTTAAAAATTAGAAAAAGGAGCACAAGAGTGATTAAGTTGGACACTGTCCGACCATATGCATGTATGTATAACATCACAACTCAAATAAAATATGTACGGTACGTTTCATTCCAGGCAAAGGCATTTGGGAGAGTGAATGGCCCCGCTCCTTACCCTGACGATGGAGACAGGGGGATAGTGTACGATGCGTTGGCGTTTACACATAAGGAGGTCCTCGCCTTTGTCCTCTTCTGCATGCTGTACGTTCTCTTCAACCTCACCATTGGTATTACCCTCATGACCGCTGCACCCTATATGCTGAAGTCATTCCTGAAGGGAATTCAGGCACGGACCTACATCAAATCCCTGTACTGGTCAAGCGTATTGACTGGAATCCTGTATATGATAGTTTACCTCATTGTTCGCGTGATACTGCTCAGCAACAGGGAAGATGTTGTTTCGCATGCCAAGGGAAGCATCATATTTCAGCTCAACGACAACTTCACAATCATCAGCTGTGTTGTCCCACTTGTTCTTCTCCCTGCTCACATTATCACTGCAGCGTGCTCGTCAAAGGCCGTCCCCTCTGAGGTGATTGTGCCAAAACAAGTGCAGGGGGTTATCAGTCGGTTCTGCTGCCGAAGCTGCGGCCACGTCCTGTGGACGTCCTCCCTCTGGGTGGTGCTGGCCTGGCTGCAGCTCATTGCTGTCTCCTTCATACCAGTGGTGGTCTCCATCCTAACAGACACTTTCAGATCGATGGCTCTGTTTGGCCTGCTGTTTTCTACCATAGCATGCGTGGTGGTGTCCGGCGCTGTCCTCATACAGATCTGCAGGACCACACAGAGGCACTCCAAGTGCTCTCTCTTTCTCTCCTTGATGGCAAGCTTCTGCGGCTGCCTGACGGTGGGCGTGTTCACGGTGTACTTCCTGGTACTCACTGAAGAGGGGTTGGACGCGGACTCGCTTGCTGGATACGTGCTCTCACTGATACCTTCGCTGGCTCTGGGCGCCATTGCCTACGTTGCTGACAACTTTTTAATGGACAGTGACAAACCAAGTAAGGATGCAAAGGGAAAGAAGGTAAAAATGGGAAAGACAGCTAAAGGCAGTGATAGGACCACCATTCAGTCAGATTTAAAGGAGGAGGGGGTGGATGATGATGAAGGCAGTGATGAAGCCATGATTAGTTTTGGAAGTGACCGCCATGAAGATGAGATGTAATTGGTCTTTGTGTTTGTGCATTACGTCCTGAAGTGACAATCAACTCCTTCAGTTGTAGAAATGTTCTGCATGTCATGTCAGCAAAAACCTTTGTTTTCTTTTTAACAGTGTACATAACAGGTTGACACTCCAATATTTAGCACTGTGCATCAAATAGCAAACTGGTGAGTGGGAATGCTTTGCCACTACACTCTCCAGTATTACTAGACCTGAATTTAATAAATGATCAGCATTTTTTTTTGAGCCACCAACACTATTCTTTGACAATGATAGCATATCAACACAACAACTAATACAGTACAGATGGCTCATCCATCAGCACTATCTAAATTTACTTGTAATAGAAATTCTGGAATTAGTGATATCCTATACCTGATAGTTATTCTTGATATTGTTCCCCATCACATAGAGGTAACATTTCTTCACATACATCCGCCTCTACCACTGCAGACATGTAGACATGTTTCATTGTAACAAAGTACATGTATGTTAAATGCAATAATCACCTGCAACATTGCTCTCAGATAAATCTTCAAACAACCCCAATTGTAAAGAAGAAGCTGGTTCATCTTTAATAATTATAATCATTATTATTATGTAACAAACACATACACTGAAATGTACCTGAATCTGAGGTGCCATCAGAATTACATGGTAGTTCCTGCTAACCCCTTATATCTGAATCACTCACCACATATGTGCACCAGTAAAAAGTAACTGAAATAGTGATCACACCAAGGAAATGAAATTCTGATACATTTATTTGTACTTGCATCAATAAAATTCTGAAAGAGCAATTGAAGAATTTAAAATCAACATTCATTTGCACAGATACTATACATTTAATGCCAAAATGCTTTCAGTATGTAAATATATCATATAGCAGGTGGAGACCAGGGTTGGCATGTTATATCTATTTAACAATGCAGGAGTGATTAAAAAAACATTTTTTAAAATGTATAAATGTCTGCTCAAATAAAGAGAAGTGCAGTTAGAATTATACTTTTTGTGAATGAAGGATGCAGCAAAACATTGCAAGAAGTGCATTTGTGGTGAATTGAACTATAAAACCCTATGTTTTTTGAGTCCTATTTTGTTGATTCATGGTTTTTTTATTATGAAACTGAACATGCTACATTTACTAGTACATGTAGGTGAAAATAAATGTATTGTAAAAGCGCACATGTATAGTAAAAGCGCATTCATCGGAGCTATAATAAACAAATATAGTTCCTGCATGGGGCTGCGTGTCACAAAGGTACCCGATACATGTATGTGATTTTATTTCGTAGATGATAACTTTTATTATGCAAAAATATTAATTTGCCTCGCCCAAAATCACGGCACAACGGGCCCGTGCACACACACACCCCCCCCCCCCCCCCCACCCCCACCCCCACCCCCTTTAAAATATATAGTACAGTAACACACCTCATAGCATTTAAATTTTAACTTTCGATCGTTATTCATAGCCACTGCCGCGACCTATCGACCGGGCGACCATCCCTGACGACTGAACATAACTTGGCCCAGCTCGAACTAGGCATACACCCCGAACAGTGCGTATATTAGTGCTTTTATAGTACTAGTACGCCTGATTCGAGGCTGCATCTTTCGTACGCTTGGTTCCTAGTTCGAGCTGGGTTAGTTAGGTTCAGCCTTTAGGGATGGTGGGTCAATAGTTCTATTTTGACCACATAAATGTGTGTACAAACCCTGTTACAAGAGGTTAGTGTGTGACTTTACAATTGTGTTCTCTAGCGGAGAGGAGTTCATGCACAGTCTACTTCTGGAGAGGGAGAGCCAGTGAAAGCAAAAGAGTTCATACCATTGGTATGCCCTGCAGCGTTATTATATCATTATGTTCATAGATATATGTGTTCATGGAGCACACTGACCTAACAGACAAGCTAAAGACAACTGTATGGAGTGAACTTGACAAGTCATTGAAAGACAATCTCATTTCTGTCGAAGCCAGCAGCCATAGGTCAATAATCTTGAAAAGAATTAAGGTAGGTTATAGGTGGTATATACTGCATGTGTGTAGGACATATATATGACATGGAATTGAAATAGGACTACTATTCCACATGGCGATTAACCATGTTACAAAAGGTGGACCCAGCCAAGCGACAGCAACGACGCCAATGTCTGAAGAAAAGTCGGCAAATTACGTAAGATTAATACGGTAACTCCAGTAATCATGCATGCTCAATGTTTCGATTAAGTTACTCGTGACAAGGCAGTTCGAGATGCAATTAAAAGGGGACTAATCGAAGCAGGAAACGTAGAGGGTATTGCAAAACTTCGGGCTTCAATCAAAGGTGTTCACATAGATGCAGAGAACAGTGAGCACCAGAAGAGTCTGATCGTGCTGATGCATGAGCCGGCGCATCGCATTGACAAACGAAACATCTTACAAGGTTACCCGTTTCACAGCCTCCATTGGAAAATGCCCCAGAAATGGATGATTAGAACTCGTCATTTGAAGAACAGTGACAAACATTTACACATTTTGTTTTCCATTTGCATGTTGTCAATGGCTGAAATCCTTCGTTAATCAGAATAAATCATTTTATAAATCCTTTGGTAATCAGAATAAATCTTCTAACTGATTCTGTAATGATTCACAAAATCGGTGTATGATTTTTGAAAGGATTTCCAAATAAATCACTCTTAAATCTCATATGGATTTACGAATGATTTCCAAAGGATTTTTTTTAATGATTTAGCCGGTAGATCAGGCACTGATATTGGCCTGATTAGTTCAATCAGAAGACACACGAAAATCTCAAAATGATTTCACGCATTTTTCCCCCTGTGATATAAGTTATCATTTGTATGTTTAGCTTCCGCCAGACCGCCACCCACCCCTGAATATTACTCCTTTATATCAGTGCTAACGCTGCTAGCTGTCATCCAATTCCAGATGGACAACGTTCCTTCAGCAGAGTTGCCAACTTTTAGGACTAGATATGCGTAACTTATGAATAATTTATTATTAGTTATAATAATCCGACTTCTAATATTACACACTATACGGTAAATTGGAATCCAACGCATTGTATTCTACTATTACTTCAGCTGATGCTCCCATATGTAACATGGCGGTAACTGCTTCTAGGTTTGTCAATTTCACTGTTAGCATTGACGAAAGTGTTGCATTTAGTGACAGGCGATTTCGAAAGCTTCCCCTGATCATACTTTCTTCTGCATTTGAATGATGTATCACTAACACCAAATAGGGCAAGTGCACAAATATCATCACACAATGACAAGTATTATGATAGCTGAACTATTTCACTCGCGAGCTAGTAACAGGCTTCCAGTAGAACGGTGAAATTATTTCAGTAGAAACGATAGCCTTGTCCCAAGTACTAAACAGCATTGGCACGGCTTCGTGTTTTCTTTCTAAGGGCGTAATTAATCCCGTTGCTATGGGAAAAATAATTACGTTAGGGGGCGTAGGGCTTTTTTTGTCCAACGATATGTTTATTTAATCAACTGGCACCAATATCTAGACAGTTTACTACATATATAAAAACTAGCTTGCAAGATAGTAGTTCGTTAAAGCTAATTAAGTGTTCGCGCGTGAGATATATAAACTTCAAGCGTCAGAGCGTGAGAGAAACCTCAAATGCGTGAGTATCATGCCGAAAGCGTGAGGGTTGGCATGTCTGCTTCAGCTCCATTACCATTTCATCTCTTCAAATTTGGAAAGAAAAAACTACGTACTTGTCGTTATACGTATACGGTACGTTCATCCTTGTATAAAACGAATAACTGCATATTGGCTTGTCACTTCAGCGCATTGACCTGCAGCACGTGATCATCTAAAAACTAAGGAGATGCCTCACTTCCTGGAAACTAAAGTGTGCTGCTAACCGCTAGTTGTACCTTCCATTTACGCCGTTCTGTTCTGTCTTGCCAAATAGGCCGAGTTCGATCAAGCTCTAGCGTCTGCGGGTGGAAAGCTCGTGGTTGTTGACTTCACGGCTTCCTGGTGCGGGCCCTGTCAGAGAATAGCTCCAATCTACGAGGTAAGGCTTTTTTTTTTTCTTTCGTTGTAACGACACTCGAAATGCGTTGCGTTTTTCAGAACTTCAGCAAAACGTACGCTGACGTAGTGTTCTACAAAGTGGATGTAGATGCAAACTCTGTAAGTCAGTAGGCACGCCCCCATATCCTGCTATTGATAGTTGTACTGCCCTTGTGTGTGTGTGTGTGTGTGTGTGTGTGTGTGTGTGTGATTTTACTATGTGCACATAATGAACTACTCATTGAGAACAGTATGAGACCTTAAATGGTGATGGGGAGCATTGGGGGGGGGGGGGGTGGGGGGTGTATGGGAAAGTGCAAGCCCATCATCACCTTCTTCAACCCTTCCCCTCCACAGGAAACTTCTGAGGCAGAAGGCATACAAGCCATGCCCACCTTCATCTTCTACAAGAATGGTAAAAAGGTATGTTACTAAAGTTTGTGTGTGTCAGTGTTTCATGCCCCCCCCTCCATTAAATGTTGCTAGGTTGAAACCTTTACTGGAGCCAATGATAAGAAACTGGAGGAAACCATCAAGAAGCTCAAGTGAATACACAAACACTTGAATTGATTTTTAAATAGGCAGACTGGGGACTAGCAGTCTGATTAGACAGAGTAAACATTCAGTGTTTTAACAAATAAGGTGCTTTGTGCAACCTGATTGAGCAGCAGGGGCAGGAGGGTGGGGTATGAATACCACAAGGTGATAATCATCTCCTGCGTGCTCTGTGGCAGTCAATAACACTAGAAATCATCAGTGCATACAGCTATGTGAGGTGTGATTCTCATCATACCATTGGGTACAATAGAGGCAAAGGTCGAGTTCAAATGACAGATCATTTTTCAGAGTAGATGGTGTTGGTTCTATTGTCATGGTTATGTTACACCAGAGATCTCTGGTTACACCTCACACCAGACCAAACAAAAAGTCTTGTTGACACTGGGTATGTGCCAATTGAAAGGTGTTAAAATAGCTTGACAGGAGTAGTAGCACACCCTGCACCTCCACAATCATCACGTTACTGGCACAGATGAAGGCATCGCGTGTGTATTCAGTGTCTGTAGGAGGGAGGTCAGTGTCTGTAGGAGGTAGGAAGTGTGTACTCACAGGGGTTGCAGGTTATCTCCCCCTCTTCCATAAAAGTGCTTTTTCTGATCACTGTAGAAGGGTGGGAGCAGCTGGTCAATACGCTATTTTGTCTCATTTGTCTAACACAAGTTGCATGCATTCTCATAAGCCTTGGTGTCACTACTGGTAGATCTTCTGACCAAGCCTTCTTACCCTCTTAGTCACATGCTCTCCCTTTCAGTCACATGCCCTTCCTCTTAGTCACATGACCTTCCTCCTAGTCACATACCCTTCCTCCTAGTCACGTGACCTTCCTCCTAGACACATGCCCTTCCTCTTAGTCACATGCCCTTCCTCTTAGTCACATGACCTTCCTCCTAGTCACATGCCCTTCCTCCTAGTCACATGACCTTCCTCCTAGTCACATGCCCTTCCTCTTAGTCACATGCCCTTCCTCTTAGTCACATGACCTTCCTCCTAGTCACATGCCCTTCCTCCTAGTCACATGCCCTTCCTCCTAGTCACATGACCTTCCTCCTAGTCACATGCCCTTCCTCCTAGTCACATGCTTTCCCTGTTAGGCCAGATGTGTTCATAGTACAAATGTTCCAGCCAGCACTGTTCCTTACAGTTCAGCCAGCACTGTTCCATCCCCTGAGAGCAGACATCATGTCTATTATGTACCTATAAGGTTGGTTGCAGCTGGTATACATTAAACAAACAAATCCAAACACTATGGTCCTTGGTATGTGCCTCCAAACACTGCCCACATTAGAACCTTATCGGATGGCCATTTGATGAGCTTAGGTCAATACAATGGGTAGGTGCACTTACACCTATCAAGAGGTATGGAGGAGGGGTGGTGTAGCAAGAGCACCTATGGAGGATGAATGGTGTAGCAGGAACACCTATGGTGGATGGATGGTGTAATAAGAGCACCTATGGAGGATGGGTGGTGTAGCAAGAGCACCTATGGAGGATGGATGGTGTAGCAGGAACACCTATGGAGGATGGGTGGTGTAATAAGAGCACCTATGGTGGATGGGTGGTGTAATAAGAGCACCTATGGTGAATGGGTGGTGTAATAAGAGCACCTATGGTGGATGGGTGGTGTAATAAGAGCACCTATGGAGGATGGTGGCATAATAAGAGCACCTATGGGGTACCATGATACATCCTTTTAGCCATGTGCTTGTTGATGGTATACCTAACCAGTGGAAAGCTGCTACAAGGATGAGTCACTCCCAAACAAAGAAAACTCTTGACTCCTCTGTAGCTAATGCAGGTGTGTGCATTTCTAAATATTGGTGAACATCCAAGTCGATGTACAAGGTTCTGTTTTCCAATAAGTGCTTGCATGTGTGTGCATCTGTGCCTTGCCTAAGATGGTGATCTCAGGTGATCATGTACCAGTCAAGGTGTACCACGCACTGATGTGGTGGATTCCAAAATAAAAATATATAAAAAGATGTTTTCCTTACATGGAATTGTATTTTTAACCCTATTGTCTGGTGGACTTCATTTGAATGTACTTTGCTTATCTTTTGTAACCCCTCTGAGATGCATGAATGTTAACACAGACACAGGAGCAGCAAAGGGTTAAAATGTAATAATAAATATAGCAAGCAAACAAGTCCATACTAAGAGGCCATAGATATAACCCAACCACAACTGCCAACAGACAAGCAGGTAATGGTGTGCACTAAAAGGACTCCTTCCCCATCATCAGAGGGGCCCGGCTGTCATCAGCGTGGTACACTTTCCTTTGCCGTTTGAAGAGAGTGACAATTGAAAGGAGCATGACCAGGAGGATGACACACCCCAGGAGAATGCCAAGAGTTATGGCGGCTGAGGGAGGACGACAGATACATGTAGATAGCAATGCGAAAGGGAGGGGTTAATATAGCCAGCACAGGAAAGTAGGGGTTAAAATAGGAGTTATGCGATAGGAGGGGTCAGTGTGGGTAGCGCAGGGGAGGGTAGTAAGGGAAGAAGGGGTTAAGACGGGTAGGCAAGAAAGGAGATACAAAATAGGTAGAGAAAGGGAAGGGAAAGGGAAGAGAAAGGGAAGAGAAAGGGAAGGGAAAGGGAAGAGAACATTAGCACAGGAAAGAGGGAAAACTTTAGAGGATGAATTAATTGGCAAAGGAAATGTATGATTAGCACAGGAAGAAATGAAATTAGTGCTGGTCATAAAGTGGTGATGTACCTGTTTCTGATGGTGCCAGCTGGGAGGATGAGGAGGGGGGATAGGGTGTTGGTGACGGAAGCTGGCACTCGGCCGCCCAGTTATTTGGAATGAGACCTGATGTGAAGCTAGAATGGGAGGGGGTTAGGAGGTAGGGAGGGAATAAGTGACAGGTGGTATGTGAATCATTAAAAGTTATCCTTGTGATATTTTTTCGGTCGATCATGAAGTATCTTGCATAATGCATTTTTAAGAACCGTATTCGTTGTTTGACATTGTACAGACAGAAATTGTGATTTAATTGACAGCTGATAAATTAGGCATGAAGTGAATGAAACAGCAGTAAAAATATATGGATGCTAGAACTTTTATTTTCAATTTAGAAATATTGGCCCCACATGTGTAGGACCTGGCCCCACATGTGTAGGACCTGGCCCCACATGTGTAGGACCTGGCCCCACATGTGTAGGACCTGGCCCCACATGTGTAGGATCTGGCCCCACATGTGTAGGACCTGGTCCCACATGTGTAGGACCTGGTCCCACATGTGTAGGACCTGGTCCCACATGTGTAAGACCTGGTCCCACATGTGTAGGACCTGGTCCCACATGTGTAGGACCTGGTCCCACATGTGTAAGACCTGGTCCCACATGTGTAGGACCTGGTCCCACATGTGTAGGACCTGGTCCCACATGTGTAGGACCTGGTCCCACATGTGTAAGACCTGGTCCCACATGTGTAGGACCTGGTCCCACATGTGTAGGACCTGGTCCCACATGTGTAGGACCTGGTCCCACATGTGTAAGACCTGGTCCCACATGTGTAGGACCTGGTCCCACATGTGTAGGACCTGGTCCCACATGTGTAAGACCTGGTCCCACATGTGTAGGACCTGGTCCCACATGTGTAGGACCTGGTCCCACATGTGTAGGACCTGGTCCCACATGTGTAAGACCTGGTCCCACATGTGTAGGACCTGGTCCCACATGTGTAGGACCTGGTCCCACATGTGTAGGACCTGGTCCCACATGTGTAAGACCTGGTCCCACATGTGTAGGACCTGGTCCCACATGTGTAGGACCTGGTCCCACATGTGTAGGACCTGGTCCCACATGTGTAGGACCTGGTCCCACATGTGTAGGACCTGGTCCCACATGTGTAAGACCTGGTCCCACATGTGTAGGACCTGGTCCCACATGTGTAGGACCTGGTCCCACATGTGTAGGACCTGGCCCCACATGTGTAGGACCTGGTCCCACATGTGTAGGACCTGGTCCCACATGTGTAGGACCTGGTCCCACATGTGTAAGACCTGGCCTAGGAGAATTAATGTTAAGCTGCAGTGTGTTCAGTGGCTTAACAGTACTTGGGTACATGTCTATGGTACATGCATGTACATTCAATTATTGTGTGCCAAACTAAACCTGCATGTACACATAGCTACAAGTGACTGACTGGATGTCCCACAGGTTGCAACAGAGGAGGGGAGGGGGGGGGGAGGTCATAAAAAGCCTCAACAAATCAAAATTGCTTTTCTAAAATATCAATAGTTCTTACAAAGATGACAAAGTCAACCTTGCAAGTTCTAAGGTGTACAACTGAAAATACTTTATTGTTGAAAAATTTCTTTATCATCCAAATCATTAGTCACACACATCCCCTTCACTCAACGCATCCCCCTTCACTCACACATCCCCTTCACTCACACATCCCCTTCACTCACACATCCCCCTTCACTCACACACCCCCTTCACTCACACACCCCTCCTTCACTCACGCCACAAATTGTGTCCAATTGCAGCTGGTGCTGCCACACCCCGGGATATACAGCTCCTGAATGTTGCTGGACGCTGTGTCATTCCGATAGAAGCACTTCACAAAAAAGTTACTGTAAAAATACGAAATTTATTTAATGGGTGGCACTAATTGGAGTACGCAGTCTGCCTGATTCATTTACTGACTATTGAGCACCATAGGAGTATCAATCATAAAGAGTAATATCATTAAGACCCCCGGTACAATTAGGTACAGGGGTATCAACTGACCTGTTTTCAGAGAACAGCTCTATCATGAGGGCAGCTGCGTATGGGGGTTGGACTTTATTGTACACACCCAGGGCAGTCATCACAGCTGCAAGGGTGGTGTCATGCTGCAAAGAAAGGAAACCTGCTCCAAATAATGCCCAGGTTGCAACTATTATACCACGACAGTGAGGTCATATAAAAACGCATGTCATAATGGTTGTGATGTCATAATATTTGTGATGTCATAATGGTTGTGATGTCATAATATTTGTGATGTCATAATATTTGTGATGTCATAATGGTTGTGATGTCATAATGGTTGTGATGAGGAGCTTGAAACACATTGTATCGCACGAAGTAAATACATCAGATGATATCAGCCATAAGCAGCTAATGTAACCGTGGTTACTATTTCAGCATAGGAAGAAAATATGGCAAACCATTACAAATGTTTACTGTATTAGTAATGTATGTCAGGGGGCCCAATGTATGTCAGGGGGTCTAATGTATGTCAGGGGGCCCAATATATGTCTGGGGGACAAATGTATGTCAGAGGGCCCAATGTATGTCAGGGGGTCCAATGTGCTCCAATAATGTCAGGGGGTCCAATATATGTCCTGGGCCCAATGTATGTCAGGTGGTCCAATGTGGTCCAATGAATGTCAGGGGGTCCAATATATGTCCTGGGCCCAATGTATGTCAGGGGGCCCAATGTATGTTAGGGGTCAAAGCTCAGGGCCAGGACCAACGTACGTGTATAAGAGACCATATGTATGCATGTGCATACACACATAAATCACTAAGGCCATAAAACCTATCAATGATACGTCAAAACACATGGTAATATTGGTAACTTGATGGACTAGAATATACAGGTATCTTGTCCTTCAGATCTTGCCACTAATGGATTATACTCTTCTTAATTTACTGGTTTCTTTTTTTTGTTTTTGAAAATGCAAACTGTTGGGCTGTTGGTATTACACTGGGTGACTTACAGCGGAGTACATGTACATCTTCATCTGGTTGAGCTGCACATTGCCAGTTACTGTGGCATTCATGGTGGAGACCAGCTGTCCGATAAACACCCCTGGTGGGAACAAAGAGGTTCATTACATTTTAAACTGTGAAGCAACAACCTGCAATACAAATGTCTATTTTCAGCAACAGTCCAGCAGTTCAGGTGAGTATCCCCCACAAATCCCACTTGTTCTTTTCGCTTACATGTACATGTGAACAGCAAAGTGGTTTCATTTAGGTACACGTAAAGAGACAAGACAAGCAGGATTGAGGAGGGCACACATGACATCCAAACCGTTGAACCACTGTGCAAAATCCAGCTGGCTAACAGCATTACGTTGAAACTGAGCTAACGCAACTCACTAAAAAAATCAGAATCATCCTGTAACCATATTGCATTTAAAATAAGTGATTTAAACATTGTAGCTGGTCGCTATAGATACGAGCAGATATATACAGGTACACTGTAATGATTTCCTGGTTACACACATGTGCAACTGTCTACAATATTTCAATCAATATTTTAAATGATGTGTGAGAACATGACAACATGAGAACATGATACACTTGTATGGGGAAGTGGGTGCAGTGTACAAAACAAAACGTGCCTGCACTTAGGCGACTTTTTTCAACTGAATTAAACATTAGAGATAGGGTGTAGTCTGAGATGTTCTTGATTCTGTTGAAGAGTTCTGGAGTATACCACGTGGGAGTTACATTGTAGATGTTCTGAAAATAAACAGTACACGCAGACATACACACGCACACACACGCACGCACACACACACACATACACACACATACACACACACACACACACACACACAGTGGATATTTGGTTTGGGTGCAATGGTACACAGGCCAGACGTACCTCGATGAAAAGGGTATCCTCCACAAACCAAATGTCATTAAATTCGAGGTTGGGAATACCTGTTTTGTCACGAAGGAACACCAAAAGATCCTGCAAAAGAAAACATGGTACAGCATACACACATTTAAATAACATTAAAGGCTGAATGTGTTCATAATATAGTGATCCAGAGCATACATTAATCACAAATTACGCAAACCACAGGGGTTCTACGTATCAAAACACATTGCCCCCTTATTGGTACGCCATTAAAACGTGCACAACAAATCAATGGAACTCCCCCAAATTCCATATATGGTCAATGACCAGTCAGTATTTACTTTGTTCTGTGCCTCCAACTGTAGGTAGTCTGGTGATGCATACGTCTCCCTCAAAAGCAGCTGGTAGTAAGGGCAGTCTGCATCAAAGGCTCGGAGCAGCTGGCGATTAGAGGCAGGGAAACCTTTACATCAGGCTGTTACAACACGTGACACCATACTCACACACACACCCAGCAAACCCCACCCCCCTTCCATCCCCTAGGTACCAGCTCAGTAATGTTGTTATGTATTGCTGAGCTGGTGTTCTATTCATGATGAAAGAGACTGTTTACTGAACATCTAATTGGAGTTGTGAGCTCACATATTAGTGGGACAATGGGTTGCATCCCATTAACTAGACCTCCTCCCCCTCCCAACCTCTCCCTCTCCAACCCCTCCCTCGTAATACTTTAATTGAGATACTTCTGATACTTGTCTACACAGAACATTACATTCCCTCCCCCCACGACCCCATGAGCGTAACGTAATCCCCCCACCCCCATGAGCGTAACATAATCCCCCCACGACCCCATGAACGTAACGTAATCCCCCCACGACCCCATGAGGGTAATGTAATCCCCCCACGACCCCATGAACGTAACGTAATCCCCCCACGACCCCATGAACGTAACGTAATCCCCCCACGACCCCATGAGCGTAACGTAATCTCCCCACGACCCCATGAGCATAACGTAATCCCCCCACGACCCCATGAACGTAACGTAATCCCCCCACGACCCCATGAGCGTAACTTAATCTCCCCACGACCCCATGAGCATAACGTAATCTCCCCACGACCCCATGAGCGTAACGTAATCCCCCCACGACCCCATGAACGTAACGTAATCCCCCCACGACCCCATGAGCATAACGTAATCCCCCCCCCCTACCCCCCCCATGAGTGTACCGTAATATGTGACCAACCCCATATCTCGTGTATATGTGTTATTGCTGCCATTGCCTCTATAACTCTTAGAATACGAGGAAGAGGCCAATGAATCTTTAACAAAGTCGGTGACATAGTTTTTGTATGAAGCTGTTGCACATGTACATACGAGTGGACATGCCGATGGGGGGGGGGGGGGGGGGGGGCTGCCGGGGAGTGTCCCTGTCTCACCTGCCTACATCTATTTCTAAAAAAACCACAGTTTATACACATGTAGGCGTGGCCTCTGAGTGTTATGTAATACTGCTCATGGCCTTATGTTAACAACACTTATTTTATTAAGCCAATAAACCACTCAGTGCAAAATTGCATTCATTCCCTAGGGGTTTCAACTTTTAAACAATAAGACAAAGAATTAATTCAAAAAAGAGTTTCAATTTTTCAATATGTAATCAGCTTTTTAATTTTTAACCTATTAATCGCCTTTATACATTTGCAATGCATATCATATTTTGGTTGTACACATCAATTGAAATACAACTGTGAGGAAAGGGTTAGGACTATGAGGAGAGAGGTAGGACTGTGAGGAGAGAGGTAGGACTGTGAGGAAAGAGGTAGGACTGTGAGGAAAGAGGTAGGACTGTGAGGAGAGAGGTAGGACTGTGAGGAAAGAGGTAGGACTGTGAGGAGAGAGGTAGGACTGTGAGGAAAGAGGTAGGACTGTGAGGAGAGGGGTAGGACTGTGAGGAGAGAGGTAGGACTGTGAGGAAAGAGGTAGGACTGTGAGGAGAGAGGTAGGACTGTGAGGAGAGGGGTAGGACTGTGAGGAAAGTGGTAGGACTGTGAGGAAAGAGGTAGAACTGTGAGGAGAGAGGGTAGGACTGTGAGGAAAGAGGTAGGACTGTGAGGAGAGAGGTAGGACTGTGAGGAGAGAGGTAGGACTGTGAGGAGAGAGGTAGGACTGTGAGGAGAGAGGTAGGACTGTGAGGAGAGAGGTAGGACTGTGAGGAAAGAGGTAGGACTGTGAGGAGAGAGGTAGGACTGTGAGGAGTGAGGTAGGACTGTGAGGAAAGAGGTAGGACTGTGAGGAGAGAGGTAGGACTGTGAGGAAAGTGGTAGGACTGTGAGGAGAGAGGTAGGACTGTGAGGAAAGAGGTAGGACTGTGAGGAAGAGGTAGGACTGTGAGGAGAGAGGGTAGGACGTGAGGAGAGAGGGTAGGACTGTGAGGAAAGTGGTAGGACTGTGAGGAAAGAGGTAGAACTGTGAGGAGAGAGGGTAGGACTGTGAGGAAAGAGGTAGGACTGTGAGGAGAGAGGTAGGACTGTGAGGAGAGAGGTAGGACTGTGAGGAAAGAGGTAGGACTGTGAGGAGAGAGGTAGGACTGTGAGGAAAGAGGTAGGACTGTGAGGAAAGAGGTAGGACTGTGAGGAAAGAGGTAGGACTGTGAGGAAAGAGGTAGGACTGTGAGGAAAGAGGTAGGACTGTGAGGAGAGAGGGTAGGACTGTGAGGAAAGAGGTAGGACTGTGAGGAAAGAGGTAGGACTGTGAGGAAAGAGGTAGGACTGTGAGGAAAGAGGTAGGACTGTGAGGAGAGAGGGTAGGACTGTGAGGAAAGAGGTAGGACTGTGAGGAGAGAGGTAGGACTGTGAGGAGAGAGGTAGGACTGTGAGGAAAGAGGTAGGACTGTGAGGAGAGAGGTAGGACTGTGAGGAGAGAGGTAGGACTGTGAGGAAAGAGGTAGGACTGAGGAAAGAGGTAGGACTGTGAGGAGAGAGGGTAGGACTGTGAGGAAAGAGGTAGGACTGTGAGGAAAGAGGTAGGACTGTGAGGAAAGAGGTAGGACTGTGAGGAGAGAGGTAGGACTGTGAGGAGAGAGGTAGGACTGTGAGGAAAGAGGTAGGACTGTGAGGAAAGAGGTAGGACTGTGAGGAGAGAGGGTAGGACTGTGAGGAAAGAGGTAGGACTGTGAGGAAAGAGGTAGGACTGTGAGGAAAGAGGTAGGACTGTGAGGAGAGAGGGTAGGACTGTGAGGAGAGAGGTAGGACTGTGAGGAAAGAGGTAGGACTGTGAGGAAAGAGGTAGGACTGTGAGGAGAGAGGTAGGACTGTGAGGAGAGGGGTAGGACTGTGAGGAAAGTGGTAGGACTGTGAGGAGAGAGGTAGGACTGTGAGGAGAGAGGTAGGACTGTGAGGAGAGAGGTAGGACTGTGAGGAGAGAGTAGGACTGTGAGGAAAGAGGTAGGACTGTGAGGAGAGAGGTTGGACTGTGAGGAAAGAGGTAAGACTGTGAGGAAAGAGGTAGGACTGTGAGGAAAGAGGTTGGACTGTGAGGAAAGAGTTAGGACTGTGAGGAAAGAGGTAGGACTGTGAGGAAAGAGGTAGGACTGTGAGGAGAGAGGTAGGACTGTGAGGAAAGAGGTAGGACTGTGAGGAAAGAGGTAGGACTCACCAAAGATACAATTATGAGGTTTATTTATTCAGAAAGGTGTGTTTGTATTTTGTAAACCATTGAAAAAAATATTTTTTTGGGAGCCAATCATATCAAGGACAGAAGCTGCACCTAAATCTAAAGCATACAACCAACTGTAGGCTATCTAACAGTGGAATAGTCCAATCATCCAACTGTAGGTAAAATGGTCCAATGATACATGCATCCAACTGTAGGTCTCATCTAACAGTGGAATGGTCCAGTGAACTCAGGCATGCACAATTGTTTACTGAGGCATGTGGAACAATTATGTAAGCATAAACAAAGGTGTACACCATAAGATGCCCCCGCCCCCACACTCATGGAGATAAAATGGCTGATGTTTAAACATGTACATTTCCATAACCCTAAACACTTGTGCATCATCTAAATTATGAGCAGGAGTAACCATTTTATTTCCTAAAATGCGAACTGTTCAAGTTTATAGAGATACGACCGTTTAAACATAAGCCTCTCTTTCTGATGGAGGGAGGAGAAGGGGAGGGAGAGAGGAGGAGGGGAGGAGGAGGAAGGGAGGGAAGGAGGAGGGGGAGGAGGGAGGGAGGTGGAGGGGGAAGGGAGGGAAAGAGGAGGGGAGAGAGAGGAGGGGAGGAGGAGGAGGAGAGGGAGGAGGAGGGGGAGGAGGAGGAGGAGGGGAGGAGGAGGAAGGGAGGGAAGGAGGAGGGGGAGGAGGGAGGGAGGTGGAGGGGGAAGGGAGGGAAAGAGGAGGGGAGAGAGAGGAGGGGAGGAGGAGGAGGAGAGGGAGGAGGAGGGGGAGGAGGAGGAGGAGGAGGGAGAGAGGAGGAGAGGAGGGAGGAGGAGGGGAGGGAGGAGGGGAGGAGGAGGGGAGGGAGGAGGGGAGGAGGAGGGGAGGGAGGAGGGGAGGAGGAGGGGAGGGAGGAGGGGATGAAGGAGGAGGGAGGGAGGAGGGGGAGGGAGGAGGAGGGAGGGAGGAGGAGGGATGAAGGAGGAGGGAGGGAGGAGGGGGAGGGAGGAGGAGGGAGGGAGGAGGAGGGATGGAGGAGGAGGGGAGGGAGTTCTTATATGCGGTATTTTACGGCAATACAGTTTACTAAGCATGTAAGGACAAATTATGATTTGGCTGGTGCAGGAGGAGGGGGAGGCTGGTGCAATCAATACAAACATGTGTGGAAACTGCAATCACACACACAGACACAGTACATGGCAGACACCACAGAGGAGGGTACACGGCAGACACCACAGAGGAGGGTACATGGCAGACACCACAGAGGAGGGTACATGGCAGACACCACAGAGGAGGGTACATGGCAGACACCACAGAGGAGGGTACATGGCAGACACCACAGAGGAGGGTACATGGCAGACACCACAGAGGAGGGTACATGGCAGAGACCACAGAGGAGGGTACATGGCAGACACCACAGAGGAGGGTACATGGCAGACACCACAGAGGAGGGTACATGGCAGACACCACAGAGGAGGGTACATGGCAGACACCACAGAGGAGGGTACATGGCAGACACCACAGAGGAGGGTACATGGCAGACACCACAGAGGAGGGTACATGGCAGACACCACAGAGGAGGGTACATGGCAGAGACCACAGAGGAGGGTACATGGCAGACACCACAGAGGAGGGTACATGGCAGACACCACAGAGGAGGGTACATGGCAGACACCACAGAGGAGGGTACATGGCAGACACACTAACTCACAATGTCGTCTTCCATGGGCACTGTATGTACAGGTATTGGTTGCCATGGCAAATCTTCCTCAAACATCTGCAACACAAGGCACAGTCACGCAGAAAATGCCAAAAGTGCCCACCTCACCCCCCAACCCACCCACCCCACCCCACCGACCTCACCTGCTCTGGTTCTGGGTGGAAGAGGGATGACAGCTGGACCTCGGCACTCATCAGTGTGCGATCAACATCAGTGGCCCTTATGGACAGCTGTAGAACACCAGAGGCAACAGTGCTTATTAAGGTTAAGTCATGTAACTATCTACATTTAAATACAGCTCTCACATGACAGGCACCAGCCTCCCCCTTCTCCTCTTCCTCCTCCCCCTCCTCCTCCTCCTCTCCCCTCCTCCTCCTCTCCCCTCCTCCTCCTCCTCCTCCCCATTGTTGATTTTCTGTTGATTAATTAGTCTTGAAGACATGCACACATAAGTGGTCATTGAAGGAAATGAGTAAAGCATTAAGAGCAGCACTCCATTCATGTGGTAAAGGCTTCAAGATAGTCTCATGCAATTACTGGAAAGATTATCTGTGCAAACAAACACGCACACTTCCTCCTTCCCTTCGCCGCCGCCCCCCGCCCCCCCCGCCCCCTCCCCCCATCAAGACGGATGCCGCATCGCTCACTCACCTGGGTACGGGTGTAGTTTTTGGAAAGAAAGGCGGGGTACGTCGTGTTGATGTATCGTTCGAAGAACAGCCCGCCAAGGAAGTACTGCTGCTTCATCCCCCTCTGCAAAGGAAAGGCGCCAAGCGGTTGATAGAAATCACGCCACCGTAAACGTTACAAATAAGTAATAAAATACGTACAACAGTCAGCTGTCCGTATCCTTGAGGCCACAATGACTCCTTAGCATTCGGGTCAGTGGGCCAGGTTTTGATGGGGGTCCGATCGCCATGGCGGTACACCTAAACAAGAGCCGAAGAGGTGAAGGGAATGCCGGCTATTCAGGCGCCCACGTTAGGCGAATGGAACCTCACCAACGTGGCTAGCTCCAACTTGGGGACACACAGGACTACCCCGCATTGAAGGCAGATGGCTAGGATCAGCGTGATCAATACGCCCCTCTTCTCCATACCCATCGATCACGAGGTGAGAATGCCTCGTGCCCAGACTATTATTGTCGGTGGCAGATTGAATACTAGCCATGAAAATAAAAAACACTAGCTTGAGACTCTCACCGTGACGTCACAGTCGCCATCTTGACAGAGCGAACAATGATCTTGAAGAGAACTACGGCAATGCACGGGTTACCATGGTCACGTACCATTTCTGAGAACCCTCTATACTCAGTACACTGTAGATAAATCCTTGACGAATGGCCCAATCGCACTACGTGTTAGCACCAGTCACCTCTCCTTTTTAAGAAAGGGGAGGAGCCATACTGAAGCAATCACACGTGTGATCTTCCAAAGGTACTGGAAGAAACCTACAACATGGAGGACACTGGTTGATGTCCTTAGACAGTGCCAGTTGACTGCACAGGCTGATGCTAATGATGCTTACATATTTGTGTAGTTGGCCTGGGTACGAGACCAAAACTATCGCGGTATGGCAGGACGAATCGATACACACCATCATGTTGTCCCGGACTTTTATCGAGATGCTATAATCTCCGCGGGTGGTGACCCTTCCGGCTGGGGCATCCCAGAATGGACAGTGCAGCAAACCAGGGAGGACATGGATGTGCTCCAAATCGAAAAAGCCTACCTTTCGGTTACGGCCCCGGGCGCCAAAATATACGAGGGCCTCGAGTCGCGCGCCTTTGCGCGCAGACTGAACGACTACGTCGCCTCGCTTGTGCGTGCGGAGCCGAATCGATTCGGTATGTTCGCGTCTCTCCCTAACCTCACGGACGTGGAGGGGACCCTCGAAGAGATACGGTACGCGCACTCAACTCTCGGCGCGGACGGATTTACGGTGTTCACGAGCTACGGCGACGAAAAGAACCCGCGTTACCTTGGTCACGAAACCTTCGGGCCAATTTGGGCCGAGTTGAACCGGCTTCGGACTGTGGCATTCGTTCATCCCTCCCACGCACCGTCAAACATCGTGAACCGTTACCTCCCGCAACCGGGAATGGACTATCCTCACGAAACTGCGCGCACTGCTGCCGACCTAGTGACGTCGGGAACGCGCCGTAAATTTCCGGACATCAAGATAATTTTATCACACGGCGGGGGCACATTACCAGTCCTAGGGTTTCGAATCGCCTCCGTCGCAGCCTTCGTAGGCTGCCCGCTAGCTGCAGATGAGATTATGCGAGACTTCAAGTCGTTTTATTACGACGTAGCACTAGCAACGGAGACAGTCCCCCTTACGGCGCTTCTTGGATTTGCGGACCGCGATAAGATCTTGTACGGTAGTGACGTCCCGTATGCCCCTGTGCTGATGGCGAGCGGGTTAGCCGCCATGCTGGAGGCGCACTGCGAAAAGACGCAGGACGAAGAGCTGCTGAAGCGAATTAACAGAGACAATGCGAAGGCCCTGTTTCGAGCGAGCCATTGCAAACCTAAGCTATGAGATATTTAATATATACAGCCACCTACAGTAATTCACCATGTATTAATGTTATCATTTGAGTCCAACTGATTTTAATAGCAGTGGTCTATAATTAGCGCCTGTCAAGTAATCTCGGCCCCAGACCGTCTAGCCCTGAAGGTGCATGTGACGTTATCCATCCGCTCTGCGTTTAGATGAACTGGGACCGAGACTACATAAGTATAGCGCGGACTCACGTAAATGCACAGTAGGCTGAAGTAAAAGCTATCACGGTATCGACCACAGACGTGTGATAAATAAAGGTAAGCTCTCCAACATATATAGAAAACGTGCGCGCGGATAAAGCATGACATTATGTGTGCGCGGATAAAGCATGACATTATGTGTGCGTATATGAACAAGAAGTCTAGATATACACATGGCCTGCATGCAAATGTCCTTTATTACTGAAATCCCGTCTCTAAATATACCGGCCCATGCAGAACGCGCTGTGTATACAGCTTAATTGGCTCACCCAGATGTGAACGATATACTACTGTAATTTGTTTTGATCGCTTGCCACCGAATGATATGCATGCAGTCGGTACATTGCCACATAATACATGTGCGAAGTCACGTCTTTGTTACCACATACATCACTTTTGTCACCGGGTCTTTTGTGCTAACTATATATTTATATATATAAATTGAATGATGCACGCACATATAATTATATAATTATGAAATTGAATTAAAGTTTTCATTACGCAATCGAGTTTGTCGTGTCGACATACAAAGAGTCCTTCTAGGGAGTGTGGCGTGTTGGTCGTAGGGAGGGTGTGATGTAATGCACACATCCTGCCTATAGAAGGCCTCTTTGTATGCCGACACGCGCGGCAAACTACTTTACACCATGTATGACCATGCAACACCCTCCCTATATATATATGTCCTCTTTGAATGTGCATGTTGGTCATTTAGGGAGGATGTGGCAATTTTGCATGGTCATGGGGATGTGGCATGCATGCATGTTTAATTGCATGGTCAGGGCGGTTTCACTGTCGGACGGGTAATCATATAAGCTATAGCTGCAGCTGGTTTTATCTGTTGTGGAGATATTGAACAAAAGGAAGACATGCATGTGTGAGCACAGCAAAAAGGCACTCAGCAGTATTGATCTGATATTTGATCGGTTTTGACGGATACATAGCCAATACATCATCAATTTGCCTGGTGATATCATGCATGTATGCAGTGTTAAATATAACTCTCATATTAACTATAAAATTTATACATCCATGCATGACATGTGACGACGTCAAATATACCGTTTCAGCATGCATATACAGGAGACACTCTTTCCCACGTGCGATGCAATGCAGCCTTGCTCTCCGTCGTACATAATCAGAGGTTGCCTCCCCAGTTCTGTTGGGAATAGAAGTGTGGCAATCGTTGCGAACGAACTAACACCGTGTACCATGGTATGAGCGTTGCTTAGAATAAATAAATCGGTCCACAGAGACGTCTGCGCATTGTCGCATGTAGTTTTGGAATGAGCCGAGTGTGTAGCCATACCCTCGGACGTCCTCAACCTTGGGCTGTACTTGTTGACGGCCCACTTTCTCGCAAGGTCGGAGTCCGTCGACAAGTACACTGGTGACCCCGCCCCGATCCTGTGATCCGCTATACTAAGACTGTAGTCCATGATACACGCCCACACTTCCTCGTCGTCGAATATCTTCCAATTTCTGTGCAGCCATCTGGTAGCGATGCTTTCCTCGTATACGGTGCCCTTGAACCCCGTGCGCAGATGTACGGACACGTACTGCTGTGGTTGTATACCCATAGCTGTGGTCATTTGTGCTGCTTCCTCTGAGACACGTTTGGAAATTTTAAAAAGGTAACAGAATATTGTGTGGCCGAGGAATAGCAGAGGTGTGGTAACCTTGATACGTCCATTGTTAACTTCCGGCACTTCTACAATGCGGTGTAGGAGAGAGTACCACAAATTTCTATGTCCTGCCGTAAACGCTGCCTCGTCTTCAAAACTAACGATTTCGTTTATACCGATTTTCTCGAGTCCAGAGTTTATGGCACTTAATGACTTTAACCAGTCTTCTGTGAGAAACGTGAGACTGGCGTAAACCAGTCCGGTAACTGTTATATGCTGCGTAGGTCCGAAGAGGTCGTTACCAAACTGGACCACCTCCTCCTTGTTCCAAGAAAATCCAAATGCAGACTTCATCGTATAAATCTTATCGGAGCACGCCATGTTTGCATCTGAACACATGCCCTGGTTTTTGTCAAAAAACCTCCAGTCTATTTCGTTGTGGCCCAGGTATTTTGTGCTTTCCTTCAGATTGTCGTCCCAGTAGACTGTAAAAACCCGATCCGATATCACCGCAAGGAGAAAGAACAGCTGTAACCTGATGAGCTGGTCTCCAAGCCCAGCGCAGTTGTTCTGGCTGCAAGCCCAAGTGAGAGTTCTGACGGCGGAACTTTGACCGCCTTGCAATTTCTCTATTCCACGTTTATGGAAATGGCTGTACGCATCCAAAGCTGCCTTAAATTTTGTCCAAGCCGGTGCGCTGGAGTGGTTTATTGGGGCCGTTGGCCATACCACATATTGATTATCTGAGTTCAATTTGTTGAAATTCCGTGAGTCGGTTTTGGAGTGACATTCGGTGGTGTCAGCAGTGGTTTTGAAAATCGGCGACCTTGGAAGCAATACTGGCGAGGAGGCGAAGAACACGAATGGTATCACAATCAAAACACAGAGGGTACTACACTTCTTTTTCAATCTCCTTTCTAAGGCCATCTATAGTACTATAGTACCATGCAGTGCTAGGGCGGCGGAAGGAGGCCATGCGTGAATTCATTATTAAGCTATACACATCGTGCACACCACGCAGTTCGATTCATTGAGGACAAAGCATCAAATATACTCCCGCTAACGAAATGGACCCTTTGCATGAAAGATCGAATGACGTCACGTCCGGATCAGCGGTTGCCTAGGGATATTGTGTCACCTTCGCGGACGTTAGTATTCCTGGCCTCATTCTGAAGGATGGGCGATAAATGCGTTCTATGTATGTGGTAGCTACAGGATTAAAAAATTTCCTACTATCGCATACCACGAAACTCTTCTCATAGAGCAGTTTGGCGTTAGTCCACAGCTGCGGATGGATTACATCACCACTACGCTCAAGTGACGTACTTGGGCCTGGGAACGAGACCAGTTTGGCGTGGGCTCCAAGATGAAAAACTTTGTTAACAAAGACAGTCAATGTGGACCAATTACTAGTAAAGTATCTATGCTAGTACAGGGAAAAAACGGGTCAAATCAATTTTCGACCTTACAGATGATTGAGTACACCTGCGTACAAATACTGTTCAATCATGCAATGATTTTACAAGTGGGGAAAATCCTTATGAAATCAAAAATTGATTCGCTGTCCATTTTTGCTGTGTAGTACCTGCACTTCTAACACCTGTAGCGATAGCTGAAGATGATGTCTTGGCTACAGTACTGCCAACGTTGGCGCCAATCGTGGGGCCTTCGACAGTAGTAATGGCGATCGATGGTAGGTCAACTGATTTGACTGGCCTGATTTGACTACGGTCGATGGTAGATCAACTGTCGGCCCGGTAGATTCGGCACCAATAGATGGGTTCACTTTAGTAGCGGCACCGCTACCAGGATCAGAAGCTGAAGTGTTCCATAATGATCGAAGGGTTAGCTGAAGCATCTCCAATATATATGCCTGGAACAGTGGCGGCGGAGCCCATAGGGCAGGTAGGGCAAGTAGACCTACCAAAGCCTCTATATTTGTATTAACATCTGCATTCAGTATGTGGCTCGCGGTACGCAGTAATTTAATAGTACTAGTGTTCTTGCATCACGAAGTTTAATTTAGCTAGCTTGAATCAATAAGGCGGAATAAATTAAGTTTTTATACCCAACCATGCACCATTTAGCCCTACCGAAGTTTTTACCCTTCCGCTGCCGCTGTGGAAGATCGCTAGATCACTAGCTGGAAGATTGCCGTCCGAGCGGGATCGAACCGTGGCCATTTAATGCATATGCATGTCCGCGAATGTGATACAATATCACTAGGCCGGTTTTACTCCGGACGTGACGTTTATCGCATGTCCGATCTTATATAAAGGAAAATGAATATAGACCTATATTAGCAGCATGTTGTCATATTTAACTGTGTGTGCTCTAATAGAGGTTTCAATCAGAAGCCTCGTTCCCTTGCCACCATCACCTTTGATTCCTATATACCACCAACCTTCTCGTATAGAAAATGTTTTTTTATCACTTGTAATAACTATTCAAAGAAAAGGTCATATCCTACCCAAGCTATGTCATGGCCTTTGTTGTGGACCGCTGGCCATAGCATCCATATCCTGAGTTTGTACATGTACAGTGATATCATTAGAAATAACTCTATGACTGTATTAAGCCTAGTTGCATGCTTGGTATTGAATGGGACAGTGGTGGTTGAGCAAAAGTCTAGCCACAGATGAAATTGACACATGAAACAAGACGTTATATTATAACCCTATTTAAGCATCATTTTAAGACCAGATATTGTCCGTGTGCTCCAGTATGTATCTCTTCACTGTGTTTCCATTATAGATATTTCCTTTGTCTCAAGGATGTCTACAGGGTACTGCTCTCTTCCTCATCATGTCGTTTGTCCCCTGTGCTCCAACCCCTTCAATGATCCAAGGATCCTACCATGCCTACACTCCTTCTGTTACCAGTGCATTTGTACCAAGGTGGACACATCTGGGTCTCAGCAGAGTGCTCAGTGCCCTGTCTGCCTTAGAGGGTTTCTAATTCCAGCAGGAGGAACTGCTACTCTACTGCAAAACCTCCATCTTGGATTTGAAGTCGAGGTTGCTGGATACGTCTCCAAGGTGACCAGCTCACTTGGAGTGTCTTGTAACTTCTGCAGAAATGGATGCACCGATTCTGCCGTAGCATTTTGCTGCTCATGTCGTCAGTTCCTGTGCAGAGGTGCCCGGGATAGCCATAACCGTGTTCCACAGTTGACTCACCACTGCACAATTGGGTTGGACATAGAGTCCGCCAGCAAGCTACCGACACTCATGGAATCAACTCCACCGGACTGTTCACAGTGTAACCAAGCAAATGCAGTGACGTGTTTCTATTGCCAGACTTGCAGCTTACCAATATGTCCACTCTGCACCATAGCATACCACAAAGAACACAGTATTACTGGGCTATCTGCTGTTGCAGAAGCCCACCGAGGAGAAATGAAGAAGGCACTTCAGCACGCGCAGGAGTTTGCTCCAACCTTGGCCAAAGCTATTGATTCCAATTGCACAATGATGCTACAGGTTGAGAACTCCAAACATGACACTGAATTAGCCATAGAGAAAGTCTTTAAGGAATTATCAGAGATCATGGAGGAAAGGAAGAAAGTGCTCTTATTGGAATTAGAAACCATTTCACTGCCATTGACAACTTCTCTTACTGCACAGAAAGAGCAGCTTAAGAAGATTGAAGAGGACATAGGTTGCTACATTGCCGCTACCTCCCATGTCCTCCAAACCCATGCTGACCACGAAGTGGTAGCCCTCGGTCACCTGCTGCCCACAGAACTAGAAAGCATTCTGAAAATAGCTGACAGCATTCCTCTCTCCCCAAGCCAGCGCTGTTACCTAGCAGCATCTACACAAATGGACTCCCTTGTAAATGAAGTACAAAAATTAGGAAAAATAGTGAATTTGTGTCCAGCCCCGCATGAAAGCACATATGTATTACCTTCCATAGCTAGAGTAAACGTCAAGTTTTGCGTCAAGGTGGAGACCAAGACACAACTGGGTGAGAAGTACCCACGTGGTGGTCTGCAAGTGGATGCTGAGCTGCTGTCGCAGGATGGACCAGTGGTCGTGGGACAAGTAGAGGATCACGGAGATGGTACCTACACTGTCACCCTCACCCCACACACCGCCGGCCTCCACCAGCTGTGCATCACAATGGATGGCCAGCACATACGGAAGAGCCCATGCGACCTGGTGGTGAGGTGCGCTTACACCACTTTATTTAGTGCACAGCAAGTGATCAACGTGGATGCCAAGCCTCTGTGCGTTGCCATCCACCAGGGTGGAGACATCTATGTGGGTAGTCTTGACGATCGCATATATGTATTTGACCAAAGTGGCAGCCTGAAGAACACCATAGGAGGCAGTGGTAAGGGTAGTGGTCAGTTCAAGTGTCCTTCCAGCATATCGATTGCGGGGGACGTGATGCATGTTGCCGACTTCAGCAACCATCGTGTGCAAACCCTGACGACCAGGGGAGACTTCCTCCATGCCTTTGGCGAGAAGGGATCTGGCCCAGGGCAGTTCAGTGGACCGCGTAACGTGATCATCGACTCTGAGGGTCGCCTGATTGTTTTAGATAAGGGCAACAACAGGGTGCAGATATTCAAGCAAAGTGGTGACTGGATATTGACGGTAGATGGCAATGACTCGGGCAATGTAGTCTTCAGGGATCCCTGGGGACTTGCATTGGATTCTCAGGGGCACATCCACGTGACTGCGTGGAATTCAAACACCATAAAGGTCTTCACATTGGAAGGCAAACACGTAAGGAGTTACGGAACTGTGGAGGGACCCAGAGGAGTAGTTGTTGATGACGATGGTTACAGCTTTGTCAGTGAGTTCAACGAAAGCTGTCTCACCGTATTTGATCCTCAAGGAAATAGGATCCACATGGTCAGAAACCTCAACAAACCCTATGGGGCTGTTATTCATAATAGTGGGACTCTCTATGTTCCTAACTTTGGAGGAAGTAGCGTGATGAAGTACAGCATGTAATGAAAATCACTGCTGATATGGCCACTAAACAGGATTTACTATTAGTTTTTTAATGGAGACAGTTTCCCATGGATACTTAGATTGTAATGTGTCTTTTATCACATTTTGTTGTAATGATGTTATGGTGCAATTTTAAAGGCACAACATTGTTCAGTGCGTTTTTAAAAGAATATTAATCTTATTTTGTTGTAACAAGTTTTTATGCATTCAAGTATGATAAGTTGATGGGGAATAGGTTGTCCTAACATCTTCACCCCCCCCTCCCCCCCTCCCCCCCTCCCCCCCTCCCCTAAATATATCATCCCATGGCCAGAAAACATAATTATAACATACAGTGCATGTTAGACTTATATAAAGACACTAGGAATCCAATTAACTGGCACAAAAAGGATCTCACCAATAATAAAACAGGACATCAAGAAAGCACCCTTGCCAAAGGAATGGTGTTTACTGTACTTTATATAATCTTATGGAGCCAACCCCTCTATTCACATGTACTAGCAACGCCACCACTATTGAGACCTTTGACTACCTCTGCTGTACGGATTATACAATACTTGTATCTCACTGGCCTGCTGTTATAAAATTGTGACATAAACACAATGATTGATCTTGATTTTGATTGGTTTTGATTTCTTTTCCCCTGTATATAAGAAAACGAAAGTCGCAATACAATCTACATTGCTGGAATAGCTACTGGGCACACATGTACTAGATTACAGAGATCAATGGAACAGCAAACATCACAGCTGGTTCACGCCAGGGGAAGTTCTAGCATAGGAGCAAACCAGAGAGCCGAGGTCAAAACTGCAGTAGATTTGCATTCATATCTTGTTTGTGTAAACAAACTAGAGGCCAGATAAGAGATGGTGTTTTGGCAGCTTTGCCTCTCCCACCACTACAATTGGTATTCACTTTCATCCTAAATCTGCACAAGAAGCCGCTGTCTAATTTTTGTCTAATTTTTCTGCTGCTGCTGATTTTACTCGAGGTCAGCTGGGAGTGTGTTTCTGTGATTGTGCCCTAAAGCATAACTTGTACCTGATTCAAGTTTGGGATTAATTTAATGCTTGCTTGCAGCTGTTCAACACAATATTACTCAGCCTGTTGTGATGGGATAGTGCATCAGGAAGGTAAGTGCACGGTTGGCTGGTCATTGAGCAGTTTGTCTGAAGTGCTTGAGATGTTATGGGGTAGCATCAGTAAATAGTTAACCATAACAAGGCCTAGGGATGTTACAATGAGACCAATTAAAACCAAGTACTGGTGTGTTGAGAAAATAGGCACATGGCAGTCCTATAAGCATATATGGGAGTCCTACTGCTCATTGAACTTTGCCTGTTTTGCAAACTTGATGTTCCCAAGCTTCTGGACACTGCATGTAGAGTTAACTCCCCCCCCCCAAAAAAAAAAAAAAAAAAACTGGAGTCAATAACATTTCAGCCATCAGGTGGAACTCAACAGTTGTATGTTGTGTTAATGGCTTCAGTTGGGTGATGGCCATTTAGGAGTTCCAGTGTGTAGTGGCAAGAATAGGTTTCAGAAGTCCAGGGTTGAACAAACCTGCAACATCCTAGCTTGGACTTAGGCAAGCTTGTCTCCAGCCTGCACCCCTTGACAGAGAAGGTCCAATATGGTCACCAAAAGGCTGCCAAATTATGTACCAATGATGGAAAAAGAGTTATGAAATAATTTTTTTAAAGTGCTTTTCTTGAATTATTGTAAATTGTGAAAAACCACTAGCTCCTGGGATCTGGCAGGAGCTTACAGTTCCCCTAGGGGGTATGGTGAGAACTTATAACTCCTCCTGGGGGTATGGGGGGAGCTTACAGTTCCTCCTGGGGGGTACGGAGCTTACAGTGCTCATCCATGCCCCCTGGGGGGGGGGGGGTACGGGGTACGGGGAGCTTAGTGTTCATCCATTGCCTCCTGGGGGTATGGGGGGAGCTTATAGTGCTCATCCATGCCCCCTGGGGGTGCGGGGGGAGCTTAATGTCCACCCATTGCCTCCTGGGGGTATGGGGGGAGCTTACAGTGCTCACCCATGCCTCCTAGGGGTCTGGGGCATACGGTGTTCACCCATGCCTCCTAGCTGGAGACGTGCACCCACCCTCTTATTAATAGTTTTATAACATCTCTGTTGCTTGAAGGTAAGGAATTAGACAGAAACTAAGCTCCCTCCATTCCAACTGGTTGGACGGCACACGAGGTATGGTAACAGGGTTCGTACAGAATATTGAAAAATGATTACAAGTACTTCTCAAGGACTTTCAAGTACCAATTGTAACTATTTTCAAGGATGCATATCACAATATGTACATGCAAATTTGTGCTATCCCTAGCTGTGTTAACATTGAATTATCCTGTACAGTATGAAACAATACATTAACTGTTATCAATCATAATGTCACGTATGACAGACAGCACTGCATAGTCTTTAGTTCCATCATCTTTTCCTCCAGTTGAGATTCAATAGTGTTCAATTTTACTTTTTTTTCTTTTGCTGCCTTTCTGAGGCCATTGGATTGTGAAATGAGGGTTAACTTAAGTCACCACTGCTTTCAGCTCTTTCAGCATACTTATCTGCCGATTGAATAAGAGAATCAATGTCTTCCTTTAGTCGTTCTTCTGACCTTCTACTTCAGTAACTTCTCTTGTAAGTGTTCGTTTCCATTCACTTACCTTCACGGATTCTCTTTCCTTTTTCAGATCTTCAAGGTGTGTTTGGTATACCTCTGTCTTGCACTGGTAGCAGAAATCAGTAGTTCTTTTGAACATGTAACATTCATAAGAGTCATCAAAAAGAAGAACATAGGTTGTTTCAGATTAAATCTTAGTCTTCAAAAGGGACACAAAACATGGTGCTATACCGAACGTAGCTAAATATGCATGCACAATTCTTCTCACCACAACTGAACTGTTTAGCTACTCCAATGTCCGGAAACATAAGCTGAAATACACCTTTGATGCTTTCACTGGATTTCAATGAATAATGACTGGAAACCACTTAAAAAACCCAGTAGATTTCTGCTGTGAGTGTGATATTACGATCAACTACAAAAGGTTCAATTGAATTTAGCATAACAGGCTGAACCGAAGAGGTCTGTGTTAGAACGGCTGGAATATCTTGTGATGTTGTAGCCCCATCTGAACCTGACGAAGAGAAAAATGTGCTAATGGTTGAAACGTTTGTACAACTCTTTTCAGCATCTTTGTGCTTTGAACCACTCGCATGGCTTTTCAGCGCAGATTCCCCCATTGCAGCAATATCAATTTGTTTCATGCAAAGAACACAGTAAGCTTTGTGTGGGTTTTTACGTTATCTTTTGAAGCCACGATCGATATTCCACCAAATTGAGCCATCTGTCATTAAAATTTAAATATTGCACTTGCCTGGCATATATTCCATAACAGCACGCTTAAACGCAGCGCGTACCGAGCAACAGAGACAACGACGGATGAATGAATTCAAACTATAAGACAACAGCAACGATGATTGAGCAAGGACGTGCAAAATGGTTGGATACGCATGAACAATCCAATAAATAAAAATTCACAGCGGTGCTACTGCACTTGCAAGGCTTCAAACGTGCCCTATAAGGAAGTGCACTCTCTAAAGCAGCGCCTTTTCAAGGACTTCGATGGGAATTTTACTACCAAATATCTCAGACTTTTAAGGCCTTGATAATGGTATGCCGAAATTCCAGGGTTTTCAAGGTTTGTACGAAACCTGTCAGGTAAATATGAGCCACTTGAGGTGCCAATGGTGGTGGTTAATATGGGGTGTGTGGGGAAAGAGCCAGCCTACGTTTGCTGTGCACACTGCTACACCACGCAGAACTTTCACTTTCTGTATTGGTGTGGAGGTCATGTAAAAGCATCCATAATGAAATAAACTGGAATTCCTTGATTCTGGGGCACCCCGCAATTCGGTTGTGTCAGCAAGGTTCCCCCCTCCTCCCTCCCTCCCCTCAAATCCCCTCAGTCAATTCAGTCCATCCACCACCCCCTCATCCCCACCCACTCCAGAAAAAGAAAAAACCTAAATCAGTTCAGTGTCCCCAGCCAACCCACACATAGTGTACAACTGTATTAAACCACATCCTACAGTCCCTGATTTCACCATCACCACAGGCAAAGTAAACTGTTTACAAGAATACACACACACACACACACACACACACACACACACACACACATACACATACACACACAGTGTAAACACCACTGATATAGGGAGTGGATTGAACTATTAAAGGTTTAAAAACATTTCAAGCAGTAGAGAGAGAGACTGAAGTTAACTTCTGAGAGCACTGAGTCTAGCTGATAGGTCTTCATCTTCTTCCTCAGCAACAGGCTGCTCGGGCTGTGTGTGTGTGTGTGTGTGTGTGTGTGTGTGATTAAGTGCATAAATAGTGTATGCGCGCAGTGTGGATACATATAAATTGCAAGGCAGCAAAATCACGATAACACACACATCATGAGCAATTGCATATCTACAGCTCGTTACCACGGTAATGTGCACACACCTCTTCCGTTGCTGGCAACTCTTGACCAACAGCTCCTGCCTGTCCCAGAATACCTACACACGAATGGGGTTCAAAAACAGCACCAGATTAAAAGCAATGTCATGAACAGACCCCCCCCCCCCCCCCCCCCCCAGGAGATACGACAGCAGCTACATGCCCCCCCCCCCCCCCCCCCCCCCCTCCTAGCTGTGACATATAGCGCACCCCAACGATCATTACCAAGGGATTGAGCATGGATAACCAGGCCAATCAGGATTGTTCCCCAAACTACCCCACCACTTACCGTTGGTGACTTCGAACAGGATCTTTTCCACCTCTGTGTCAGCCAGCTCATCCAGATCGTCATCCTCCAGTCCCTCAAAGGTGTCCGCCATCATCTCCTCAATCAGTCCTGCCTGCAGGGTAGCCATGGTAACAAAGTGTAATCACCAGTCCCCAGCCCAGCCAACCTCACAAATTATAAATATGCAGAAGCCATTCAATGTTTACACATCTAACCCTCCCACCCTATTACCCCCCCCCCCCCCCCCCCCCCTCCCCCAAATGGACACAAAACTACGAGCAAGTCCCAGGCAAAGAGGTATTGATACAAATATGATGGCAAAGTAGCAAGAGGTGGGTTAGGGTAGCAATGTAGCAAGAAGTGGGTTAGGGTAGCAAGAGGTGGGTTAGGGTTAAGGTAGCAAGAGGTGGGTTAGGGTTAGGGTAGCAAGAGGTGGGTTAGGGTAGCAATGTAGCAAGAGGTGGGTTAGGGTAGCAAGAGGTGGGTTAGGGTTAAGGTAGCAAGAGGTGGGTTAGGGTTAGGGTAGCAAGAGGTGGGTTAGGGTAGCAAGAGGTGGGTTAGGGTTAGGGTAGCAAGAGGTGGGTTAGGGTAGCAAGAGGTGGGTTAGGGTAGCAAGAGGTGGGTTAGGGTTAGGTAGCAAGAGGTGGGGTTAGATACACCAATCACAAAATAGAGCAGAAGTTATCATATGTAATGTCATTAATTTCCAAAGATAATGCTATTATGGGTTAGGGGATTACATCACGCAATAAGGGGGAGGAGGAGGTGGGAGAAGCATGTTGTCACAAATGTCTTCATTAATGGTATTGATATTGTGCAGCAGTTGGACGTAGCCCGACCTTTGCATTTGGGCAAGCCTGTTGAATATGGATTGTGCATAATTAGAGACAGCTTCAAGTTAAGTTGACGGTGTGATAGATAGATTTTAATTGTACCTGTCTTGCTCCTAAGCTTACATGGAAGTGTTTCTGAGGGCTGCGGGGGGGGGGGGGGGGGGGGGGGGCACATGTGACATAATGTGGGAGCAAGGAGTATTTATTATTGTGACAGTGGGAGCCATTCTTCCCCTAACCCAGAGCTCTGTGGAGCCATTCTTCCCTAACCCAGAGCTCTGTGGAGCCATTCTTCCCCTAACCCAGAGCTCTGTGGAGCCATTCTTCCCCTAACCCAGAGCTCTGTGGAGCCATTCTTCCCTAACCCAGAGCTCTGTGGAGCCATTCTTCCCCTAACCCAGAGCTCTGTGGAGCCATTCTTCCCCTAACCCAGAGCTCTGTGGAGCCATTCTTCCCCTAACCCAGAGCTCTGTGGAGCCATTCTTCCCCTAACCCAGAGCTCTGTGGAGCCATTCACCACTAACCCAGAGCTCTGTGGAGCCATTCTTCCCCTAACCCAGAGCTCTGTGGAGCCATTCACCACTAACCCAGAGCTCTGTGGAGCCATTCTTCCCCTAACCCAGAGCTCTGTGGAGCCATCTTCCCCTAACCCAGAGCTCTGTGGAGCCATTCTCCCCTAACCCAGAGCTCTGTGGAGCCATCCTTCCCTAACCCAGAGCTCTGTGGAGCCATTCTTCCCCTAACCCAGAGCTCTGTGGAGCCATTCTTCCCCTAACCCAGAGCTCTGTGGAGCCATTCTTCCCCTAACCCAGAGCTCTGTGGAGCCATTCTTCCCCTAACCCAGAGCTCTGTGGAGCCATTCTTCCCCTAACCCAGAGCTCTGTGGAGCCATTCACCACTAACCCAGAGCTCTGTGGAGCCATTCTTCCCCTAACCCAGAGCTCTGTGGAGCCATTCTTCCCTAACCCAGAGCTCTGTGGAGCCATTCTTCCCCTAACCCAGAGCTCTGTGGAGCCATTCTTCCCCTAACCCAGAGCTCTGTGGAGCCATTCACCACTAACCCAGAGCTCTGTGGAGCCATTCTTCCCCTAACCCAGAGCTCTGTGGAGCCATTCTCCACTAACCCAGAGCTCTGTGGAGCCATTCTTCCCCTAACCCAGAGCTCTGTGGAGCCATTCTTCCCTAACACAGAGCTCTGTGGAGCCATCTTCCCCTAACCCAGAGCTCTGTGGAGCCATTCTTCCCTAACGTAGCTATGGAGGCATTCTCACCTTGGCCATCTCCTTGGATAGCTCCATCATGGTCTGCTGTATCTCCGGCACCTTGATCAGGTTCTGCATGGCCTTCATCACATCTGTACTCTTCCCAATGGCACCAGCCATTCTCATCATAGCTGAGGGGAAGGGAAGAGGAGGACTGAATTTAAGACACATATATAGATCCATACAATACACACACGATCACACACATATACTTGCAAGGTTGATGTATTTCTATTTAATCTCCCCTCACCTCCATTGACCTTCCCTCCCTCCCCTCACCTCCACTGATCTTCCCTCACCTCCATTGACCTTCCCTCCCTCCCCTCACCTCCTCCCTTCCATTGACCTCCCCTCACCTCACTTCCATTGACCTCCCTCCCCTTACCCAATCACTGCTGTACCAGTTCACGCAACCCACTAAGCCCACATCTCCACACTGCACCATTTCATGTGAACCATTCCTCCTCCCCTTTCCTTTCCTCCATCCCTCCCACCCCTCTCTCTCTCTAGCTCCCACCCCCTCTATCCTCCCTTCTCCCTAGCTTACCCTGTTGTTGTTGCATACTCATGACCACAGAGTTCATCTGGGCCTTTGAGGCGTACAGTTTGCTCACGGCCTTCCTGGACTGGACCAGCTCCTTGGCCAAGATCTTGCACACATCCTTCTGGCCCTTCTTTGCAGCATCTTTGATGGACTTCTTTACCTTCAACTCCTCCGTCTGGATGGCTGCACCACACGATACCCATGGGGGAAAAAGTGGCGCTTGAACAGCTGCTGTTTGTACACGCATATTAGAACTTTCTGAAGCTCTATTGTCGACCCACGGGTCGCCAGAAATCATGACTTAATAGGATTTACCATTGCGTTACAATTGGACCGGGTGTGGTTTCATATGAAACAAAGTAACAAACACTCGGACATAGATAGCTGCAGCATATTATCTCACAACTATCTCCGTCAGCACATTACTAAGGGCTCAGCAACTCGCTACACTAAGCGATGCAAACGTCACGCAAACAGTATCATCCATGAAGCTTTGAATGACAATGTGCGCTAACAGGTAACTGTAACATACATCTGATTTGTCTGTCAATTGTTCTTTGTTCATGGTTTAGCTTACGCTTCCACTCTTTTACCTTAAACGAGAAAAGGCTTATGCATAACACACATCCGTTATATTGCTTACCTGTTCCTTCGGGTCCGGCTTCTTGCCGAAGAGTCCAGACATTATTAAAGATGACGAAGTCGCGTCACGTGATGATGCGTGCTGGGTTAAAAATACACTCACGGACACACCAAAAAAACATTCGAATTTTAAAATTTAAATGGCGCTAGTTGGCGGGTGATCCAAACGAGTGTTAGGCAGTCATCTATGTTGCCCGAATTCAACTCGTAAATAAAGAACGAACGCTGGTGAGTCCATAATGATAATATAAAATGCCGAAGGAAAATATCGCTGGGTTCCGACAACCAACTAATCTGGGCGTGGCGTGGGAGGGGCTAAGTGGATTGATAAACACGCTGTTCCCCTTGCGGACTTAATGCTGTACAATAAGAACACATGCACTTGCGTTAACATACGAAGGCATTTTTAGTTATCGCCACCTATGGTCTTGACATATAGTCATCTGTATTGGACTATTTTTAGCCGTACATTCCTCCAGATGGTATCCTGGAAAGGGGGAGGATGGTTGTAATGCTAATCCTGGGCGTATTTTTATCCTGGGAGATGGGTTGTTTAGGGTAAAAGCGGTATGTCCAGGGGAACTATAGAGGGGGTGTAAGTTGGCAAGGGAAAAAGTGATGTGTTGGGACAGAGATTTGACCTGGGGGAGGGGGGGGGGGGTGATATTTGACAGGTGCATGTGTGTGTATGTGTTTGTGTGTGTGTGGGGGGGGGGGGGGTTGAGGGGTTGGGGCTGGATGATAGATGAAAAGTGATGTGTCTATTGAGATTTGTCCTGGGGTGAAATTTGTATTATACTTAATCAAGTATCTTGTCTTTTGTGGGGAGGGGAAGGGGAATAAATTATTTCTTTTGTTACATTATTGCCATCTACAGGCACACCATTCTGTGCTAATACTTCGATGATGCAAGCGCCTTATCCACCCAATGGATCCGTACCCTCATTGCCTACCCCCGCCCAATCTGGAAGGTTTGTGGTCCTTCATAAGGGAAACATCAGGTTTTATAAAATTTTGTCCCCCACACACAGTTTGCCTCCTTCAGCCATCATGTCTAATGGATCCAATGGACCAGGACCTCTTTCACTGGTGTGTGTGTGTGTGTGTGTGTGTGTGTGTGTGTGTGTGTGTGTGTGTGTGTGTGTGTGTGTGTGTGTGTGTGTGTGTGTGTGTGTGTGTGTGTGTGTGTGTGTGTGTGTGTGTGTGGTGTGTGTGTGTATGTATGTGTGTTTGTCGGTGGGTGGGTGTGCACGTGTGATGTATACATGTATATACATGCACGTGTGTGTCAGCATGTCCCTAAATACCGTACCACCACCAGCTGTCAGGTCAGGATGGCTCCTTGCCTCTTCTGCCTGGGTCTGCCTCTTCCCTGATGCAGTCCCGCAGAGTGGTGGTGAAGCCCATAGCTCCAAAGCAGCAGGGCCCTCCTCCTCCCATGGGCACACTGGGGGGGACCCAGAGGCCCATGGGACAACAGCCAGTCCTCATCCAAGGTGATTTGTAGGCATGGTGGTGCTTATTGGAGAATGGGAAGTGGAGGAGGAGGAGGAGGAGGGAAGGAGGGAGGGAAGTGGAGGAGAAGGGAGTGAGGGAGGGGAAGTGGAGGAGGAAGGGAGGGAAGTAGAGGGAGGAGGGAGTGAGGGAGGGAAAGTGGAGGGAGGAGGAGGCAGAAGAAAGTGAAAGTGAATAGAGAAGTGGCCTTATGGAAGTCTGTAGTTATTAATAGCTATAAATAATGGTGTGATTGGAATTAGAAGACTACATTATCCATATGATCGTTGTAGGGATGAAAGTGTGTTAATTTTTTTGCACAGTGCAGGCATGTTCATGATGTAACGGTTTTATGTCCCTCCCTTCCTCCCTCCCTCCCTCTTTTCCTCCCTCACTCCCTCCCTCCCTGTCTCCCTTCCTCCCTCCCTACCTTCTTCCCTCCCTGTCTCCCTTCCTCCCTCCCTACCTACCTCCCTTCCTCCCTCCCTCCCTCCCTCCCTCCCTCTCTCGACTCACAGCTATGCCCCTCAGGCTACCCAATGCTACAGTACCTATTCACTCACAGCCGGCGCCAGTTATGGGTGTCCAGACCCAACCCCTGACACCCCATCAGTCTGAGGGCCGGGTCCCATCACTGAGCTCCCAGCAAGCCCTCCTGGCCAGCCAGCTGCAGAGCCTTACCCAGCAGCAGGCACAGGCTCTCCTCTCCGCCATCTCTGCCAAGAGCTACGGCCCTCTGGGGTGCTCAGGGGGGCTGGAGGCTCTGGCCGACGAGTGCCTATCACAACAGCAGCAACATCATCACATGTTGCCTTCTGGTGCCATTGGGAACCTGGTGAGGAGTGGATGGTGAGGGTGGTGAGGGGTGGAGCCTGTTGTGGGTGGTGGGGTGGAGCCTGGTGTGGGTGGTGAGGGTGGAGCCTGGTGTGGGTGGTGAGAGGTGGAGCCTGGTGTGAGTGGTGAGGGGTGGAGCCTGGTGTGGGTGATGAGGGGTGGAGCCTGATGTGGGTGGTGAAGGGTGGAGCCTGGTGTGGGTGGTGAGGGGTAGAGCCTGGTGTGGGTGGTGAGGGGTGGAGCCTGGTGTGGGTGGTGAAGGGTGGAGCCTGGTATGGGTGGTTAGATGAGGGAGAAGGTGGGAGAGGGTCAGTGAGAGTCAGGTGAGGAGGGAGGTACTTAGGTGGGGATGGAGATACTTAGGTGAGGAGGGAGATACTTAGGTGAGGAGGGAGATACTTAGGTGAGGAGGGAGATACTTAGGTGGGGATGGAGATACTTAGGTGAGGAGGGAGATACTTAGGTGGGGAGGGAGATACTTAGGTGGGGAGGGAGGTACTTAGGTGGGGAGGGAGGTACTTAGGTGGGGATGGAGATACTTAGGTGGGGATGGAGATACTTAGGTGAGGAGGGAGATACTTAGGTGGGGAGGGAGGTACTTAGGTGAGGATGGAGATACTTAGGTGGGGAGGGAGATACTTAGGTGAGGAGGGAGATACTTAGGTGGGGAGGGAGATACTTAGGTGGGGAGGGAGGTACTTAGGTGGGGAGGGAGGTACTTAGGTGGGGATGGAGATACTTAGGTGGGGAGGGAGATACTTAGGTGAGGAGGAAGGTACTTAGGTAAGGAGGGAGGTACTTAGGTGAGGAGGGAGATACTTAGGTGGGGAGGGAGATACTTAGGTGAGGAGGGAGATACTTAGGTGGGGAGGGAGGTACTTAGGTGGGGAGGGAGATACTTAGGGGAGGAGGGAGATACTTAGGTGGGGAGGGAGGTACTTAGGTGGGGAGGGAGATACTTAGGTGAGGAGGAAGGTACTTAGGGAGATACTTTAGGTGGTGTTCCTTCTCTGCATTACTCTCGCTACTGAATTGTGTTTATTAAAAAGTTCGATATCGTTTAGATTTCTGTTTCATGTTTAGTTTTCATTATTCCAGAACCTTTTACAGTGTGCAATATGTGCATCCGCTTCAATGTGAACTTGCTTGCTGAAGTACCTGTGTGTACATGTATGTGTGTATATGTGTGCGCGTGTTTCTGACTTAAGATTCCGTATTAGGTGTTGGAACTCCAAATTGCATACAAACTTAGCTGCAAAAGGCATTACAGCACCATGTGATGTGGGGTGTGTGTGTGTGTGTGTGTGTGTGTGTGCGTGCGTGCGTGTGTGAGTGTGCTTATGTGTGTGTATATGTGTGTGTGCGTGAGTGCATGCTTGTGTGTGTGTGTGGGTGTGTGCGTGTGTGGGTGTGTATGAAACACTGATAGTCTTGGCTAGATTGAATATTTTCCCCTCCCAACATTCCCACCCTCGACCCCACCCTGCAAGTATTATATCAGTCCAGTAACGGCAAGCATGCATGTGCTTACATATTTGGAACATTGATATGCCTGTAACCTTAGCTGTAAATTACCAGCTACATAAATGATCCAGTCATGATCCAGTCATGATCCAGTCATGATTTAGTCATGATCCAGTCATGATCCACATTTGTACATACTCCTATGTATTGCTATGTTCCAATTAAATAATTTTGAAAGACCTTGTTATTACATCGCTTACTCTGTTACAAGTACCACTTTGGTGTGTTTGAACATGTATCCTACCTCCCCACCCAGATAAAGGCCGTTGCTGCCCCTCCACCTCAAAGACCTGTCACTCCAATGTCACTGTCCCAAGTCACTGCGATGGATACAAGGTGGGTATAATGGAGGGAGGTGAGGGGGTGATGAAAGAAGGGGACTGTGAGGGCAGTGACGTTGCTTCTCACTCTACGGTACATGTACTTGCCTCTAGTGACACTTCAATGGCAGAGGACATTCCTGCATCTGTATCTCAGTCACGGTATGTTTATGTTTGAATGCATACATCTCTGGGATGTTTACATGTGGGATGCATACATCTCTGGGATGTTTACATGTGGAATGCATACATCTCTGGGATGTTTACATGTGGAATGTTTATAATGAAGTTCAGTTTTATTCCTTTGCCTTCTTCTTCTCCTCTTCTCCTCCCCTCTCCTTCCCCCCTCCCCCCTTCTCCTCCCTTCTTCATCAAAAAGCCGTCCAGGGGTTACAACCAGCAAACCAAGGAAGCCATGCAACTGTCGGAACTCGCAGTGTTTGAAGCTGTAAGGAGTGTGGAAAGATTGTGAAGTTTCTCTTTCAATCTTGAAGGGTAGACATTAATTGCATGATCAGAACACTATATATAACTAGCAATTACAGGGTTAAATAACGATATAAAGTCCATTGCATTATTTTGTTCATGTGACCATACAATGCAGCACACACAATACTCCTGTATATAGCACTGAAGTGGTACCAGACTAACATTTACACACACACACACACACACACACACACACACACACACACACACACACACACGACACACACACACACACACACACACACACACACACACACACAAACATACAGCCACAGACTAGCTGCATACATGTGTATGGATTTGTGTGTGTGGAGGGGGGAGGGGCATACAATTAAATTTGTGCTTGTGCAGTTAATGACGTTGTATATGCACAGTTTAAACAATGAACAGTACAAACCTTGGTGTCAGAAATTGCTCACTATTTCAAAGTATTTCTTAGTTGTAGGAGAAGCCAGTGGCCATTTCTAGATGATGTACATGTAAGGGTTTTCTAGTTAGGAATCCAAGGTTTCTCCAATAGGGGTGATATGCCCTGAAGAAATATTGCAATGAATGTTGTTGGAAAGCCCGGGTGTAATTTGATCACTGGGTGACAAATTTATAAAACCCTAAGCCCTACATTCAGGCCTTCCACCCTCCTACCCTAACCACACCCCTATTGACCCTAACCACACCCCTATTGACCCTCCTACCCTAACCACACCCCTATTGGCCCTCCTACCCTAACCACACCCCTATTGGCCCTCCTACCCTAACCACACCCCTATTGGCCCTCCTACCCTAACCACACCCATATTGGCCCTCCTACCCTAACCACACCCCTATTGGCCCTCCTACCCTAACCACATCCATATTGGCCCTCCTACCCTAACCACACCCCTATTGGCCCTCCCAACCTAACCACACCCCTATTGGCCCTCCTACCCTAGCCACACCCCTATTGGCCCTCCTACCCTAACCACACCCATATTGGCCCTCCTACCCCAACCACACCCCAAATCAACTGCTGCACTTGTAGCATTGTGTATGTTCAGGTATGTCCATTCTGTACCCTATGTTTACAATTGTCTTGGCCATACTTATATTCTGGAATGGAATTCTTAGCCGTAAACTGTCTAATTGCATTGCTTTTTGGTGTACCAGTGATGTACATAAATGTGCTATGGAATCTATTAAATTAGGTATTGTGACTGTTTTGCAAATGGAGAATTCTGCGGAGAAGGTTGCCATTGTTGTAACTGCAAGAACAATGTTGAGCACACTGAAGACAGGGCAAAGGCAGTCAAGGTTATGTGTGTGTATATGCGTGTGTGTGTGTACGTATTTAGGTGTGTGTGTGTAGATTTGTAGGTGCCTGTTTGTGTACGTGTGTGCCTGTTTGTGTACATGTGTGCCTGTTTGTGTACGTGTGTGCCTGTTTGTGTACGTGTGTTATGTATTTGCTGGGGACGTTATATGCCCATATATGGTTATACACATGTAGTATATGTGGGTAGGGTCACGTGTGTTGGTCGGGCTAACTTCAAGTGATTGTACTATTTGCATTCAGGCATTAAATGTTCTCCATACAATTTGATAATGTCCAGGATTGTGATTTCAGACTAAAATTTTAAGCAGAAGTGGCTATGTGTAACAGCAGATCTGGCCTCAGGCAATATTGTTGAATGGGAGAAAAGGTGTAAATGATTATTTCCCATCATTTGCAGACATGTTTGGAGAGAAATCCAAATGCATTCAAACCGAAAGTGGAACAGTCAAGAGGAAATAGCGTAAGGGAACACCAAAATGGTGTAACACTAAGAAGGTGTAACATAAGGGAAACACTAAGAAGGTGTAACATAATGGAACACTAAGAAGGTGTAACATAAGGGAAACACTAAGAAGGTGTAACATAATGGAACACTAAGAAGGTGTAACATAAGGGAAACACTAAGAAGGTGTAACATAATGGAACACTAAGAAGGTGTAACATAAGGGAAACACTAAGAAGTGATCTTTGTGTTCCTCTATGTCATGTTTGAAGTAAGCTCATATGTAGAAGTACATATCGTGGACCCCCTGTATATATGCATACTGCCAGCATGTATGGTCCCCACATACAAGCTATCTGGTCCCCACATACAAGGTGTCTGGTTCCCACATACAAGGTGTCCACGAATGAACTTAACGCATTTGTAGAATGGTTACATAAGATGTTTGTAACAGGGTCATAGCCACAGGTCTGGTTTTATGGTTTTAACAAGACCACTTTTTCCCAGGGGTAAAAACAGAAGCATCTGGACAATGTACTTATATACTGTTGTGATGATTTATACTGGCCTTCTCCCCTGGCTTACATCTTATAACCTACAGCTGTGTATGATGGGTACAATATGATGGTTGAAGTACATACATGTGATGCTTATGGTGGTACAATATGATGGTTGAAGTACATACGTGTGGTGCTTATGGTGGTACAATATGATGGCTGAAGTACATACATGTGGTGCTTATGGTGGTACAATATGATGGTTGAAGTACATACATGTGATGCTTATGGTGGTACAATATGATGGTTGAAGTACATACATGTGGTGCTTATGGTGGGTACAATATGATGGTTGAAGTACATACATGTGGTGCTTATGATGGGTACAATATGATGGTTGAAGTACATACATGTGGTGCTTATGATGGGTACAATATGATGGTTGAAGTACATACATGTGGTGCTTATGGTGGTACAATATGATGGTTGAAGTACATACATGTGGTGCTTATGGTGGTACAATATGATGGTTGAAGTACATACATGTGGTGCTTATGGTGGGTACAATATGATGGTTGAAGTACACACATGTGGTGCTTATGGTGGTACAATATGATGGTTGAAGTACATACATGTGGTGCTTATGATGGGTACAATATGATGGTTGAAGTACATACATGTGGTGCTTATGATGGGTACAATATGATGGTTGAAGTACATACATGTGGTGCTTATGGTGGTACAATATGATGGTTGAAGTACATACATGTGGTGCTTATGGTGGTACAATATGATGGTTGAAGTACATACATGTGGTGCTTATGATGGGTACAATATGATGGTTGAAGTACATACATGTGGTGCTTATGGTGGGTACAATATGATGGTTGAAGTACATACACATGGCGGTTGTTATGACTAATGTCATTGTTCTGCTCACAGGGGGATGAACGGAAGCATGTTAAAGGTATTGCGTGCCCCTCCCCCTTAGTACCTCTGTACCCCATGCCCCATTAGTACCTCTGATCCCCATGCCCCCTTAGTACCTCTGTACCCCATGCCCCCCTTAGTACCTCTGTACGCCATACCCCCTTAGTACTTCTGATCCCCATGCCCCCTTAGTACCTCTGTACCCCATGCCCCTACTTCTGTACCCCATGCCCCCTTAGTACTTCTGTACCCCATGCCCCCTTAGTACTTCTGTACCCCGTGCCCCCCTTAGTATTTCTGTACCCCATGCCCCCCTTAGTACTTCTGTATCCCATGCCCCCTTAGAGTATTTCTGTACCCCATGCCCCCCTTAGTATCTCTGTACCCCATGCCCCCTTAGTATCTCTGTACTCCATGCCCCCCTTAGTACTTCTGTACCCCATGCCCCCTTAGTACTTCTGTACCCCATGCCCCCTTAGTACTTCTGTACCCCATACCCCCCTTAGTACTTCTGTACCCCATGCCCCCTTAGTACTTCTGTACCCCATGCCCCCCTTAGTACTTCTGTACCCATGCCCCCCTTAGTACTTCTGTACCCCATGCCCCCCTTAGTACTTCTGTACCCCGTGCCCCCCTTAGTACTTCTGTACCCATGCCCCCCTTAGTACTTCTGTACCCCGTGCCCCCTTAGTACTTCTGTACCCCATGCCCCCTTAGTACTTCTGTACCCCATGCCCCCCTTAGTACTTCTGTACCCCGTGCCCCCCTTAGTACTTCTGTACCCATGCCCCCCTTAGTACTTCTGTACCCCATGCCCCCTTAGTACTTCTGATCCCCTCCTCCCCACTCCACTCCAGGCTGTAACTGCAAACGATCTGGATGTTTAAAAAACTACTGTGAATGCTATGAGGTACATGTATTGTAACCATGTGACTATGCCTCCATGTCATGTGACTATGCATATTGTGATGTTCTGTTTTCTGTACTCTGTCTCCTTTCTCTGCTTTTACTCACCACCATTCCCATCCTGGATAGGCTAAAATACCGTGCTCAAACTTGTGTCGTTGTGTTGGATGTAAGAACCTCATCGACAAGCCAGAGAACAAGAGCCTAATGCAGCTAGCTGATGCAGCTGGTAAGTGGGGTGTGTGGCTTACATGACTTAGTCAAGTCCCCCCATTCTTAAAACAGACATAAGGACACAGCAACAGAAAGCAGCAAGCTCTCACATACATGAGCAGCTCGAAAGTACTACTATCTCTAAACCTCTCACTGTCACTGAAAATGGACAGAGGTAAGTTTTTTGGTTTGTGGCGAATGGAAATGAATTTTTGTTTGTTTGGGTCAGGCTCCCGTTTTCATTTATCAACAAGGATGTTGCTAAGGCAACGTGCCTATGTCTACTTGAGGAGGCTAGCCATGCACTGATGGTAAGTCGCTTCCGTCGTAACGCCGTGATCGTCTAGTGGTTAGGACATTGCGTTGTGGCCGCAATAACCCAGGTTCGAATCCTGGTTACGGCATTCTTTTTTTTTTTTTCTTTCGCGTACAGCGGTTCAGCGTGATTTTCCAACCAATTGAAGTGTCCGCATAATTAAGCGGAAAATCTTTTGTGTGATCTGATATTTCATGTATTATTTCTGATACACACAAAATTACTACCTGCTTGTAATTAGAATATTAATGTCTGAGGAATGCATACCTGTCTTCATGGATGGGGTCATGCCAGAAATGGGCCTGTACGAAACTGATCAGCAAATTTGGATGGCTAAATTTAGGCAAAGACATGTACTTATTTCTCATTGGGATATAATGTTTAACAAAAACTTGTAAAATACAGATAAACAAGCACATAACGTTAAATTACCTATTTCTCATTCTCTTATTCTCAAATAAAAAATAAAAATAAAAAAAAGGCGGGTGACAGCATTGGAGGACGAGTCCAACCATTACCATCCCCTTAGTGGTCAAGTTAAGTGTAGTGAGAGTTACGCAAGGAAGTTAGTACAAAACTGTGCTTATATGGCTACTCAGTTTTGTTTAAGCGCGCCATAAAAATGGGGGTGGGAACAAGCAAATTATATGGGCAGTTGTGGTCCTTTGAAGGTACCTGGATTATTTGATTCACTGGAATGTGTAGCCGTGATCGTCTAGTGGTTAGGACATTGCGTTGTGGCCGCAATAACCCAGGTTCGAATCCTGGTTACGGCAAATGTGTGGCTTCTTTTTATTTTTAGTTTTTAAACTGCCCCATGGGTGTTTTTATTTTATTTTTATTTTAGAACTACAAATCACCTGAAGAAGCGGAGCGTGCCGTCATCGAGGAGTTTGGAAAATGTATACAGCAAATCATAGCAGCTGCGGGAACAGGTGTTGTACCATATTCAATGTACTTACTATTAATCACTTTGCCTTCATTTGTAGCAAGCGAAGTTTACGACAACTCATCAGCCATTCTTTGACGTTTTTTTTTTTTGGTGTGCTGTCTTCTTAACATTATTATTTTTGTCTGTTTTATCGTCGTCTTGTTAACTGTGTTTTTGTATCATGTATTTGCCCCGTTTCATTGTCTGCAACATTGTTTAACACGCGGTTTACGACAGATGCGGGGAAATATTGGGGAATATAATTCCCTCCTTTTCTAAGCTAAACATGTTTAATAATACTCCAATCATTATAGATGAAATTGGAAAAGTGAAGAATCAGCAGGCATATACAATTGTCGTATTGTAACCTTTAAAAGCCATTACAGTTTAACGATGCGCAGCATGTTTGCGGAATTGTCCGACAATACGAGCCTGTATTTTAAAAACTCCATAGGGCAGTCGCAAATACGTACTGAGTTTTAAATAGGAAAATACTGCAAGAATAATCATACAAACCACTAGGAGGGAATTATTCCCCAAAATAATCAAGATTTCCCCGTGTCTGTCATAAACCGTGCACACATCACGTGCAAACCCATGTACATATTTGGATGCCTATATCACTATGCATGCAACGCGAAGAACTTGGTGATGTCTGATTAAGCAAACAGCGATATGCACATCTGTCACGTCTTGATGTCTTGATTTTGTGTTGCCAAGAATTCAAGTATATGGGGACAACTAATAAAATTATATATTTTTAAATCAGTAGGAATTTCAATGTTGTGTGGCTTTCTGATTGCATATAAGGGTATGAACCGGATCGTCTGAGATGTTTCTCGGTGAGACAAGCGTTACCATGCGAACAAACACTCACTGGCACATTCTGTGCGTTTTATACTGCGGTCTGACCTTCCGTTCCCAACCTCAGGGCGCTGCCAATCCGTCTTGTATCCGTAAGTTAAGTTTTTTTTTCTTTCCCGCGGAGGGCAAAGTATACGCACAGAATAGTTGTAGATGCCGGGAATGTTTTATGTCTGTACCCTCCTCTCACGCATTCTTTTGACCGTCCAGAGTTTACCTCAGCGCCGCCAGTGGACACGCCAGCGCTATTGGGCGAGACTGTGTATTTTTACTGCGACTACCCTAACTCAACAAGCGAAACTTGGAGAGCAAATAACGGTGTGATCATCCTTCCCGCGCCTCCAAATCCATGCAACTGTTCCTCTCAAGCGAACGGGACGGGCTCCGCCCTTTTATTCCCGAACATCAGTCAAGGGGACTACAAAACGTACACGTGCTCCACGCAAATTGGATTTGGCGTCAGCTGCCAAGTCACTGCAACGATCAGGCCACCAGGTGAGTCGTCCAATCGAACAACCAGTGGTTCTTGGTGTCATACGGGGCAGTGTGTGTGTGATCTCTGGTGTGTGTGTGTGTGTGTGTGTGTGTGTGTGTGTGTGTGTGTGTGTGTGTGTGTGTGTGTGTGTGTGTGTGTGTGTGTGTGTGTGTGTGTGTGTGTGTGTGTGTGTGTGTGTGTGTGTGTGTGTGTGTGTGTGTGTGTGTGCATACATGTATAGTAATCTCAGTGTACAATTATGCGCGTAGAAATTAAGAAGGACTGCTTCGGGGCCGTTCATAAATTACGTCACGCTATTTTTGATCATTATGGACACCCCCCCCCCCCCCCCCCCCCCTCGTCACACATTATACCATACTGATGTATGCTTAATCTATACATCGTCACACTGGCTGATACCCCCCCCCCCCCCCCCCCCCCCCCCCTCCTTCTGCGTGACGTAATTTATGAACGGCCCCTTCGCTTAATTTCCGCTAGGAGATTTTTAATCTGGATGTGAGTGCGTATTGCAGTCACACAATTTGTTAATCTGTTACTGTAAATATTGTACTCACATGTGCGTCGTAAACCAGCTGCGCAACTTACTGCGCTGCGTTTTAACGTTCGGCGGCACCTGGTTTCCCTCCGCCCCAGTCCCTGCTGTCCTGACGGCTGTGGGTAATTCATCACAAACTGCAGACCAAGGCTCCACGGTCACCTTCTCTGTCACCCTCACCAACCCTGGCCTCCCCCTTGCCAATGTGGTGTGGACCAAGGATGGAATGCCCCTCTATAACACCTCCAACATGGCAGTCACCAGTACCACACTCCGGTTATCCAACATTCAGCCAGGGGACAGAGGGCACTACATAGTAACAGCTATCAACAAGGCTGGATCCAGCTCTCTCAGCTTTGACCTCTTTGTAAACTGTAAGTCTCTCCCTCAACCAACCCACCAACCAATGCCCCCCCCCCCTCCTCCCCACCTCCTCATACAAACCAAGCCCACCCTCCATGCACCAAACCAACTACACCTCCTCCCTCCCTTACCTTTTTCATCATCCTAACCTCCCCCTCCCCTCCCCCTTTCTCCCCAAACAACCCTCCAGACCTGATTGTGATGCCCATAGTCACCAGCGCAGTCAGTTCCTCCGCTGGTAAGATCCAGCTGACCTGCCTGGCCGAAGGGTACCCCATTGTCAGCACGGCTGTGTGGAGGAGCCAGGGTGCGGCCTTACCGTATACATCCTCCTCGCTGCACACGATGGTCAGCGCGTACACCTGGATAGCCACCACCCCTCTGGTGGTGGCGGCAGACTGCGCCCAGACCTATCTGTGCACGGTGACCAGCACCAAGCAGACCTTGCCTTCGGTACAGGTGAACACAACGGCTTGTCCCAGTGGTGAGTTTACTGTGTTAACCCAGACGGAAGCCGGGGAGGAAAAGTCAGTGGTGATGTTTGGTTGCCCCTTAAGGCAGCAATCAGCCATTATGCCGGCAGCATTACTTCTGAGTGCTTGTTTTAAGTAGAACTTTAGCTGGGTGCTGTTGATAGATAGTCATGTGGGGTATGCAGCCATTTTAGGCCACTTAACTGTGGTATGCAGCCATTTTAGGCCACTTAGCTTAAAGTGCTCATAGCTTGGGATCAAGTGTCTAATCATGGTGCCTCATAAAGTGTTGCGGGTTAACCTAAGCTGTACTTGCTCCAACTCCTGGGTACCCGAACAGTGATTACAGAATGACGACAACACAATGTGGTTTCGATCTTTCCACACATAATAATGGTTGCACTTCTTGCGCTCTTGTGGCATACAATAACAGAATTCTCCTTCCACATAAACCTCTCCCTGCCGTTGGTGGTATGCACAAATCAAACAGTGGTGTCCGGACTAACTGTCAAGCCAGTGGGGTATAACGGAGTGCTGCTGCTATGGCAACCTATCCCATCTGTCACCAGTTACATCATCAAATACAAAATTACTGGCTCATCTGCGTACGTGACAGGACCCAGTGTGTCCTGTGGAGTGTACTGCAATGCCACCATCTTGGGACTGATGCTTGGGTCACAGTACGTGTTTGCTGTGGGCTACAATGACCAGGTGATCAACGTAACATCAGTCATCACACCAGGTACAATTCCTTTTTTTTTTGCATGTGCAAGTCCCTCTAACCCCTTATTAATACCCCCCCCCCCCCCACACACACACTACCCCTAATCCCTTATAAATATCCCCCACTACCCCTATTCCCTGTTTTTTTTTTTGCAGGACTCAATCCAGTCACAGGTGTTTCGGTCCTGTTAACAAATGAAGGCTCGCTGAACCAAGCGGTCTTAAGTTGGAATGAAGTATCCAAAGCCACGGGCTACCTGATCTACATCAACGACGCAGCGTTCACCAGCGTTCAAGCTCCCGTCACGATGGCAACCATCCCTCTCGGTTGCGGGAAGCAGTACGCATTTCAAGTGCAGGGTTACAACGACGGAAGCCTCTCGCCCGTGTCCCCACCCGTGCTAACGCCACTCGCATACTGCAGTAAGGAACACGACCTAGTTTAATTCGCTCGTGTAACAGTATGCTAGCTACATCAAAAGAGTTCTGTTTGCACACCGCCACGCATAACCTTTCACGCGCATATTCCACAGCCACGTCTCCTCGCATAATCTCCGTGCAGGCCGGCGGGTCGGTCCTTCGTATGCAGTTCGCCGACGTGGGGTCCGACGTCGCCATCAGGGTCACCACCGTCCCTGACTTGGGGAAAGTGTACGAGTTTGAGCTCTCCAAGGGGGTCACAGGCGCCTGCCTGGACATACTGGTCATCAGTGCGCCATACACCGTCTGTGCCGAGTTTCTTGGGCCCTCGGGGACCACACACGACTGCTATCCCAACAAGGTATCCCTTGGCCAGGGAACCTCGGACATCACGTGCTCTACGGTTTTGGTTTCAAAATCGATTTTTGACAACAGGGTGATTACGGCATCAGGTACGAGTAGCTGCTGTTTTTTATTCCTTACAAGGATATGATGATCGAGCTAGACGGGGCTGGGGGGCGGGGCTGGTTGCATTAGCAGTGTGGGAGGGGCGTTCGGGTAAAGCATCAGACTGACGATGTGAAGATGACATTGCGATTGTCACGTGAGTCACATTACTTTGTTTTTAAAAAAGCATTCGCAGCTAGACGTGCAAGGGTTTTGCTCAAACTTATGCGTGGGGTGATATCAGATGATACAAAAATCATTGTATCCAAGCATGTGGGGTAAATTGATACCAGCCCTGCCCCCCTGCACGTCAGCCCTGCCCCCTGCATGTCAACCCTGCCCCTTGCATGTCAGCCCCGCCCCCTGCATTGCATAGACTTTTTCCTTTCTCATCTAACAGTACCCACGGTAGACCAGCCATGGGTAGTAGGAGTGACCCTGGTGGGTGTTCTTGGAGTGCTGGCCACCTTGGCGTGCATTGCGGGAGTCCTGTATGTAAAAAAGAGTGACAAAGGTAAGATCCAATAAACAATCAGCCCCCCCCCCCCCCCCCCACCCCCCTCCCCCCACCCTCCATAGCCACAAATGCATCTTTTGGTACAGGATACAACCATTTACACATGAGGCTTTTACATGCTATGGTAGTAACACATAGACATATGAGGTACACATCCCTGTATTAGGATGAACTGTTGACCTTTTCCCCCGCAGATGTTATCGAAAGCAATGAATTACTCTCTGCGGCACCATCTTCAGTACTTCTGTAAGTTTCCATGGTCGTCAACATGTAACCATACATGGCATACAACACATCAGCACATGGTGGTGTACATGATGATGTAATGGCATACACCATATCACATGATCACTGGTGCACCAACGGGGGGGGGGGGGGGGGGGGGGGGGGGGGGGGGGGGGGGGGGGGGGGGGGGGGGGGGGGGTTACTGGTCACTGGTGTACCAAAGGGAGGGGGGGGGGGGGTACTGATCACTGGTGCACCAAAGGGAGGGGGGGGGGGGGGGGGGGTACTGGTCACTGGTGTACCAAAGGGGGGCTACTGGTTGCACGATTGATACCCATCTGTTTGATCCACTCCCCCCCTCCCGTCCAGTACTCCAAGATCTGTTGGAGCTCCAAAGTGTTACAGGTGTCTTTGTATGGTAAGTACCGACCCTTATTGTGAAGTGCAGTGCATTAAGTGATGATGGATAGTTGAGGGCATGAATGGATATGTTCATTGGAAAGTCATTCGCACATCTCTTCACATGCACACCTCCTCACATGCACACCTCCTCACATGCACACCTCACTCCTCTTGTGTTCACAACCTCCTCACTGTCTCCCTCAATGCAGCTGTGCATGAGTAGTTCTCACAACATCTCATGGGAACAGCACACAGGTACAATGGAGCGACCTGAATGGTGAAGGAACCCAGGTATAGAGATACAGGCAACATATCAACTACACCAGTTGGAATCATTCAACATTATCTGTTT
>OY811986.1:1083252-1100752 GCA_963681505.1 Eunapius fragilis | reverse complement strand
GGATCCCCATCAGTCATCGTCATAACTACTTCTAGAGACTATGCTTTGGGGACATTTAACTGCATTGCAGACAGCTACCCTGTTGTCAAAATCTTGACAGTGACTTACGCAGGAAGAACTGTCGCTTCTACTGATATCAATGTGATGTCCACGTTTGCTTACCAGGCTTCCATTATGTACTACGTGCCTTCAGACTGCTCCCTCATATACTCCTGCCAAGCTGAGAATACTGCCAATATGTTTAATAATTCCAATGTTGATTATTGTACAAGTGAGTGATGAGGGAGGAGAGGGTGGTGGTAAGGGCTTAGGATGGGGTAAGGGTAGTGGGAGGTGTGCACATGTTGTGGTTAGCTGTTTTACCGTAAGTGGCAACCATCTGTGTGTATGTGTGCACTTTCATATTTTTTAGTCAGACGTGTTGTGCAACAGACATCCATATCTGTGTCTGTGATTGTGTGTGTGTGTGTGTGCATGGGATTGTGTGTGTGTGTGTGTGTGTGTGTATGTCTTCTTTCTCCTCACACCCCAGCATGTGTCAACATTTTCATGCAGGTCCCCAGGCCCTTCACACTGACTATGTTAGGGTCATGCAGGTCCCCAGGCCCTTCACACTGACTATGTTAGGGTCATGCAGGTCCCCAGGCCCTTCACACTGTTAGGGTCATGCAGGTCCCCAGGCCCTTCACACTGTTAGGGTCATGCAGGTCCCCAGGCCCTTCACACTGTTAGGGTCATGCAGGTCCCCAGGCCCTTCACACTGTTAGGGTCATGCAGGTCCTATCTCATGACCTCTCCTCCTCCTCCTCCTCCCCCTCCCCACCTCCTCCTCCTCCTCCTCCTTCCCACCGCTCTCATAGTAGGCTTGTGTTATTTCCTGCCCTTACCTTATTGGACGTCTACTTTGGCTGCCTGCCCAGTCCTTCCCATGTTGGGGTCAAAGCTGGGGGTACCTCACTGCCAAAAGCCACACACAATAGTCCAAGCTGTTGTGGCGGTGGAGATGTATGGCTTCACACTGCCCTGTTGTAACTCTTTGTCCTCAATGGTTAGCACCTGTGAGGTGTTAGCACCTGTGAGGTGTTAGCACCTGTGAGGTCTTTACTACTGTGTGGGAAACAGAGTGCCCCATTGGCACACAGGGAAACAGGCAGTTTGTAGCCGTGGCGATAGACATGCCCTTCTGTATCTGTCATTTTTGGGGAATGCTTTGCACACACACCACACAAAATGCACACACACCACACCACACACACACAACATGCACACACACACACGCACACACACACTACACAAAATGCACACACACGCACACACACACACAACATGCACACACATGCACACACATGCACACACACAAACACACATGCACACACACACCACACAATATGCACACACACAACATGCGCACACACAGCACATATACCAGTCCTGTGTTGCGTCTTATTCTGAGGACATTGTTCATTGGAATATGTAACTGCCTCCAATAACTCTATCCATCTCTCCTTTGTACCCATGACTGCCATATTAGGAGAAGGATGTCATCACACTACCTTTGGGAATCACACACACACACACACACACACACACACACACACACACACACACACACACACACACACACACACACACACACACACACACACACACACACACACACACACACACTAGTCAATTGCTCTCTAAATCTAAGTGTGTGTGTATGTGTGTGTGTGTGGTGCATTAACAAAAGAGATGTCACTACACTATATACTTTATACAGTTCCCATTTTGATGTTGGCTTTCAAGCCTGTGGGATCAGGTGGCCTGTTTATTGAGTGGACACCTGCTGTGGCCGTTACCATGGTGTACCCCATCAGCTACAAGGTGGTGGGCACTCTCACCTCTTCCATAGCTCCGCCCGTAACATGTGGTGGTTACTGCAACACCACTATCACTGGTTTGGTGTTGGGTCAGACGTATGTCTTCTCAGTGGGAACATTTCCTGAACAGCAAAGGACTATAACCACAGGTGAGGTGACGGAAGGGAGGGAGGGGGAGGAAGGGAGAGAGTGAGGGAAGGGGAGGGAGAGAGAGAGGGAGAGGAAGGGAGGGACGGAAAGATGGAGAGAGGGAGGGGGAGAGATGGGGAGAGGAAGTGCATAGGTAGGGAGGTTATAAGAAGTGTTGTTATATCTTGAAGGAACAGTAGACATGGGTTTGCATGCACCCAGTCTGGGGACCTGATTCCCCAGTCTGGGAACCAGACTACCAGTAAGAGTGTTTGCAAAAGGATAGAATATTAATGCATTCCTTTCTTAGTGTCTATTTTCCTGAGTGTTACCCCAGGAATTGTAAACCCGTGTGTATACTTTGTGCATACACACGGGTTTATGCTGTTAGGCCGTGAAAGGGACCTAGCTACATTTATCAGCATTGACATACGGTACAAGTCCTTTTAGGATTGACCCAAGATAACAAGATAATCAAGGCTAACAAGCCATACTGGTTTGATAACCTTCAGTTGGACGCTGTCCTGTGCAACTTCTTGTATATTTGTGCCCTGATATGAATGTGATTTAACACCTAATAATACATTCATTACTTACTAAACCTACTTATAAAATTATCTACTTTTTTTTTTCAAATTGATTCATTGGCAAAAGTATTGTACAGAATATTACAAATCAATATTATACACTAAAACATGAATATATATATAACTACCTAATCTAAACAGTTTACACGTCCTAGGCAAAGCTAATAAACATTACTAACATAATAATTCTACAGATCCCTAATAATATCATTAAAGGCAGATGATGGCCGGTACAATCTCATCAAAATAGATCCAGCATTGGCAACGTACAAAAATCAAGCTGAGACGACCTTATAAGGTGGAGCCCTAGGGCTTTTGACTTTGATGGATTTATATTTATCCTAAAGGCCGACATACACGGGTCGACTTCCTGCCGATTTATCGCCTGCAACTCAAATGAATACGGGTGAAAATTCAGTAAACTAAAGTTTTACGGAGTTTTTATGCATATTCATTTGAGTTGCAGGCGATAAGTCGGCAGGAAGTCGACCCGTGTATGTCGGCCTTAACAGTCAGGCGTGCTACCACAGTAGAAAACACCCCAATGGCTTCAGGTCCCATAACTTTACACCACTAGGTGAATGCACTGCCAGCCTAACTCTTTGCACTTTGCATCGTTTTCAGAGTGTTTTCTCTTCTCTGCGGCTCTTGCAGCCACACCAGATGACATGCCCACTTCAACAACTAAAGATGAATTAAGCAGGGATGTCACACTAATGTCAAACAGCTCTTACATACCATGAAGGGTTTTATTTGGCATCACGTCAATGCTCTTAACAGAGAGTCTCAGTAATTTCAGGCCCAAAAGGGCAATTATTTTGGGCGCATTGTCAAAAACAAAAAATCAGGAGAAGCGATTAATAAGACTCTGAAACCGTTGGAACAGACCTGATTGAGTGCAGAGTTGGTTCCCATGTTTGGGATGCCTTGCAATTGTATTGCTACTAAGAAGTAGGCTGCCGAAGTTAAGCGGTCGGCATCCATGAAATAGCAGTTTGCGACCTAAATAAAAGCATATTCCTTCCCTCCACCCCCTTGTCCCCTCCCACCCCCTTGTCCCCTCCCACGCCCTTGTCCCCTCCCCTCCATCCCCTTGTCTCCTCCCCTCCACCCCCTTGTCCCCTCCCCTCCCCTTCACCCCTTTGTCCCCTCCACTCCACCCTCCACCACCCCCCCCCCCCCCCCCCCCCCCCCCCCCCGATAACAGCCAGGACATTATAACAACATTGTGACTTGTTACACATAATAATGATAATTGGACTGACACGTTTTTTTTTTTTTTGGAATTTATATATACTCATAATAAACATGTACATCAACAACACTGAAACTAGAACCCAGATCATTCTGGGTCACACTCCCTTGCCCAAAAATAACGGGTAGTACTTTTAAACTTCATGGCTCTGAGGTGCTGTAACTAAAGAATGCATGTCACACATCACCTCATGTGCATACCTGTGCTCTAAATCTATGATCTCATCACACATCCCTCCTGTCATATCCTCACCTTACCACTGTCTCTTCCCTCACTCTCCTCCCTCCCTCCCTCTTCCCACCCTCCTCCCTCCCTCTTCCCTCCTCCCTCCCACCCTCCTCCCTCCCTCTTCACAGGTCTGACGGCTGTGACTGGTGTGGTAGCCATTCCCACATCCAACAACGTTATGGTCTCTTGGAACATGGTACCAAGAGCTACGGGGTACCTGGTCTTCATCAGCATAGGCACCAACGCCAGCTTCATCCATAATGTTACCACGGCAACCAACACCACCTTGGTCCCAGGCCTTAGCTGTGGTGTCCTGTACACGTTCAAGCTGCAGGCATACAATGCTATCAACTTCTCTGCCCCCTCCCCTACTGATGGCATACAGGTCACCAACTATTGCTGTGAGTGACAGAAGGACGTGGGGGTGTGTCCGTGCGGTGGGGCTTGGGGCAAAAAGTGGGTGGGTCCTTGTACCACGCCCACAACATGAGATCCGGGCTTTTACCTGGTTGGGCTTGTTCGACAGGTGTGGATACAAGTTGTAGAGGGACTAGGGTATCCCTTATTTTAGGGCATAGTAATTCTAAGAAAACATGTTAGGTCAGTGTGCTTATTTCATCATAACATTGGAATCAATCAGAATAAAGGAACATAATTTTGGATTTTTAGCAAAAGATGAAGAGGTCTTTTATTATTAGACATGGAGATTTTTAAATAACATGTTCTATTGAGATTTGAGTTAAGGTAAGGGAGAAAGGTGGGGAGGTGTGTTGCCATGGAAAGGTGAGGAGGTGTGTGTTGCCATGGAAAGGTGGGGAGGTGTGATTTCCTATGCACACACCCACCCCTCCCCCACCCCTACCCCCCCCCCCCCCCCCCCCCCCCAATGGTACAGTGGAACCTGCCTAATGCGATCACTTTCAGGACTAGTAGTTGTAAAAAGATGGTTGCCCAACTCATAACCCTGGGAATCATTCAGTTATGTGGCTTCTGTGCTGAGGTGTCAAGGTAGTTCGACATATTAACTTCCACTTTGTTAATTTGCCATATACCCTTATGGCAATCTAGATGGCCATATAAGGCGATTATGACAATATAGATGGCCATATAGGCAATTATGGCAATTATGGCAATGTAGATAGCTCATTTTTTGAAGTGCCACTACAGTCCCAAAAATTTGTGTCGAATCCATTGAATTGTGGATACCTGAGTGTGTGTGAAATAAGCAAGGTAACTTGCTTCGTATGGTTTGGCAACAAAACATGGGGTCATCTTTCATGAGGTCATCTTTCATGGGGTCATCTTTCATGAGGCTGATCCTTTGAGACCTAATACCTGGACAGTGTAACTTTATTACGTACTTGTCTTTTTTTTTTTTGTTCAGGCACATCATTTTAAAATGCAAGAGCATATTAGGCTATTGTGCATTGCAATAAAGTGCATTAGAAAACAAAAACTAGTGTATTGTTTTAGGTGTCTTAATCATAAATCATTTATTCTCAGAAATCAGATTACTGAAAGTAGCGATGAGTCCAACAATGGCATGTTTGGTTTAAACCATGCAATCTTCACACTCATGCACATACCAATATGATCTAGCAATATACCCACCCCATGTTACATGATCTCAATCTCATCTTACTGTCTCCCTTAAAGGGCACATTCCCCCATGTACACCCCCTAGCCAGCTGTTAAACGTAGACGTGATGGTTGTGTAAATATCCAAATATGGATATCATGGCTTCCTAATATATATATATATATATAATTATAACGGTTGTGGCTGGTGTGGGGTGTAACAGGAACGGAAGTACGTGATTGAATTGTATACATATGGCTTGTTACAACCATACATTGTCAAATGGTTTACTGGACACAGTACTTATCTGGACACATGAAAATAGGACCCTCGATATTCAAGAAAGACATAAACGGGCTAATTATGCATCTGATGTTTATGGTTGTGAAAGATAACTACAGTGGTATTAATAACTACAAATGCTGTGAGTCAGAACAATCCTGTTTGAAAATAATACATTGGTCATGTGATGTGGCCGGTGATGGAATACATTGGTCATGTGATGTGTCAGGTGATGGAATACATTGGTCATGTGATGTGTCAGGTGATGGAATACATTGGGTCATGTGTTTGGTGGATGTGTCCGGTGATGGAATGGAACAATTGCTTTGTGTTTAAACCAACAATTCGATGTTGAGATGTGTGTGCAGTCCCATCCCCATACACACTTCCTAGTTCCCTCACCATTTAACCCTACATTCTGAAGGAGATGATATTCCAGGGACTCAGTGCTACCAATGTGTTCCCTATGGTGATGACTGCCAATACTTAGTGTTGCATCTTGTACAGTCACGTATGTCCCTGTCGATTAAGTATATACACACATAATAAAAACTTTAGGTTCTAAACACGTTGCCTTTAAAATAAAATAAAAATCATCCTCCTCAGTGAGTGTATTCTATTTACTGCCCACCTCCCCACAGCCACATCTCCCGGCATCCTTATGGCGACCACTGATGGCACATTGGTCAAGGTGACCCTCATCAACTTAGACGCGGTGGTGTCCATCAAAGTGACCGCCACCTCAGACGATGGTGTAGTGTATTACTACTACCCCACCGCCACCACCAACCCCCCCGTGGGGTTCTGCTTGGGGGGTCTCCCCAAGAACACCATGCTCACCGTGTGCGTTACCTTCACCGTGGGGGGCGGAGCCACTGCGGAGGACTGCTACGCCCACAAGATCCAGACGGGGGAGGCGCCCTCCGGCTTGCTGTGTGGGGCGTCGCCTGTGATGAGCCCCAGTGGGACGATCGCTGGTCCAACATCAGGTACACGCGGCATTGAGGGGTTATACCCTATGCTTGGTGGCATGACCCCCTTATAATATGGGTTATTAAAATGTGGCTACTGTGAGGAAGTGATGGATGGTAGTTTGTCGGCTTCAGTTATTATTTCAGACCTTAAGGTTTTTCATTACTACAATATATTGATTATTCTCCCTAATACCATGACGCAGAGGACCATTGGGATGTTCTCTATGGGGCTTATGCATAAGGGTCACCTCTCGGGGGGGGGGGGGGGGGAGGAGGAGGCTGTGGTCATAAGGGTCACCTCTCTAGGGGGCTGTGGTCATAATGGTCACCTCTCTAGGGGGCTGTGATCATAAAGGCATAGCACCATTCCAGCAGCATCTCATTTGTAACTGTCTTCTTTCAGAGACCATTGGTATTGAGCCCTGGGTCATTGGTGTGATTGTGGTGGGACTGTTGGGTCTTGTGGCCACCATTTTCTGTGTGATGGGGATGTACCTGGCATGCAGGACAGACAAGACAGACCAAGGTAAAGGCCACACCACTGTAGGGCAAGACACTGTGATATGACCCAGCTTAATGTGTGTGTGTGTGTGTGTGTGTGTGTGTGTGTGTGTGTGTGTGTGTGTGTGTGTGTGCATTGTAGTAAATTTTGGGAGCAACGAGTCACTCAACGTATCCCCGTAAGTACAAGCATGTATGTATGTATGTATGTATGTATGTATGTATGTATGTATGTATGTATGTATGTATGTATGTATGTATGTATGTATGTATGTATGTATGTATGTATGTATGTATGTATGTATGTATGTATGTATGCATGTGTGTATGCATGTGTGTATGCATGTGTGTATATGTATGTGTGTATATGTATGTGTGTATGTATGTATATGTATGTATGTATGTATGTATGTATGTATGTATGTATGTATGTATGTATGTATGTATGTATGTATGTATGTGTATGTTTGTGAGTGATCAATGCTACTCTGTCAGCAATAGTAGCAGTCATGCTAACAACCCTAGCGTCAAGACCGACAAATCTGTTTCTCCTCCAAGAAGTTGTCTTGTACGTTTTGTACTATAACATCCATAATCACTCACTACTAACACATGTGTGCACCCCTCCCTCCCCACTCGCTCTTACACACATGCGCCATCCCTTCCCACTCTCTCTTACACACATGCACCCCTCCCTCCCCACTCTCTCTTACACACATGCACCCCCTCCCTCCCCACTCACTCTTACACACAGTCACGTAGCACCAGATCTCACACCATCACTTGGAAGGACCAGATGGATACGATACGGCAGCTTGAGACTAATGGAACAAACGTTTGAAAAGATGGCATGTATTTTCCTAAATTTTAGCCCAATGCTGGCATGGAACCATTGACATGTGCCCTTGTCTTTCCCTCCATCACTTTGTGAATTCTCTCTCCCTCCCTCCCCTGTTTGTGTCACTTCATTTTGTGTCTCAGTCCTTGATGTCTGTAAGCATTGGTCAGCGTCCACAATGGCTTCTTTTTTATTCATATACACGTTTTGTAGTACACATAAAATGTTTAATTTTTGCACTTCATTATCCGATTAAGCGTATAATTAATATGCAATGAAGTTTTTTGATTTCATAGATTATTATTGTGTTCAATCATGCGGTGATTTTACAAATGATTTTTTTATGAAATCAAACAAATGATTTGCGGTTAATGTCCTGCGCACGCCACACTGATAATCGCGGCTATATCGCATCCTCTGACCCCTTTTTCAAATCAGTTTTGTATGCAGTGCACATTAATTGGCATGTGTATAATATCACGTGCGATGGAAATCAACGGACCATCACTGGTGGTCACAGCAGAAGCTTGCATGCATGTTTCAACGTTTCTATATATTTTTTCAACACAACACGCGTGTCGTATATGCTAATGTGCACGTTGCATGCGATAACGTCAGTAGTTTAGTTTTTAACTTGCACAGAGATTCAAACAAATTATTTTAGACGTTGTTCCCCCCCCCCCCCCCCTCCCCGGCGACAGGCAATCCTTTCCCATGCACGTGTATGCTTTTGATTTATAAAATTACACAGCGCGTCAAAACGATTATTGATTCACAATTGATTTGACAGTAAAATCAAGCGCAAATCAAAGGTACTTGATTTTACTGTGAAATCACGCGTTGATTTAACAATTGATTTCAAATCCGTCGTGAAATCAATAATTGCGTTTTTTTTTTTTTTTTTTGCTGTGTTAAAACCTTAATCAAATCAAACCATTTCTTGTTACCAGCAGTAGGTAATACTTTATTAGCCCACACAATCCATTGAGCAGGTTATAGACAGGCAGGCCATATATGTATGCATGTGGCAACGACACACTGATATAGTGAGTGGTCCCTCAGGCTCAGCCCATACTTGTACATATCGATAATCGGTGACCGAATTCCACTTCCGCTGATTAAAATACCATAACACATCGTCACGTAGACTGTCGGTTGTTTTGTTTTCACGCAAACTGAAGCTGCGCGATGTGTCGTCGGCAAGCGTTGTGGCTACACCGTATAGCGATTGCTTCGTTCCTCTGGCCTTTCGTCCGGTCGCAGACTTGTGCTCGTAAGCCTCTGTTTTATAATGCAGCTGTTTTTATTAAACGTGTAGTGTACGGAAAGTACAACGCCTGCCAAATGTCCGCCTTTTGAGAACCGCGAAAAGTTATGATCATCAAACACCTCATTATTCAACCGATCAGTATAGGTAGGAGATATAGATGCTAAAATGAACCGCACTGAGAGACCTAATTCCTAAACAACGTTAAGTAAGTACGTATGCTACTGCTACACCCAAAGGCATGCGGCGCATGTTTGTAGAAGATGTTTCGGATTAATAGCTGGCGGCATGCAGTCACGAACGTATTTTAGTTATGCAGAGCTAGTAAATTTGTGGTTGTCTGATTTGCCCTCCCCCCCCCGTAGGGAATACTGTTTATATATATAGCTATGTGTACGTAGCGAGTCGGGGAAAGGTATGTAGCGAGTCGGGGGATTGATGCGCATCACAATCGTGAATTCGTTTTACGAAATCACCACCCACCCCCCTCCCATCTCTTAATTCTCCTTGTCCCATGCAACCTTCCCCGGCTTCTTCTCTCGCCCTTCTCCCTTCTCTCCCACTTGCTTACCTACTCGATCACCCTTTTGTTACTCACTGCCTCTCTCCCTCCCATCACCCTCTGACTCCCTCTCTCCCTCCCATCCCCTTTCACTCCCTCTCTCCTTCCCCTCCCACCCCACCCCATCTCTTCCCTCCTACTCTCTCCTCCCATCCCCCCTCCCCATGCACCCGCGCGCACCTCTTCCGCAGCGTTTGTCCAATCTCCACGGAGTGTTATCGTCACGCCGGGAGAAGCAGTGACCCTCAGTTGTGATTATCCGGGGAGCTATGTCGAAGCGTGGGACAAAGGGAAGTTTCACGTTTCATTATCCTCTCCATCATCGGCTTGCAATTGTCAACTTACGTCAAATGGTTCTGCAAGCGTACTTGTATTCCCCAACGTTACTGATATGGACTTTGATGAATACTCGTGCAACGCTCAGATCGGTCCTGGAGTGACCTGCACAGCTGTTGCCAACATTAGCAAAGCAGGTAAGTGCATGTGCATACTTAATTGCGCGGGAACAGCGTCATTGCATAGTACATGCACATTTAAACTTAACATGCAGACGTATTCGCAGTCGTATCATTACCCCACGTCAATGCGTTATGGCTCGATCCGTATCACAGAATTTGTTGATCGGCTCAGCTCGGTCCATTTGGATCTGCCTATGCATATATGTATAAACAGACCTATACCGCGGCTCAACTGTGTATAGGTCTTTTGTAGTGTACCATTTTAAACAGCTATTGGATGGCTATACAGAGTTTGATTGTGTATTGAAACAGAAAACATAATGCAGCCCTTGAAATTTTAAATCGCTTTCAATGGCATCGTGTTACCGATGCGCCGCTCATGATTAGAACATCAAAATCATGGGTTCATGCTTGCGGCGTTAACTTTATGTCCAGCATGCATGAGTGCCATTCAATTAGCTAAACTCTCTGATACGTGGCTTTGCGGTCGCGTTGTGTGACAACAGAGGCGCCTCGACACTGAGGCGCGGACCAGTTTACATAGCTTATTATAGTGGCAAAGTGCCGCCCCCTTCCCTTGCCTCAGCCCTACGTCAGCGGCTCGCACATCAGCGCGTTCGCGCATCGGCACAAAATAACTACATTCATCGGGAAATTGTTAGCAACGCGCGGATAAGATTTGCTAAGTTACAAGTGCTAACAATTTCAAAGAACGATGTAGTCATGAGCAAGCCGCTGACGTAACATGCTTTGCGCCCTCCTCCCCAGTCCCTGCTGTCCTGACGGCTGTGGGTAGCTCATTACAAACTGCAGACCAAGGCTCCACGGTCACCTTCTCTGTCACCCTCACCAACCCTGGCCTCCCCCTTGCCGATGTGGTGTGGACCAAGGATGGAGTGACCCTCAATAACACCTCCAACATGGCAGTCACCAATACCACACTCCGGTTATCCAACATTCAACCGGGGGACAGAGGGCAATATGTTGTCACGGCTACCAACAAGGCTGGATCAAGCAATGTTACATTCAGCCTTTTCGTGAACTGTAAGTGTGTTCGGGTGGGTGGGGTCAATGTGTTCAGGTGGGTGGGGTCAATCGTTGCTATGAAGCCATGTATTTGAGAAGAATATTCACATTAACAGTACAAAGTGGGCAGGGCATTCAGTGCCATTTACATGATATGAGGTTGTCCCTTTTCTGTTCATTCTTTCTATGTATTTAATACTATCGATTTGTGTGTGTGCGTGTCTGTGTGTGTGCATGTGTGTGTGTGCGTGTGTTACATCACTTGGTTTTTGGGTCTTTGTGCATGTGTGCGCGTTTTTGACTGCGCGTGTGTGCTTTTTTGTGTCTTTACACGTAGACCGAGGCGTGTGCTCCGTATACACACACAGTGGCACAACACGTACACACGTACACACGTACACACGTACACACGTACACACGTACACAGTCCTGCACAAAACGGTATATCTGTTTTTGTGCAGGACTGTGCACTGGGCTATTCCATTAAATAATTATACACCCCTACTGATGACAAAAAATGTTGTCCAGAGGGGGTCCAATGGTAATGTCCTAGGGGGATGTTCTATTGCAGTGAGATGTGTCCAGAGGGGGTCCAATGGCAATGTCCTAGGGGTGTCGCACAGTGAGATCTGTCCGGAGGGGTTTCAATGGTAATGTCCTAGGGGGGTGTCCTAAATCAGGATGTGTCCAGAGGGGGTCCAATGGCAATGTCCTAGGGGTGTCGCACAGTGAGATCTGTCCGGAGGGGTTTCAATGGTAATGTCCTAGGGGGGTGTCCTACATCAGGATGTGTCCAGAGGGGGTTCAATTGTAATTTCCTGAGGGGGTGTCCTACATCATGTTGTGTCCAGAGGGGGTCCAAAATAAATGTCCTGGGTATGGTGTATAGGCTTTATGTCCTGGGGGGATACCTTGATATGCGTCATCAGTAGGGGTGTACAATTATTTAATGGAATAGCCCATTATTTATTCCTCGTATTGTTTTTGTGTTTGTTGAACTCACATGTGAGTTGTGTGTATTGGAGGAAGTACATGTAGAGTTTGGGCAATGGCTAGAATCCCAAAACTGCAGTTGGTAATAACTTAAGGCTGTAAATGGATCAGAATAGGGAGAGAGGGGGAGGGGCAGTGGACACACACACACACACACACACACACACACACACACACACACACACACACACACACACACACACACACACACACACACACACACACACACACTCCCTCCAGATTCTTTGGAAGGGTGCTTCAAATGGCTTTTTTTTTTTCTTCTCATTTTCCTCCTCCCCAGTCCTTGCAGTCAATGTCACCACCAAAGCCTTAGCTTCAACGGTGCAGCTAACGTGTACGGCACAGGGATACCCATCCATCGACAGCATAATGTGGAGCAATGTTGTACCTCAGAGCTACACTGGTGGCATGGATGGCAATAATGCTTACACATATTCCATTGTAATTACGGTCCCTTCAGACTGCAGCCAAGCTTACACCTGCACTGTCAAAAGACAGACACAGATCGTCACCACAGTTGTGCCAATCTGTGGTGAGGGTGTGTATGCATGTGGTGAGGGTGTGTATGCATGTGGTGAGGGTGTGTATGCATGTGGTGAGGGTGTGTATGCATGTGGTGAGGGTGTGTATGCATGTGGTGAGGGTGTGTATGCATGTGGTGAGGGTGTGTATGTATGTGGTGAGGGTGTGTATGCATGTGGTGAGGGTGTGTATGTATATGGTGAGGGTGTGTATGCATGTGGTGAGGGTGTGTATGCATGTGGTGAGGGTGTGTATGCATGTGGTGAGGGTGTGTATGTATGTGGTGAGGGTGTGTATGCATGTGGTGAGGGTGTGTATGCATGTGGGAATGCATGCGTGCATAGTTGCACATGTGTGTCATCCTTATGATAGCGAAGGTCTTTTTTTGTTGGCTAGTGCCACACACGCAGCATACCAATGGTATTGCGATATTTGGTTGAAGAACTTTGTAAATGGCTTCACCTCCAAGCCAAAATGGCTACTGCCTTCTCTTCCCCTCCCACGCAGAGCTGGTCCTAAGCCTCTTGCCCGTTGGACATGATGGCGTGTTTCTCAGTTGGAGCATGGTCCAAGGGGGGTATACCATGTACACAGTCACATATGGCTCGGTGGTCCGCACAGTGCCATGTCAGACGTCACTATGCAACACCACCATTGATGGGCTGGGCACCGGGGTGATGTACAACTTTAACCTGACTTCCGGAGTTAATACTGCGTCAGCATACATCACCGTTGGATCAGGTAACGTTCACTCGGTGTGTAACTAAGCTACTCCAGAAAAGCATACTATTAAAATTAGTTATTGATGCCTTCTGTTAACCAGGGGTTTTATTATAACTATATTGTTACTGGTCACTGGCTATATTCCCCTCCCCTTTCTCCTCCTCCCCCTTCTCCTCCAACTCCTCCCATCTCCACTTCCTGACAACATAGGACTCAGCTCCATTGCAACTGTTAACGTGTCTCAATCTGGTTTGGTGTACTGGAGTGTTGTTCCTGGAGCCACAGGTTATCTGGTCTACGTCAACAAGGACACCCCTAACGCATACACTCTCAATGTGACCTCTGGGAACTCAACAACCATTACAGCAGACTGCAGTATGCCTACCTCCACAGCTCAGGTCCGGGCATATAACGCCACTGCATTATCAAAGCTGTCGTCTGTGGTTACCTTGCTATCAACGTGTGGTAAGAGGCTGTGTGCTTGTTGCTGTGGTGTGGGGTTTTTTTTTTTTACCTCCCTCGCATGTTCCTCCTCCCCTCTCCCTTACGTGTTCCTCCTCCCCTCTCCCTTACATGTTCCTCCTCCCCTCTCCCTTGCGTGTTCCTCCTCCCCTCTCCCTCACGTGTTCCTCCTCCCCTCTCCTTTGCATGTTCCTCCTCCCCTCTTCCCCCACCCTTCACATGCTGAAGAGGTTTGATCTTTTACTTTGAACTATCAATGGTTTGATGATGTTTTGGGAAACTTACGAAGATGTAATTGAGGTTGGATTTTGGGGTACAAGGGTGTCAGCTGAAAGGTAGGGTTCCAATGATTAGGTTTGGGATCATTAAACCACACATCAGGGTGTCATTAGACTATATGTTGTCGGGGTGTCATTAGACTATATGTTGTCGGGGTGTCATTAGACAGGGTATCAAGACTATATGTTGTCAGGGTGTCATTAGACTACATGTTGTCGGGGTGTCATTAGACTATATGTTGTCGGGGTGTCATTAGACTATATGTTGTCGGGCACACTCACGCACGCATACACACATGCACACACACACATGCACACACAGACACATGCACACACACATACACACACATGCACACACACATGCACACGTACACACATGTACACACACACACAATCATAGTGCTGTACAATGTGTGCACATTATAAATATATCCTGACTGGTTTTTTATTGTCAATATTTATAGCACCAGTAGTCAAACCGGTAGGGTTCACCTCAATATTTTTGGAGTGGACTGCACCCAACGGCAGCACCTCTGACTACATCATCACTTTCATGGCCGCTTCGTCCTCGGTAACCATAAGGACCGGCCCCTTACACTGCGCGACTAAGTGCAACTACACACTCACCGGCCTCACCACTGGCACTACGTACATCATCACTGTGGTTGAGGTCACCAGCCAGCAGCCTGTGGCCAGTGGCCTCAAAGTGTCCGTTGGCTCAGGTTCGTACGTCAAATGCACACCATCACTTTTACACCTCAAAGTTATTTTTATTTATTTTAATTAAAAAAATAATGATGATCAAAGCACTTATAGGCTTGGTGGGTCCATTAGGCCGCTCCATGGGCGTGTGCAGTGTTTTCAAGTCATGTGTGACCTGTGGAGTACTCCACAGGTCTGGGTGCGGTCACTGGTGTAGTGGTCACGCCGTCTGACAACTCGGCCGTCGTGCAGTGGGATGTGGTTCCAAATGCAGTCGGCTATCTCATCTATGTGAATGAAACCAGCAGTGGCTCCCCCTACATCATCAATACCACGGGCACCAAGGTGAATGTGGCCATCACCTGCGGCCTGAAGTACACCTTTGCCGTCCAGGCCTACAACAACAACGTGGGCTTCTCTGATGTGTCACAACAGGTGCAACTGGCCGGCTGCAAAAACCCAAGTGAGCTACGTGCCCACACCACTTCTACTCTCTCTCTCTCTCTCTCTCTCTCTCTCTCTCTCTCTCTCTCTCTCTCTCTCTCTCTCTCTCTCTCTCTCTCTCTCTCTCTCTCTCTCTCTCTCTCTCTCTCTCTCTTCTCTCTCTCTCTCTCTCTCTCTCTCTCTCTCTCTCTCTCTCTCTCTCTCTCTCTCTCTCTCTCTCTCCTCACTCTCTCTTTCTTCTCTCCTCTCTCTCCTCCCTTTCTCTCCCTCCCTCTCAAACACACATCCTCACAAGCTCCCTTAATATTGTCTCAGACAAATATGGCATGTTTTACCCATCTCGATGAGGGTATACCACCGCACGTATGTGTTTACTAGGTGTGGAACAAGGTGCTAGCGGTGCAGGCCACTCCTTGCTGTTTCCCTTCTCTCCACCCTGGTATACACCCTAACTCCCCCTCCCTTCACACACACACACACACACACACACACACACACACACACACACACACACACACACACACACACACACACACACACACACACACAGTCTCCATACCCCAGGAGCTGATAATAGGAGTGGTTGTGGTGGCCGTCCTGGTCTTGGTGGCTACCATCTTCTGTGGCCTAGGGGTGTGGTATGCATGCAACAGTGGTAGCAAGGACCAAGGTGAGGACATGCCATATACGGTGCTAGACCGTACATGGCACTAGACCCTACATGGTACTAGACCATACATGGTACTAGACCATACATGGCACTAGACCATACATGGCACTAGACCATACATGGTACTAGACCATACATGGTACTAGACCATACATGGTACTAGACCATACATGGTACTAGACCATACATGGTACTAGACCATAAATGGTACTAGACCATAAATGGTACTAGACCATACATGGTACTAGACCATACATGGTACTAGAGTCCTCATGTGATATGATTATTACTGCGCTGTCCTCTGTCTCAAGGTGATGTAAGGAGTGTGTCGTCCATTGAGGGAATCCCGTACGTTAACCACTCTGGGGGGCACTCTGGGGGGGCAGTAAAATAATTTGTTGTTTTTCATCTTATATTAGCACCACCATTCAGGAGTCAAACCTTTCCCGGGATGATCCCGGCAGTCCCACCCCTGTACCTCGCAGCTGTAATGTAAGAGCCGATTAGACCCATACCTGTGACCAACTTACCTCTACACACACACACACACATACACACACACACACTCAAACATATACATGTACATACACACACTCGCACACCTATACATGCACACACACACATGCACGCATGCACACACATGCACACGTTTTCCATTTTAAGTATCTGAGATCACACAAAATCACATGGAACAACACTGACCACTCAAATACACTTCGAGATCTTGATAGAGGAGGAATAAGTGTATGAAATCACTAACTGTTCTCAAATATATCATTTTTTATTTATATTGTTTTTATGTGTGTGCCCCTTTGCTCCTCAAGTTCCTCCTCCCCTCCTCCCCCTCCTCCTCCCCTCCTCTTCTCCTCATACTCCCTCCTCTTCCTTGTCTCCACCTCCTCCTCTTCACCCACCTCCCCCTCCTCCTCTCCTCCCACCTCCTTGCCTCCTCCCTCCACCTTCCCTCCTCCCTCCACCTTCCCTCCTCCCTCCACCTTCCCTCCTCCCTCCACCTTCCCTCCTCCCTCCACCTTCCCTCCTCCCTCCACCTTCCCTCCTCCCTCCACCTTCCCTCCTCCCTCCACCTTCCCTCCTCCCTCCACCTTCCCTCCTCCCTCCACCTTCCCTCCTCCCTCC
>OY811986.1:1053252-1080752 GCA_963681505.1 Eunapius fragilis | reverse complement strand
TGACATCAGATGATGTGTGCCCAGGTTTGCCAACATCACCCCCATAGCCTGAACGTGTGCATGTATGTTTCCAGAACGACCTCTGTGCAACTCAGTACAGCTTAGATACCTTGCCGGTATTTTATTTAAGGCACACTTCCCATGCACCCTACATTTAGGTCCACCATGATAACGATGGTACCACACCAAGGCCCACCATGGATAGGATTGAGCGTGAGGAAATCGATTACTATTTAATATCGTTACTATGCCGCTATGCTCCATGCAGTTGTTGCCACGGTACATACAGTTCCATTGATGCATGTCACGCCACAGATGGTCCGGCCAGACCATGATCACCATCTGCAGTGCCGCAATTGGCTCCCCCCCCCCCCCCCTCCCCTCCCGGACCAGCTGTGGTTGCCATAGGTGGTCTCCCTCTGGTCTCCCTCTGATCTCATTAAGTCCAACAGACAGAGGGATGTAGTCATTAACCGCAAGCCACGTTTTAAAATAAAAATTAAAAAGTCTGTACGAGTATGCAAATTAATTTTCTATTAAAAGGCCTGGCACAAGCAAAGGGAAGGTGATGAGTCCCCTCAACCAACCGTTTCTCCGTAGAGAATTTCTGTTGAGTAACACTACCCAAAGTCAACTGAAACCAGCTAGAAGTGACGTCAGCACCTTAATTGAAGGAACTTCTATAGCCTAACCATCATGTGGTTGAGATGCCGCCTTGCCTACTCATTACTGCGAAGTTCAGTTGTGTGCATTCGAGGGACACGCTCTCACCTTGGCCATTATATGTCTGCTACACAACCTCCTCTTGACCTGGTGTCAAGGGAAGCCCTTCTACTTGCACAATAGATTCTCATATTTTGTTTCCTTTCGTTTTTAATTGTTTGTTTAGTGTAAAAACTGTAACTCAAAAAAAAAAAAAAAACCAAAAAAAAAAAAAAAAAAAAAAAAAACAAGACAAGAACCGCGGCGATATACCGCCGCACAATCTGGAGTAGTGGATATAGGTACGACAATGGGGAGGAAATCCGATGAACCCCGCCAGCCTGGAACACGGTACCTCGAGCCACTAAGCCAGACTGCACTAGCTTGAAATGATACATTTCAAAGTTCTATTTCAGCAACAATACCGTTGATAGGTCGAAAAAGGGAAAAATAAAGCATTTGGTGTGTGATCGAAACCCCCCTCCTGAGCAACATGCCCGAGACCAAACCGCCGGCTCGACCATCAAGTATTGTATATTTTTGATTATAAAGCCCATAGAATCGAGCTCTGTGCGTATATAATACGTACGTACCATGTACGTACATGTGCATGGCATATGGTAAATGTAACTTTAAAATAGACCAACGAATTATTGACACAAAGTTACATTGTTTACGCGTATACAACAATAACAGTTCAATCTATGTATTTTATTCTATTGCCCGTTTATACACTCGTCCATATACCAAAGTTCAGGGTTAAAAACTGCGTATCTCCAGCGTCAAAATTGCAAAGTACCCGACGGAGTTAGGCTCAAATTGAATTTTAAACACTTTTAGAATGTCCTATAAGTCGGTCTGATCATGAATATGTAATTGGAAAAATTATTCCATTAACCTTTGTTGAACTAAAATCAAGACAAAAAATTAATTTCTACCGCGCATATCATCAAAATGAATACCTTGCGTCATCTTACGTCATCAGCCAGAATTATAGAGGTGTTGCACAAATTATTCACAAATATTGATATTAATCGAACAAATGAAATGCACAGTAAGTTAACTAATTTAGCTATACAATTGAACTTAACTGCACCAATATTCAATATACAGTAGCGGCTCGCATATCCGCACTTTTAACACCTCGCACATCCGCACAAATAATGATTTCAAAAGACAATTGAACAAACTTTTAGCTTTCATGTACAGTGAATATCGTTATATAGAGATCGATAGGGTTTGCTATGAAAGGTAAAAGTTTGTTCAATTGTGCGGATGCGCAAGGTGTTAAAAGTGCGGATATGCGAGCCGCTACTGTAGTAATAGACTGCCAATAACCGGACGGTCTGGCGGGGAGGGGGGGGGGGGGGTTTCGGGCCCGATACGAAAAGCGAGTGAGAGCCCGGTATGGTTGCTGCCAGCTTCTGGCCTGCAGCTGATACAAAAGTACGATAGGAACTTGACTACTCAAGTACCATAGGTCCCGACTGCCAAGATCGGAGGGACACAAAGTTGTCGATCGTCATGGACACCCACTTTTGACCTATATATAGTGGTGGGTTATCGTGTTCGTTTAGCCTGCTTGCAGCTCGATGAATGAAGCTAACTTTCCAATACAGTTGCGACCTAGGCTACGTTGGCATTTCAGCCTTACCTAGATCGATTATCATCAAATTTGCTTGCATGCACGTGCCGTATTTTGAATCTTTGTCTGCATACCTGTGTATGGCCAGGCCAGAGTCAGTACTACACAGAAAGCGCTTAATTTTACTGCAAAGCACTTTCGCGGGGCTTCACCAATAATGGAATAGCACTATCCCAATGCTTTCAAGAAAAGCGTTATGTGTACCCTCTGTACTCTGTAGCGCAGTCTATCACTAGGCCAAAGCCTCTGCATCAGGTTACAAGTATACTCTATCCCCCCCCCCCCCCCCCTCCAAAAAAAAAAAAGTTATGCCAATGCTTGCTGGCAGCAGGCCCAAACGGCCCCCAAACCCCTATCTCTGCACAGTGTTTGGTTAGTGCGAACATGTAATGTGCATTAAAAACATACACAATTTGTCCTCTTCTGTTATTGCTATTACTAACAATGAGTGCATGTAATGGTGTCAGCGAGAAGGCCTGCTGGCTGCACCAATGCGAGTGTTGTATTTGGCTGGATTGTAGCCACATTGCTCCATCATACCAGGGATAGGAAGGTGGAGCGGAAGTTCTTTAGATGCGAGTGGCGTCCCAACTTTGAAGTGGAAGAGGGGTAAGTGGAACACTGGCAGCATTATCTGTAGGCCTCCATTGCTAGAACTGGACACGCCAATCTGGTTTGCTTGATGAAGAAGTGCATGCCAGCTGAGTAGAGTGGAACGTAGGAGTATTTAAGTAAATTTGTTGAGCCTAAGGTGGATACCCCTGGAGGTGTTGAACACTCCGGATGGTCAGTCTCAGCATTGGGTTCCTGGTGCTGCTCTTCCCCAGTACAAAAAAAGATACAGGAGTGTCCTCGAATAATATGTCGCCTCATCTCCATAGAAACCGTCCCAAACAGACTTTTAACACAACTCTTGATATTGAACCCTAGAAAAGAAATACCAAGACTTTATGCAGACGTAAATGCCTCTACCACTAACCAAAGGTTTTGCATCGGGCCCAAAGCACACTCCACCCCCCTCCCATCATGCAAAGTTTATGGCATCAGGCACAAAAGGCCCCAGCCACATACATGTACATGTAAAGTTACATGTAGTAGAACTTGGTACAAGTAGCTCTATACAAGTGATGTGCTGTAGCCAGCTAACATCAGATTAGGATAACCTCAGTTTACATAGCAACAATGCCCTATTGTTGTCACCTCTGAGCTGCACATAATGAATATGATTTAGGCACAACTGTACATGTACCTATGGGACAGCGTCCAGGCTTGTGAGGTTATAATTTTATTACTATAAAAATTGCACGTTACATTAATCAATACATCTTCGCTACGGTATTACCTTTTATTTTCGTACACTTGTTCCCACACCATTTCTGTACCGGTACATACTGATTGTGTGTGCATGTGTGTATGTATGTGTACACGTGTGCATGTGTGTGTGTAATGTCACGTAAATCTAGTCTGGGGACTAGTAGCTGACGTCAATAATTATGTTCTAAATATATATGTATATGTGCTTGGCGGGACAACTACTGCTGCACAGCCGGTTTGAAAGACTGATCCGTGTTCCGGACCTCTTCGTAATTATAGCAAAACAATACTATTGGACGGATCCATCGAGAACACAACTTCTAAGACTATTTAAACAGTGATTGTGTGTATCGATGCATGTACTGTGTGGGTATATTCTTGACTGAGTTAAGCCATCAAGTTCGAGTTGAACTAGAGAGACAAGGGTATTACATGTGTGTGTGTGCGTATGTGTGTGTGTGTGTGTGTGTGTGTGTGTGTGTGTGTGTGTGTGTGTGTGTGTGTGTGTGTGTGTGTGTGTGTGTGTGTGTTGAAAAGTGCAAAGCAATAGAAAACTTTATCACATCAGATTATGGCAGACTGGAAAGTTTACATAGAGTTGACTACACCAAACTGTTTCTCAGCTTTCTTCACAAGCACAGAAGCATAGCTACATGTACTTCACAAACACAGCACCATGGCTATACAGCACCATCAAGCACATACATGTAGGATGATATTAAAAGGTGGGGGGTGAAAATTAATGGCCGTTTCAGTGGGGGGGGGAGGGCAGAGTGACCTGACCTACAGTGATGTTAGGATGGTGTGTAGCACTCCCTTTATATGGTACTGAATAAAGGGGGGGGGGGGGGGGGGGCAATGCCCCCACTCCGACAAAAATAAGTATGTGGCAATGGCCCCCATGCTTCCTACAACTGTACGCCACTGACCTTAGCACCACTGCACCATGACTATTTCACAAGCACTGCACCGTAGCACTATGTCACAGGCACAGCACCGTATTAGAGACACTGCACAACAGCACCACACTACACAATAAGCACCAAATCACTAATTCACAAGCATACATGTAGCACCATGCCACTAGCATATTGTGCAAACAAGGCAGCTAGACTTAGTGCATTAGGCAATCATGCTTGTCCCTGGAAGGCATTTTACTAAGTGAATCAATCCCCTGATGTCTGCGATGTATTATAATGTGGCTATGAGTTTAATAATATCAAAGGCGCATGTATTGTGTTGGCACGATTGAGAGTCCATGCTGTGACATAGTGTTACGGTGCAGTGCTTGTGAAGTAGTGCTATGGTGCAGTGCCTGTGAAGTGGTGCTGCGGTCAGTGGCACAGGAAGCACAGGGGCCATTACCCCCATCTTTTTTGTTGCCCCCCCCATTAAGTACCATATGTATTAGGGGAGTGCAACATGCCATCCTAAAAATTCCAACATATAGGTCAGGTCACTCTGCCCCCCCCCCCCCCCCCCCCAAGACATGCCCATTAATTTTCACCCCCCACCTTTTAATACCTTCCTACATGTATATGCTTGATAGTACTGTCCTTCTGAAGTATAGCCATGGTGCTGTGTTTGTGAATCTGTGTTTGGGAAGAAAGCTACATGTACATGTACATGATTCAGCTGCTAGTCGTATGTAAACTTTCCAGTGGCCCAGTAAAGCCATAATCTGTAGTGATAGGTTAGCAATAATTTCACTGCCACCATATGCAAGGCTTCCCAACCTATGTTGCAGATGTACCAAGGCACTGTAGCATTGGAAAGCTTTCCATACACACACATACATGTACTCACACATACCACACACATGCACTATACATCACACACACATGCACACGCATACACATATGATGCACACACATGCACACACACATACACACATACACATATACAAACACAAACACATGCACACACACATACACACATGCACACATACACCTACATGCATACACACACACATATGTTATGTACTGGTACAGCCATACAGATGTACAACACACACAAGCAATCAAAGCAATCCCTAATATACCACAGTTGGTGGTCTTAAGTAAAGATGGCTTTTGGAATTTATTTCATGATAGTATAGCTGGCGCCTCTGGCTTCACAGGACTTAGCGTAGTGCATCACACACACACACCCCAGATCAGAGCACAAGGTGTGATTGGCAGTATGTATTCGTCCCTTGGTGACCTGGGCAGCCCCACTTCCAATAGTGTTAGGAAGACCTGGGCAGCCTTACTTCCTCATCTTCAACCTTACTCTCCCTAAGTGTTCATCACCACCATCTATCATGGAACCTGTAGTATGTCTACATGTACATGTATGTAAACTGTGTAAACAAATTTTATATGACCAGTACATGTAGCCTTCCAAAAATTAGTTCAGTTTTTTTAAGATTACAACCCTTACTATTACTTACACACACACACACACAGAAAATTTTGTACACGTGCACGCACACACACACACACACACACACACCAGTGTCTACAAGTTTATGTGTTGTGTGTACATGTATGTGTGTGTGTGTGTTTGTGTGTGTGTGTGTGTGTGTGTGTGTGTGGTGTGTGTGTGTGTGCGTGTGTGTTCACCAATATCAGTGCCATGTTTGAGCCACTCCCTTATCACACTGGTAACGCACACACATATACACACAGCCTTACAGTCTTACTCTGTTCTGGCTTCACATTTTTCACTGTTGCATTTGTGGTATTCAGGCTCAAGATACCTCAACCATACACCTTGTCTCCTGAGTTGTTGAAATGTTGTCCATATGTAACACACAAACAATGCAAACACACATAAATATGCACACAACGATTAGCTAGACCATATGTTTACACATAGAGATACATGTACATGTATGCATACTTGTATGAGCATGTATAAATACAATTTATCTTGATATTTGTATACACATGTAGCATCCCTCGATTGCATCACAGTGAAACTTATAAGCTTATGATTTAAAAAGACAAGATGAACGCCAATGACACATGTATGGACGACTTCTCGATATGACACAACACGCAAACACTAAAACACTGTCAGACATTCTCTGCTACTGTTGATAACAATGAATACAATAATCCAATACAACACATGCACAACTTCATTTGAGTTCGTTGCCAACTTTCTACACATATGTCCATATCCACATGTAACACGCACATGCACGTAACAAAGCCTGCTACAAATACACATACCACACAATGACACAGAACACACACTGACACAATAACCCATTTGTAAACAGTCACATCTTATAACTATGTCCAGTGCCTTCACATGGGTATGTACACTGAACATACATGTAGATACATACACGTTCATACATACATACATACATACATACACACACACACACACACACACACACACACACACACACACACACACACACACACGCACGCACACACATGCATGCAGACTGAGAGGGAGAGAGGAAAGATTCATAGCCACTTACACAACAGATATACAATCTGCGCGTGCACACACACATACACGCGCGCGCACTCACATACATACACACGCAGCGGCGCGGCACGCACTCACGCTCACAGAACACGCGCACGCGAAGAAGTGGACGAATACACTTACATATATACTCTCACTTGGTACAGCCAACGACTAATGCTAGTAGTTAGTAGTCCATGGTACAGCCAGCGAATATCCTGGACTCGAGCTCGAGCAAGCCAGCTACTCAGTAACTTAATTAACTATAGCGTATTAAATTATATATTGCTCTAACACGGCTGTTTGGCCTCACGCATATTGCGGCTAAATAGATATTTGCGGAATATCTGATCACTAGCCTAGCAACTATCATAGCAACCGAATAACAACTTTGTCGCCCACTTTTAAGGGCATCTAACAGAGTAGACTAGTTTAAAACATAGCATTCTGCACAACTCACTCACTACCGAAGCTAGCTGCACGTATACGCATTTAAGAATTGCTATTACGTTGCTTGTGCGCACGTGATAAACAATCGTGGTTTTAGAGAATTCGTCATACCGCTATCAAAGTGATTTGTTTTGGAAGTAACCTGCAGTTTTCCCGAGTATGCAATTAATACCGTCCTATACAGCAATCGTATTATAGTAATTCTGTGAAGGTTTGGTGAACAGAGGGTTTTTTCCTCGCCCGTTATGCATTTGCAAAGACGTGCGATCGTACGTCAGAAAGTCGGGTTTCTGCACTTCCTATTGTTTCAGAGTAAAAATTACAAGTATGGAACAACATCAAGAGTATCTAAACAGGCTATGTCGAGTTTGTGGACGATATTCTGGATCTCAACGCAACAGAGAGCCAGTGTACAAGTGTTCAGAATATTCATCTGAGCTCAGCAGGGTATTTGAAATCAACATTGCCAAGGACCTGGATACTGTCCATCCATCAAATTTTTGCAAGCCATGCCGTATTGTTGTACATACATACATGAAAGCCTTGAATGAAGGAAAGGTCTACAAGCACTCAACAGTATTGTTCAGTGGTTGGGGACCACACTTGGAGGACAGGTGCAGTACTTGTGAGCATGTGAAGACACTTCAATTGGGTGGAAGGCCAAAGAGGAAAGCTGGATCTGGAAGACCATCAAACAAAGATATCAATACTGTTATCAGCCACCTGGAGTGTATTGCACCTTATCCACTTGTTCCATACACTTCAATTATGCCCACAGCATTGGATAAACAGTTATCAGTGAATGCAGAATGTCCATTATGCCTAATGCTTCTTAACAGTCCAGTAGAACTAATTAACTGTGGTGCAGTAGTATGCTTCCAGTGTTGTTGCTTGTGGTTGGAAACCTCTGGAACACTTTCATGTCCTTGCTGTTATGAACAACCTATAAGTGTCTCTATGGTACGGCCAGCAAGCAACTTTGTACAGGATGCTCTAAGAAAAATAAGGGTGATTTGTGTGAATTGTGCAAGACCATTGGAGCTTGGTCATTATGAACCCCATTTGAATAGTGGCTGTAGTTATTTGCCCATTGAAAGTGCTATTGAAGGAATTCTTCTGCAGCCAGAAAGTGCACCATATCAAGTATAGAGTCTGCTTTGCAAGCAAATTTAGTTAGGCGTTCCCTTTCTATGAGCCCTGATAAGGATGTAATGGTAGTTAAATCTGTAGGAAAGGTATGTAAATTTTGTGTATCTTGTTCTACACCTCATTTTCTGCTTACATGTATATAGCCACTTGTACTTACAAAGCTGACTACACCATCTATTCGGTCAAGTATTGCATCCGCTAAAACTGTGAAAAGAAGAGTTCAGTACTTAGCCAAAGTACGAAGATATGTCAGTGGATGTGATACCACTGCTCAACTTTCACAGGAAATAAGATCTTCAACTGTTGAGGAGCGTTAACCTTATTATTCCCTGGAACAAGATTAGAGTGATGAGAAGGTACATGATTGTGCATTGAGCTGAATAACATCCTTTATCTCTTATAGATGGTTAAAAGCATGGGGTATTCAAATTGCCAGTGAGCAGAAAATGCGACAAAGAGCAAGTGCTCTTATTGGAACAAACATGTGTGCCGAGATGATACCATTACTATTCAAACATAAGGGTGGAGCTGATGAAATTAAACCAGCCCCTATAGCATACATACCTCACTTGTGGGCTAGAATACAGACTCTATTAGAACAGAATGATGTCACAGGGTGAGTAATATAATATGAACACTACTGCATTGTAATCCATACTGCCTCAACTTAGGGTGGATCGTCTAACTTGGCACAATGGTGTAATTCCTGCTGATGAACTTTGGGTCAAAATAGGTGGAGATAAAGGTGGAAATACCTTTAAATTTTGTTTTCAGCTTCTGAATGTTGCTACACCTAATTCTGTTGAGAATACATGTGTTGTAGCAATATATTCTGGCCAGGACTCTTTTGTGAATTTGAAGATCTGTTTAGAACGATACGCTCAGCAATTAGCAGACATTGAAGCAGCAGATTGGAGGTGAGACAACGAATATTACACTTCGTTTTTCACAAGATATTAATCACTTCAGAGGGAAGAAAATACGTTTTTTTCTATGTGGTGATTATGAATTTCTTTGTGAAATAGAAGGAATATCTGGTGCAAGTGGTTAGTAAACGTTTTATTCAACGTATTGGTTGTATACATTTTAATACCCAGGCCGCCATTTTTGCTTGTGGTGTTTTATGACACATGATGAGGTCATTTTGCCACCAAATCTTGAACATACAATACAACTACGAACAATTGCATCACTGTGTTATGATCATAGCAGATTTATGAATGCTGGGGGAGATTTAAAGTTAGCTAAGACATTCAATAACGCTATTCGACAACCTCTCTTTCTTTCCATACCTCTGTCTCAGGTACGCCAATTCAAATATATTTACCTGCATGGTGATGCAATAATATAATGCTTAGGTATGTCCCCCTGGACTTCATATAACAATGGGTATTTTTTTGAGATTGTTTGTTCTGCTGGAAGAGGATTGTCATAAGCTGGATTGCAGAGCTGTTGTTTTGGATGGAGTGTCTGTTATCTCCTATGATAACTACTGTGCAGCATTAGTTACTAAAAGGGAACTAATGGATGAAATGGTATCACTGAAGGATACAATCCAATGCTTTGAACAGCATGTGGTATACATGCTATCATATGGTGAAGAAGAAATGGATGCAGCTGTAGAGCTTATGAAGCTTGAAATTGAAGAGAAAAAACAAAGGCTTAATGTTGTGGTAAGATTTTAGTTAATATATTTGATTGTGATACGTTATAAACCTAGGGTGAAGAGATTGACAAACTTGAAGTAACTTTGAAAGTGGATTTCAAAAAGGAAGATGGACCCTTTGTGAAGGCTCTAGACAATGCACTAGCCTCTTTTCATGTAAAGAGGCAGGCATACTACAGTGGAACATTTGTGGGTAATCATGTTCACAGAGCATTAAAGGTAACACTGTATTTTGACCACAACATATCAAACATGATTATACCTTCTAGGCGAACAACGTTGCAATACTTTGCAATTCTATTGTATCAACTGCAGAAGACTACCCACCATTGTGTAGTGAAGCAAGAGCTATTAGCCAGAAGTACTTGTCACTTTTTAACTTATTTCAGAAGTGCCATAACATATATGACAAGAACATTGTCTCTGATGAAGAAATAGAGCAATTGGGTAAGTGTAAATTATAAGTCAGTATTGTGAGTGAAACAGTACACTTTCATATTTGTTTTGTAGAAGATAGCATTGGAGCATTTATGGCCTTTTATCGCAAAAACTTTGCTACTCATTCAGTGCTGCCAAAGATGCACTTCTTAGAAGTCCATGTTGTACCTTATCTGAAACAATGGCACATGGGCTTTGGATTTTTGGGTGAGCAGGGAGTTGAAAGTATCCACCATTACTTCAATGACCTTGAAAGGACGTACTGTGGAGTAAGAGATCCTGCTCAAAAACTGCAGTTGATGTTGAAAGAGCACACTCTGCATACTGCTCCATCGAATGTTGCTGCAAGGCCAGAGATAAAGCGACGCAAACGAAGTTAACGTATGGTGTAGCCGGCACGTTCGTATCAACCGCACTTGTAGTACCTGATGTTTACGATAATGTAATACGAAGAGAAAAAACCCTCTGAACACATGAATCCTGCCATCAGTATCCAAATTGATTGTATTTTTAAAATTCGTAGTTGTCTTATTTGACAAAACTGCACGCTTCGTAATACAGGATGATTAGTGGTTTGGTAAGAGCATAAATAACCGCTGCAATGCATCTGCCAAAAAAAAAAAAAAAAGATATCACTATGGCCTGAGATTGTATGCATGCTGGAACTTAAAAAACCCAGGGCTTCTATTCAAAATGCTGTAACAGGGTGAAGATTTGTCGGTAACTAGGTCTGTTGTTAAGGGCATTTCAATATTTCTTATAACGCGGCGCGCGCGTAGTAAATGTCCAATGTTTCTACGGAGCTTAACAGCCGTGCTAAGCTAGCTAAGTAACCCATACTAGCTATATAGCAAGCTAGGCTAACGAACCAGTTAATTAATTAGGTTGCATGTCGCCATATATCCGTATCCATGGAAGCTACTTTAAAAACACTCAACAAGATGGCGCTAATTAGATCTTAGTCTATGTGACCCAAAACAATTTCAAATTCAAATGGCCGAAATCTACACTAGGTAAAAATTTATAAATATCTCTAAAAATAATTGAACTGCATGGTCTCTTATTCTGGGGGCCCACAAAATCTGAATCTAAACTGGTGTAAGAATTATGAGCTGCAGAATACAGGTGTGAAGAAGGTGATTTTCCATACATGTCTATGGAAAGTACTGTTTTCACAAAAACTACAACAATTTTTAATACAAAGTGGTTGTTTATTGTTCAGCTAAATCAAGATCGTACGTATCTGAAGCAATATTGATAGCCACAAAAGTTGTAACCTATTTCGTTATAAAGTAACAATCAAGTTTATAAACAGCCGTTCATTTTCTATGGGAGTTATCCGGAAGTATACGCGAATGTACGTACAAACCGCAACCATTGTCGATTGAGAGCTCTTTCTTGATTCTATGGGTGGTGGTGCATGGCCGTTCTTAGTTGGTAGAGTGATTTGTCTAATTCCCTTTGACCGCGCATTTCTGGATATGATATCGATTTTTACTTAATCCATAATCAAGCTATTGATAGTCAATCCGAGCACTTTTCCCGGTCGTTTCGCGCCACTCTATTCTTTAGAACAGACTCGGGCGGAACCTCTTCTAAAATATAGAATGGCGCGAAACGACCGCTCTGTTTTCATGCAGATAATTATAATTGTTATGCAAACCTGAAAGTCAAATAAAATGAGTGAAATCAGGACATCATCAGGAAAATAAACTTAACCACATATTCATTGAATCGCAGGTACCAGTGTATGGTGGTGGCCTTTATACCTCTTCTTTCCCTACCCCCCCCCCCCCCCCCTTCCAGTAGTTATCTGGGCTCCATCAACCACTTGGTACATGTAAAGTGACACAGAAATTTATACAAAATGAGAACAGAAAAGCATAGTGTTAGTATAAACAAGAAGTGATATGAATTCAACCAGACACATGGACCTGTTATGGGTACGATGGGGCAATGCGTGTGTGTGTGTGTGTGTGTGTGTGTGTGTGTGTGTGTGTGTGTGTGTGGGGGGGGCAGCAAAGCAAATGAGACGGCGACAGAATGCTCCACTGACAGCATAACACATGTGACAACAACACATACATACAAAGCGCTGGTTAAAAATTCACTGATGACCTAAAATCTACACCATTGTGGCACAGGTCCCCTGGTCCTTCAGATATGAACCACTAAGGGTACCCTGGTCCTTCAGGTATGAACCGCTAAGGCTTCTGTCAAAGGTCTTGTTGTAAGCCTGCGACTCCCCCTGGGCGGGGCCAGGGGCGGGTCTAGAGTTGCCACTCATCATAGTCATTTCACGTGGCCTGGTGGTGTCCTGGGGATGAGGTGGGCGTGGCAGGGTAAAGACAGCTTTTAAAAACTGAAGCCAACGACTTACGATGCAGCTGTAATAATCAGGAGATGAAGATCCCTCAGGGGGTGTTGGGGAGTGTTTACTGAAGAGATGAAGGGAAGGGAGGGAGAGGGAGAAGGGAAGGGAGGGAGAGGGAGAGGGGAAGGGAGGGAGAGGGAGAAGGGAAGGGAGGGAGAGGGAGAGGGGAAGGAGGGAGAGGGAGAGGGGAAGGGAGGGAGAGGGAGAAGGGAAGGGAGGGAGAGGGAGAAGGGAAGGGAGGGAGAGGGAGAAGGGAAGGGAGGGAGAGGGAGAAGGGAAGGGAAGGGAAGGAGAGGGAGAAGGGATGGGAGGGAGAGGGAGAAGGGAAGGGAGAGAGAGAGGGAGAAGGGAAGGGAGGGAGAGGGAGAAGGGAAGGGAGGGAGAGGGAGAAGGGAAGGGAGGGAGAGGGAGAGAGAGAGAGAAGGGAAGGAAGCCAGGAGAGAGGAAATGATATGATTCGTTAACCCCTTTGATGGACATGTTAGAGCAATGAGAACACTTACGTTGGTGAGCACACAGAGGAAGAACTGGTATCATCTGCAGACGAAAACAGTCACCAGCATCAGTCAGCTGGTCTCAAAACACAAACACCACATTTCAATACCAAAACTTAAACACCTCCCCTCTCAATCCCTATCCTCCCATAACACCTCCCTCTCCACCCACAACACCTCCCCCTCTCCACCATATAACCTCCCTTTCCACCCACAACACCTCCCCCTCTCCACCCCTACCCTCCCATAACACCTCCCTTTCCACCCCCCCCCCACCCATAACACCTTACCTCCCCCCCCCCTCCCCCTGCATAACTCACATGTTGCACTCTTTCCCTTCTTACAAGCCAGGAAGAAACCAACGAGACAAAACACTGTTGCCATGGCACCAAACACTCCCACAATGATGATGCCGATAACTAGAGGGCTTGGTTGACTGCTGAGGGCGGAGCCTAGGGAGATAGAGCAAGGCATGAGTACCCATATCCCTGTCAACCAGTCACGACCATTTGAAGACGTTTTAAAGTGGTACTAAGTGTGTGTGCATATGGCCTTTGACCACACCCCTAAAGGTGACCATACAATAAGCAACATGTTACGTGCAACACAATGAAATTTCTAGTAAACTAATGTTTTACTGAAAATATAATTGGATTCATTGGCAACATTGTCGCCTAGTGCTATGGTTGCCTTTAGCCTTCGACCAGCATCCTTGGTAGATGTAACTGAGCAATGGTTATATTGGGTCACCCCTACTCCTACCCACACACACACACACACACACATACACACACACACACCTGAGATGCTGGAGGAAAATTCAAAGATCATACTGCACTGTTGGACAGGGTTCCCCTTCCCCACGGTGACCTTTTCGGGATAGCAGTACTGGCTCCCTTGGGCAAAGTATGCACACAGCGAGTACTCCACTCCCTCCTCGTCCTTGAGGCCTGAAAGACACGCCTCTCCACTGACACCAACAGTGACGTTCCACGAGTGCCCAGACCCATTATCTTGGAAGGCTGTGAGCCTGACGTTCCCAGGCACAACGTTGGCAAAGGTGACCCTGATGATAGAGTTATCCACTGTCACTGACTTGATGACTGGGTCAGATGCTGTGTGTGTGTGTGTGTGTGTGTGTGTGTGTGTGTGTGTGTGTGTGTGTGTGTGCATATGCATGTATATATGTATGTGTGTATGTATGTATGCATGTATGTATGTGTGTGTACGTATGTACGTATGTATGTATGTATGTATGTATGTATGTATGTATGTATGTATGTATGTATGTATGTATGTATGTATGTATGTATGTATGTATGTATGTATGTATGTATGTATGTATGTATGTATGTATGTATGTATGTATGTATGTATGTATGTATGTATGTATGTATGTATGTATGTATGTACGTATGTATGGGTTTGGAGAGGGAGTATATGTTAAATGCTATGAAGTCTAATGGACCAGTTAGGCTAGCCACACTGGCGCCGCATTCCACAAGGTTAATGGACCCATAATGGTGAGTAGTGGCACTTACTTAACCAACCCATTACGTGTGTGTGTGTGTGTGTGGGGGTGGGGGGGACGAGGGGGAGGATGAGCCACTCCCACAAATTTGTGTGTTACTATGTATGGATTTTTCAAAAGTTGCATTTTCAGAATGAAGTATACAAACAGAACCTTGAACGATTGGAAAACATACATGTGGAACCAAAAACAGTGCCTTCTTACAATAGACACAGAAATGTGTGGTGTTAGGAGGGATCAGGACAATAATAACTCTATGGCAGTCCCTGCTTTAGCCATCATTGTACAGAAAAGGGTGTGGTTTATCATAGGGGTATGTCAGTCCTGCCCCAAGAACAGACGCTACACATCGGTGAGACGTTTAGCAGCAACCCCTTAGCCACATTATCACTTGCATGCACACACACCCAATTTTTTATTATTAATTGTACTGCCACCAGAACACAATGATGCTGATCACAATGGAGAGTTTGTAAAACAATTTCCCCCTACAGTAATTCCCCACGAAGCCTTTGTACACTACACCACCACAACCACTACTTGCTCACTCAGTGATGATGAGGGGGGGGGGGGGGGGGGGGGAGAACAACCATGCTAGCAAAAACAGCCGTATTACCTCCCTGAGATCCCAGGGAGGGCATTCAAGGCTGTTTATTTTAAACAGCTCGTAACAGTATACAGTTGTCAGCAATACCTCTACATGAATGACACACTACCACCAGCTGAGCCCCTGGGAGAGGAGGGTCTATAACGATATTCATGCTGCACGGATAGGAGCTTGCTCCACACATACCACACTAAAGGCATGAAGTCAACTCCACAACTACATTCACAGCACTTTGGCGGCAAGAGTCACAACAGATGTCCCTATCTCACTCCTACACAACCTTGCGCTTTTGGTGGTGTGTGTGATCCTGTAAGCTGTTTTTTTGATATTTTTATTTTGATAAATTAAGGCATGTGTTTTCAAACAGATTATGGCGCAAGCAATTAACATGTGGGGCTCTATGTTCAAATGTGTGAGTGTAACTTGTGTAGGAGTTCAACACACACACACACACACACACACACACACAATAGTATTCAGTTCTTTTTCCTCCTAGCTATAAATGCAACAATTCGGTCAGCAAGAGACATATCCCTCCCCCCTCCATTTCTCACCCTCTCCCCTCCATTCCCCACCCTCTCCCCTCCATTCCCCACCCTCTCCCCTCCATTCCCCACCCTCTCCCCTCCATTCCCCACCCTCTCCCCTCCATTCCCCACCCTCTCCCCTCCATTCCCCACCCTCTCCCCTCCATTCCCCACCCTCTCCCCTCCATTCCCCACCCTCCACCACTCCTTCCCCCTCACCAAACACTTACAACAGTATGCACGGGCCTCCACGGCTGGGGACAGTGAGGAGAAGGACGAGCTGTTGTAGGCCTGGACCTGTAATGTGTAGAGACCCCCACAGGTCACCCCCACGCTCACACTGGTGCCCTTGGTGACGTTGACGATGAATGCCCCGCCCACTCCATAGTTGGCGTAGACCAGGTAACCCGTGGCGTAGGGGGTGCGGCTCCAAGTGACCCCAATGACGTCTGGCGACGTTGCGATCGGGCTGGCTGTCACCATGGTAACCGTGCTGAGACCTTAAATGGCAGGGCAACACACACACACACACACACACACACACACACACACACACACACACACACACACACACACAGGTGAGAGGCACCAGCCAAAGGTGAACCTAAAACCACTAAAATAGGATTAATAAGTTTGAGTCATGTTTACTCAAACATTGCCCACAATACACCTCCCTCTAGTAATTATTTTGAAAACACAGCTTGGCTTATGTATGACCATAGAAAGGTGGAGCCAGAAATATACGAACATCATGTGATTGGGCGGGGCATACCTGAGCCTATCGCAGCTGACACAGGTGTGGACATAAGCGACGTCTGGCCAACATATCTGATGGCAAAGCGGTACACTCCCCCCGGGGTTAGGCCGAGGATGGTGATGTTACAGGAGGACTGGCATGTCACAGTTGGACCCAGCGTGTACGTTGATCCACTGGGAGAGTCTAACAGGTACATCACTGTGAAGTTGCTGACCATCCCACTTGTTGACACCCACTGAAGAAACGCTCCATTGCTTCCAACTGGCTTGACAGTGAACATGTCTATCCCAGCTGTGTTGTGCGTGCGTGCGTGTGTGTGCATGTGTGTGTGTGTGTGTGTGTGTGTGTGTGTGTGTGTGTGTGTGGTGTGTGTAAGAGAATGAAGGAAAGATTTTAAACATAACAAGCTTTGAGAGCCTTTGTGTTTACACACACACACACACATAATCACTGTTGTTTGCATTTTCACCTAGCTAAAAATTAATTATTTTTTTAAAAGGGCTACAATGGTGGTCTGGGGAGGAGGGACGGTGTTGGGGTGGTACACTTTGCAGCTGTTTACAGACAAGTGCTAACGAGTAACAGGTACGGGTTTAATAGGTGTATGTGGTCCACTGCACCATTAGGCGTTGATGGCCCATCAAATGTAGCCCATTAGAAACATGAGCAGCCACACCCCTGACATGAATGCAAAGGCACCACACTACTGTCTGACCACTTTTTGTTAAGAGGAGGGGGAGGTGGTGAGTGTGTAAACAGCTAGACCATCTAGCCATTAACAGCAGATAGTTTTGCAAGTAGCTTTTCATATATGCACAACTATTCCCTCAAGGGAGATCCTATGAATACATGAAATGAATAGTTCATTTTTCACACAGACGCAGACATACGTACACTTTTCCCTCCAACAACTGTACACATCCAATGTTATTGCAACAATATCCATAAATGTACTCAAACAGTACTGTGTGTGTGTGTGTGTGTGTGTGTGTGTGCAATCCTCTGGGTTGAAGTGTTAGATGTGGTGCAGTAGTGATGGCTCTACAGATGTGGTGCAGTAGTGATGGCTCTACAGATGTGGTGCAGTAGAGATGGCTCTACAGATGTGGTGCAGTAGTGATGGCTCTACAGATGTGGTGCAGTAGTGACGGCTCTACAGATGTGGTGCAGTAGTGATGGCTCTACAGATGTGGTGCAGTAGTGATGGCTCTACAGATGTGGTGCAGTAGTGATGGCTCTACAGATGTGGTGCAGTAGTGATGGCTCTACAGATGTGGTGCAGTAGAGATGGCTCTACAGATGTGGTGCAGTAGTGATGGCTCTACAGATGTGGTGCAGTAGTGATGGCTCTACAGATGTGGTGCAGTAGTGATGGCTCTACAGATGTGGTGCAGTAGAGATGGCTCTACAGATGTGGTGCAGTAGTGATGGCTCTACAGATGTGGTGCAGTAGTGATGGCTCTACAGATGTGGTGCAGTAGAGATGGCTCTACAGATGTGGTGCAGTAGTGATGGCTCTACAGATGTGGTGCAGTAAGGATGGCTCTACAGATGTGGTGCAGTAGGGATGGCTCTACAGATGTGGTGCAGTAGAGATGGCTCTACAGATGTGGTGCAGTAGGGATGGCTCTACAGATGTGGTGCAGTAGAGATGGCTCTACAGATGTGGTGCAGTAGTGATGGCTCTACAGATGTGGTGCAGTAGAGATGGCTCTACAGATGTGGTGCAGTAGAGATGGCTCTACAGATGTGGTGCAGTAGGGATGGCTCTACAGATGTGGTGCAGTAGTGATGGCTCTACAGATGTGGTGCAGTAGAGATGGCTCTACAGATGTGGTGCAGTAGAGATGGCTCTACAGATGTGGTGCAGTAGTGATGGCTCTACAGATGTGGTGCAGTAGTGATGGCTCTACAGATGTGGTGCAGTAGAGATGGCTCTACAGATGTGGTGCAGTAGAGATGGCTCTACAGATGTGGTGCAGTAGAGATGGCTCTACAGATGTGGTGCAGTAGTGATGGCTCTACAGATGTGGTGCAGTAGTGATGGCTCTACAGATGTGGTGCAGTAGGGATGGCTCTACAGATGTGGTGCAGTAGTGATGGCTCTACAGATGTGGTGCAGTAGAGATGGCTCTACAGATGTGGTGCAGTAGTGATGGCTCTACAGATGTGGTGCAGTAGTGATGGCTCTACAGATGTGGTGCAGTAGTGATGGCTCTACAGATGTGGTGCAGTAGTGATGGCTCTACAGATGTGGTGCAGTAGAGATGGCTCTACAGATGTGGTGCAGTAGTGATGGCTCTACAGATGTGGTGCAGTAGTGATGGCTCTACAGATGTGGTGCAGTAGAGATGGCTCTACAGATGTGGTGCAGTAGGGTTGGATCTACAGATGTGGTGCAGTAGTGATGGCTCTACAGATGTGGTGCAGTAGTGATGGCTCTACAGATGTGGTGCAGTAGTGATGGCTCTACAGATGTGGTGCAGTAGTGATGGCTCTACAGATGTGGTGCAGTAGTGATGGCTCTACAGATGTGGTGCAGTAGTGATGGCTCTACAGATGTGGTGCAGTAGGGTTGGATCTACAGATGTGGTGCAGTAGAGATGGCTCTACAGATGTGGTGCAGTAGTGATGGCTCTACAGATGTGGTGCAGTAGTGATGGCTCTACAGATGTGGTGCAGTAGTGATGGCTCTACAGATGTGGTGCAGTAGTGATGGCTCTACAGATGTGGTGCAGTAGTGATGGCTCTACAGATGTGGTGCAGTAGAGATGGCTCTACAGATGTGGTGCAGTAGTGATGGCTCTACAGATGTGGTGCAGTAGTGATGGCTCTACAGATGTGGTGCAGTAGTGATGGCTCTACAGATGTGGTGCAGTAGAGATGGCTCTACAGATGTGGTGCAGTAGAGATGGCTCTACAGATGTGGTGCAGTAGTGATGGCTCTACAGATGTGGTGCAGTAGTGATGGCTCTACAGATGTGGTGCAGTAGTGATGGCTCTACAGATGTGGTGCAGTAGAGATGGCTCTACAGATGTGGTGCAGTAGAGATGGCTCTACAGATGTGGTGCAGTAGAGATGGCTCTACAGATGTGGTGCAGTAGAGATGGCTCTACAGATGTGGTGCAGTAGTGATGGCTCTACAGATGTGGTGCAGTAGTGATGGCTCTACAGATGTGGTGCAGTAGTGATGGCTCTACAGATGTGGTGCAGTAGTGATGGCTCTACAGATGTGGTGCAGTAGTGATGGCTCTACAGATGTGGTGCAGTAGAGATGGCTCTACAGATGTGGTGCAGTAGTGATGGCTCTACAGATGTGGTGCAGTAGTGATGGCTCTACAGATGTGGTGCAGTAGTGATGGCTCTACAGATGTGGTGCAGTAGAGATGGCTCTACAGATGTGGTGCAGTAGTGATGGCTCTACAGATGTGGTGCAGTAGTGATGGCTCTACAGATGTGGTGCAGTAGTGATGGCTCTACAGATGTGGTGCAGTAGAGATGGCTCTACAGATGTGGTGCAGTAGTGATGGCTCTACAGATGTGGTGCAGTAGTGATGGCTCTACAGATGTGGTGCAGTAGGGATGGCTCTACAGATGTGGTGCAGTAGTGATGGCTCTACAGATGTGGTGCAGTAGTGATGGCTCTTCATAGGTGCAGATAAGAGTGACTGATAAGATCTAATGTTCTTTATCTCCACTTCCATCTAACCACACCTTCCTCTGGTCAGGACAAAACAGGCTATAAAGGAGGCTTTGATATATGAGGTGACAGGTCTGTATTGGGGTGGATGAGTGTGCCTGCAAAAACTAGGTGAGTGTCTAGACATACAGAAATGCAGCAAAGGGGGGTATATTATACCTCCCTCTGAGGAGTCTGAATGGGTTGGTTATTCATCCCTAATACAATTCATAGTCCAACAAGGCCATTTTCCCCCCCCCCCCCCCCCCCCCTCCTTAACCCCCCTCAACCTCACTCCCCCCTTGCCCTTCCCTCCCAATGGGATATTTATGGGAAGGGAAGAGATGTCTCTATGAAGGAGAGGCCATAGGTAAACATCAGATCGATGGTTTTTGAATAGGGGAACCAGAACACTGACCCTATGCATATTAATCTTTGGAAATGAAAAACCACAGTCAGGCCTTAGGAGGCAGACCTCAGGTTGTTTGTCAAGAAAGGAAGAGAGTGACCACAACAAAAGATCACAGGAACAACCATGAACATGGAAGCAAGACAGCCATCAAAACTGAATGCATTGACACTTCATTCTTGTGTACAGCCTGGTGTGTGAACAATGCCTACAGGCATACACACATACATGTACATGTGCCATAACACATGCTTGCACACACACACACGCACATGCACACACACGCACACACACACACACACACACATACACACACACACACACACACACACACACACACACACACACACACACACACACACACACACACACACACACACACACACCTGTACATATTGTAGTTGATACAGAGGTGGTTGAATAGCTGTTGGTAGCCTTGCACATGTAGTTTGCACAGCCCGGGGTTGTCAGCACGATTGAGACACTCCCCAATGAGGTGTAGTTGTCCGGTGTGGAGATGTGTGATGTGCTGGTGGTGCTTCCAGTAATCATCAAATCTGTCAGCATTGGGTAGCCATATGCCTCACAAGTTAAAATGGGCTGGGAACCAGGCATTGTGACTGACATGTTGACCTGAGGGTTAACTGAAGGTGAGGGAAGGAGGAGTAGGGGAAGGAGGAGGAGGAGGAGGGAGGGAAGGAGAAAAAGGGGAGGGGGGAAGTAACCAGGGAAGGAGGAAGTGGGATAAGAGAAGGCACAGGTAAGTCATCCCTGTGTGCACGCATCCATAACTCTACACACTCACATTGCTCAAATAGGCTAAAAGTGACTGCACTTGATCCAGCCTTATTGGTAGCCGTGACAACATACTGCCCTCTGTCCCCTGGCTGAATGTTGGATAACTGGAGTGTGGTACTGGTGACTGCCATGTTGGAGGTGTTATAGAGGGTCACTCCATCCTTGGTCCACACCACATTGGCAAGGGGGAGGCCAGGGTTGGTGAGGGTGACAGAGAAGGTGACCGTGGAGCCTTGGTTTGCAGTTTGCGATGAGCTACCCACAGCCGTAAGGACAGGAGGGACTGGGGAGGAGGGAGGGAGGGAGGGAAGCCCTTCAACTCTGGGTGTGTGCATGCATTTTACAAGGTGGTCTGTTTCCTGGTACAATGGAGGTTAAAGTATCCGTGACAACATGACAATGCACAAAAGGTCCATTTTCGAATAAGTAAATGTGCAACACAGCCATTTCCTGCTCATCAAAGCCCCATGCAACCACACACCATCACGTCCACCTCTCCACACCCCATCATCTACATTTCCCACACCACCTCCCCACACACTTCCATAACCCCCACCTCCACACACCCACACCTTCCTGGGCACAAAAAGAGTGGGATATTACGGTGAGTCACAACACAATCCCTCATGGGCACAAGGTTCAGACGTGTGTGTGTGTGCGTCTGTGTGTGTGTGTGTGTGTGTGTGTGTGTGTGTGTGTGTGTGTGTGCAATAACAAAGTCCAGTGCTCAAAAAGAAATTAAGACAAAACAGATATGGAGTACCCCCCTCCTCCCCTACCTCGTAGTAACAAACAAACTAGGATATCGAGTGCCCCCCAAGCGTCCTAAGAGATATGGAGTGCCCCCTCCAGTAGCCTAAATAATGGAGACACGAGTGCCCCCCAGTGTTCTGTTCTACACAAAAGAGATACAGAGTGCCCCCCCCCCCCCCCCCCCACCACCCAGCATCCTAAGGGACATGAGTGCTGCCCCCCCCCCCCCCCCACCCCTTCTCCTCCCAGCACCCAGTGTTATAAGCAACAGGGATATGGAGCAGTGCTACAACATGTCTTTGCTTCAACTATACATGGCCATACACATCAGCTAGGGTGGGCAAAAACGTAACAGAGCTAAGTATGATCTGTCAAATTGCTTCAGACACAATAAATACACACTCACGCGCGCACACACGCACACGCACACACACACGCACACACACACACACACACACACACACACACACACACACACACACACACACACACACACACACACACACACACACACACACACACACACACACACACACACACACACACGTACCTGCATGTATCACTTGAACACTTCGTGTGCAGGGTGTTCCAAACCCGATCAGTGCGCTGCACGTGTAACTTCCCAGGTCGCTACCATCGGTAACGTTAATGGTCAGCGTGCTCGCCGTGTTGTCACCAGAGGGGTACGTTGTGGTACAGTGGCACGGAGCGGGGTCACTCCCGATGGACAGCGAGGGGTCCTTGGTCCAGCTCACGCCTCCAGTCCCGCCTCCAGTCGCGTCCTGGTACGAACAATTCAACTGCACGTGGTCTCCGAACTGAACGATGGCATCCGCAGAGAACACCGTGAAGGCTGCAGGGGGACGGGAAGGGTGCGGTCATGCGATAGGACGCAGGCTGACGTTATGACGCAGGCAGACGTTATGCAGCAAATGAAATCTATCGACGCGCAGATCTAAGCAACGTGAGCAACAGATCATTAGAAATAACGCGTCGAGCGTTGCGTGCTATGGTCGACAATGTAGCCCTCTGTCACTGTGCAGGCCATGCGAATAATTACCATTTCCACCCCCCGATGCAAGATTCTCGCAGAAGCCGAACGTGGCTTCTCCCAACGCGGGAAGGGGTGGGGGGTGGGGGATGACTTACGGATGCACTGTTGCTGGGAGACACCAAAACCCCACGATAGAGAGCACAACCACACAAGAAAGTTCACGCGCGCCATCGTGGGCTCCGAGCGGCCGTTCAGATATGGACCAGCAGCTGTGCGATCGTATAAGAAATAATCTTGCAACGTCATAACAATGATTAGCCAATTATTGGGGTGGTGATTACATTTGATGGAATAGCGCTACATTTACATTTATCTGTTTGGGCGGGAGACCAAGTCAAAAAAAGTATGTATGGTTAGTAATTGCCTCGACTGCACTATCGCAGTAGACGGTATTACATCTGGGACAGTTCTGCGAGCACAGGGTGTCGAATCAATTTATAGATTATTGAGCACGCTTGCGGTATAAGAATTCTGCATGTACAATCATGCGGGGCGATCTAAAATCATCTATGAGTAAAACTGTAATGAGTCATCCATCAGCAGCAGTCATGAACTGCGCATCTAAACCTCCACCTCTCCCGCTTCTCCACCCTTCGGCATACGCACCCTTTACAAACCCACCGGTCCCACACCGCTCCACATGCATGTATTCACATCCATCACCTCTGCTTGCACACACACACGCACTTCAGTGTTTTTCACTTTAGACACAATTCATGTGCATGCGAACTAGCATATACTAAATAAATTATTTTACGAAGACAGCTATAGCCGGCTTATAAGCCACTTGCATGTAAATGTAAAGACTTCAGTATATTATCATATTGCCTAGTTCTGTTTAGAAGAAGCAATGCAAGCCCACACTTCCATGCAGGAAATGAGTGGGGGAGGGGGAGGGGGAGAGGGGGATCCCATTGGCAAACCCTCTAACAGGGAAACTTTCAGCGGTCTAAAAAATAAAAACAAAAGCTCTATAGCTGGCATATCTGCATGGCCATCACTTACTAAGGCAGAGCTCTTCTGTCAAAACCTGAGCATGACCATTACTTTCAACTTCATTTAACTCATGCAGTAGCTACAAAAGTCCCTCCCATGCACCACTCTCATCACAACTACTGGTATAGTTTGTAGCCAGTATAAGTGGCCATGCAGGTTGTAATTAAGTCCGGTAGCAGGAGCGTATCCATAGAGGTTTCCATGTTGTCCGGAACCCCCCCTCCACCCTCCCCCCCCCCCCCCCCCAGCCACCCGATGGTAATTACGTAACAGACTTATTAATCATTACACGTACCTGTTTAGTTACGGCCCCAGGCCAAAACGTCACCGATAGCAGGCTCCTATTGGACTATTTCAAACGTGCAGTAACTGCGGGGTAACGTATTGCAATGATATATGAAATAATGGGGGTGCGGGAGGGGAAGCTCTGCGGCGCAGGTTCAGCTTTAAATGATGCACGCAGCTGCAGAAATCAATTAGCGAATTTCTATTATCCGCATGCACACCTATATACAGATAGCACATTTTGGGTCGATAGTACCCTGACAATTTAGTACGGAGAATGACGCTTTATTAGACTGGAGACATTTGAAAACTGATCTTTACTTATTTATTTGGTCGTAGAACAGGAACAGGACTGGAGACTATGGTCCTGAGTTCTAAGTGATTTTTTTTACAATGAAATTATACCGGCAATATATTTATTTCCAAATTGCATGGTGGTACTTGAAGTCTTCCCAAAGGCATCACCTTGTTAAAAGTGCAGCACCAATCTTCTAAGTGCTACTGCTCTAGCATATTGTAGTTAGAGCTCTGCTTAAACATTTACGCACTAGAAGTTGGACCATTATATACAGAAGGCCGGTGCAACCTCTGATCTGTTTCACGCACGCATTCTCCTGTGAATTGTTATGGTGTGCCCGGACATTCCAGACACCTCTGCCGTCATGGCGTATAGGCTGCCATAATTGAGTAGATAGGCACATTATTGAGCGTGCATGGCCTCGTTCCCAGGCACTATTTTTATATTGTGTATTAGCGGGACAAAAAAATGGACAAGGTCTTTGTGCGCATGCGCTAGACATTCACCAGAAACTGGCGAATCGTGCATGTACTGTTGTAATTTGGTTTTTAATCCTTTCCGTATATTACTAGTCTGGTCGAGTGATAGCGTATTCAGCTGAGTTCCGTGATGCGGTAGCTTATTCTCTAAGGTGTGTTCACCTAGAACGCCTAATACACAAGGCCAAGCAGGAGGAAGCACTTTTAATGGTTGGGAGTGTTCGCTTGGTTTCATACTGGGTACGGGAAGTCAATTTGTACCATTCATGTTCCTGAAGCGAACCACTGCTCCACAAGTTCAGCTTTTGTTATTTGATTTATATTTCTAAATAGATCGCTGCGCAAATCCACGGGCGACGCTTATACGACGGTCTGGAACGAGGTAAAGCTTGCGGATCACACAAATCAAATTACAACAGTAGAGCAAAGGAACCTATTAAGGAACAACCAACTTCCCTTGACTGATGCAGACAAACTATGCATGCTAGAGAGATAATTTAAACACTGTTGGATAGAGAATTTAACGGAGATTACAACCATATTAACCATAGCAAATGTATGAATCCTGGTACCGAAAACTCACTTTTCGGCAAACATACATCAATGTATGGGAAAGGTACCGAATAAGGAACAAAACATCAAAGGGTTGTTATATAAACACACATGGGGTTTGCCTTGGGGAGGGGGGCGGGTGCTACCTGCTTTAAAATGAAATCTATCCTCTATCAACTTCATTGTATAGTCTAATTTATGGCCGATAAGCGTAAAGGTTATTCTCCTGAGGTCGCTAGGAAAACCATAGTATTCTTAAGGGGGTGTGGGGATGACGAAAGAAGAGGAGGTGTTCGAAGCTGCAAAGGCACTAGAGCCTGAGGAGGAAGGCTGTACGTTTAATTTTATTGTGCTCAAAATCAGCGTTGATTTATAGTAGAAACAGTGCATCCAGCACTAGTTTTAACATCTGTAAACTAGTGGGTCGATTGACCTGCGCATGACCTTTAAAACAGTAAACCCATAATGTTGACTAAAATTATTAATGAGATTTAATGTTCCTTAATAGGGGTGCGGTCCACATTCGGTTCCTTTGCTCTACACAGTTTCTGGTGAATGGCTAACGCATGCGCACAAAGGCCTCGCTAACTTTAACCATAAAAATAGAGCCTGGGGACGAGGCCACTGCATGTGTTTCTCATTTCCATGCCGATCCCGCCGCCGAATTGGTAGTTAGTCCTCAATAAGAGCAGGCTGTGCCCATTCTGCCCGGATATCCCTCGTGAGCATCACGGAGTGTCATGCAGACATGGAGACAACGTGGAAATCTGACACAAATTAATCACCTGCAAAACAAGCTTCCAAGTACTGATCCCGCCCGACGCTGCTTAACTTCGGTTATCGGACGGGAACCGGTGCATTCAGTGTGGTATGGTCGTAGGCATCTATCTATCGCTGTGCATGTCTTTTATGTGCTGTTGCAACGTTCATGGCGATTTCGAACGTCGTTTGAGTTGGGAACGAGGGACATACCCCTCGTTCCCAGCCCAGCCTAAAGTATGGCTAGCGAGACTGTGGAGGAGATAAGCCTTTCCCCGGCAGCTGCCGCCCTTCAAAGACTTGTATCCGGTAAGA
>OY811986.1:1038252-1048252 GCA_963681505.1 Eunapius fragilis | reverse complement strand
CCACAAGTGAATAGAAGCTAAAGGCTTGCACCATATGTGTCTGGCGACCACAGGAGAGAGACGTTTATTGATGTCTATGTCGTAGACACATCACACTGCCACCTGAAGCCATCCTTGGATCCAAGTACTCCGGAAAGTGGCATGCAGAAGCAAACTGTTAAAGAGATGGATGAGGGGGACATTCACCCCAAAGAGATGGATGAGGGGGACATTCACCCCAAAGAGATGGATGAGGGGGACATTCACCCCAAAGAGATGGATGAGGGGACATTCACCCCAAAGAGATGGATGAGGGGACATTCACCCCAAAGAGATGGATGAGGGGGACATTCACCCCAAAGAGATGGATGAGGGGACATTCACCCCAAAGAGATTGATGAGGGGGACATTCACCCCAAAGAGATGGATGAGGGGGACATTCACCCCAAAGAGATGGATGAGGGGGACATTCACCCCAAAGAGATGGATGAGGGGGACATTCACCCCAAAGAGATGGATGAGGGGGACATTCACCCCAAAGAGATGGATGATGGGACATTCATCCCAAAGAGATGGATGAGGGGGACATTCACCCCACTTTGTCCTTATAGTGGATAGACATGTAATGAAGAATGTGCAACATCTGTACCCTCTGAGCCTCAAGGCATCTGTACCCTCTGAGCCTCAAGGCATCTGTACCCTCTGAGCCTCAAGGCATCTGTACCCTCTGAGCCTCAAGGCATCTGTACCCTCTGAGCCTCAAGGCATCTGTACCCTCTGAGCCTCAAGGCATCTGTACCCTCTGAGCCTCAAGGCATCTGTACCCTCTGAGCCTCAAGGCATCTGTACCCTCTGAGCCTCAAGGCATCTGTACCCTCTGAGCCTCAAGGCATCTGTACCCTCTGAGCCTCAAGGCATCTGTACCCTCTGAGCCTCAAGGCATCTGTACCCTCTGAGCCTCAAGGCATCTGTACCCTCTGAGCCTCAAGGCATCTGTACCCTCTGCACTTGGCCCTCTGAGCCTCAAGGCACTTGGCCCTCTGAGCCTCAAAGCACTTGGCTGGGGTACATGTAATCTTTATTTCATGAAGTATTATTATTTTTGGTACCTAAAAAAATACGAATAGTTTATGCATGACACTTATAAATGTTAGATACAATCTACAAAAAAAGGATGTTGATTGAGTGGGTCTCATCGTAACCATGTGAAGTCAGAGTTAATTTCATTTGGCCCTGCTGTCATACTTTTCCCACCTGCAAGGAGCGCATGTGACAAACCCTTCAAAAGTGACTCCTCTTAGGGTTCCACCATTGGGGTTATGTTATGTTGCTTTCTGCTTTGCTCATGGAAAATGTGAACCTCCTTAAGACAATGGCAAAAAGTTGAACGTCCTTGTAGCAACCAATACACATGAAGTCTGATGGCCTGGGCACTGGGCAGCAACCAATGCACATGAAGCCTGATGGCCTGGGCACTGGGCTGCAACCAATGCATATGAAGCCTGATGGCCTGGGCACTGATGTGTCCTATGTGTGTAGGTGACAGGCAGGTTTGGGGAGGGGCATCACGTGACAGGCAGGTTGGGGGGAGGGCATCACGTGACAGGCAGGTGGGGGGGGGAGGGGCTGACAGGCAGAGGATAAGGTTTAGTTCTGATAAGATTGTGGGTTCTCTCTGCAGCATCACAGTTCCTGAGGGATGGATCCAACCTCTTCTGCTACTGAAACACTTCTGTAGCGAAGCCACTATCAAGGAGTAAGGACTGGGCACCATATAGCATATAACAAGGTTGATGCTTTTCCTGTCTGTGCAGCACTGCAACACAGTCTCTCTTCCTTCTTGGTGTGACCAACACCCAGCCAGACCCTGGCATGTGGTCAGTGAGGGATGTCTCCTTCTGGATGGAAAACCACACTGTGAGGGGCACTTCCTCCCCCTCCCCCTCCCCTCCCCTCCCAATATGGCACCTGCATTGAATGGAAGGCTCCTCACACACACAACTCCAATGGCACAGCTAAATAACCATAATTACAGGATAATAAGCTATTTAACTGCAGTAAACAGCTATATAACTATTTACTAGATGTTTTTAAATTTTCAGTAAACGTAGTCCACCTAGTGCTACTCCTGGAGGTAGCGTTCTCAGCACACTTGTGTAATAACATTAGGCTCTTCATAAGTGCATTGTTGAGGTCCCCAGTCCATCATTTCCATAGAAGCTGGAGAAGTGCTCGGAGTATGGACAGAAGTTCTCTGACGCTGGTATTACTGGGCTCCACCTCCTTGAACTGTCACCTGCAGAAATGGCAGGTGGGGAAGTAGGGGCATGAAGTGATAGTGATGTAATGGTCTGGGGCTGTGCAAGATCGGATGCCCACTCCTCCTCCCCCTTCCTCCCCCACTGCAGGTCTTGGTGTGAAGTTCCTATCTGACCAGAAGAGACTCTCCACCCTTATCGATGGTTATAGTTGCAGAGTTATCCCATAGACCTCAAAATAATTACAGGGTTATCCCCCTTAGATCTCAGACGTATGAACATGAGGCATATTGTCGGATCAAAAGACTTATTTCTGAGTTATGCACACATCAATATCCAATTCGCAAGAAAACTAAAAGTGAGCTATAAATACCCCAGTGTGTCTTCAGTGTGTCTTTGACACCAGTACTGGTAGTAATGATTTCATACACATTTCTCCATTAAGTGCACCCCTTCTAAGGTACTGGGTATTTCCTCCTTGCCTTCGAATTCATCCATTATTTATTCCAACCTGATACTGACCCTCCCCCTCCCTCCCTCATTAACCCCCATCCCTCACTCACCTCCCTCCCTCATTAACCCCCATCCCTCACTCACCTCCCTCCCTCCTTAACCCCATCCCTCACTCACCTCCCTCCCTCGTTAACCCCATCCTTCACTCACTCACCCTTCCCCTCCATCCCTCCCTGACCTCCCCTCCATTACTGATGTCCCACTCCCTCCCTCACTAACCCTCCCACTCCATCACTCACCCTCATCATGGTCCCAGTTGTCTCTTTGGGTGGTGGGGGGGCGGTGTGGTGTTTGCACTGTAGGTCTTGTGAGGGGGGGGGGTGGGGGGGGGAGTGGTCCATGTTTGGAGACAGTGTAGTGTAGCGAGTGGGCAAGACATTGCTTGTCAGGGCACTTCAATTTTGAAACAGAAAGCTCTCAATGACGCTCTGTACACTGTGTGGATCGATGAGGCTGGTATCAGGGCTGGACACAAGTGGAGGAATGAGATAGCTGATGGCATTCAAGTTAGTCATTAATAATTACCGTGATGTCTATGACGTGGATGGTGTTAGGGCTGCAGAGCTGTAGTCTTCGTCATGACACCACGATCTGCAAACTCAGAGTATTGCCAAGATGAGGTAATGATGATGTAATGGCAAAGTCAGTGCTGCATTTGACCAACATGATGGTGAACACTTCTCACTCCCTCCCCCTCTCTCCCTCCCCCCTCTCCCTCCCCCTCTCTCCCTCCCCCTCTCTCCCTTCCACACAATTCCTCCCCCTCACTACTCCTCTTTCTCCCTGGCTTGCTAGCTTGGTCTGGCTGAGGAGTACCATAAACCCATCATGACCACCAAACTGGAGGCCATCTCTGAGATGGACCCAGGACTGAAGTTGGTCATCCAAAGGAGACAGGTAAAACATGCAACACTCTGATAGTAGGAGGGGGGGTGGGAGGGGAGGGGATGGAGGAGGGAAGGGGAGGGGAGGGGATGGAGGAGGGAGAGGGAGGGAAGGGAGGGAGAGGGAGGGAGGGATGGAAGGAGGGAAAGGATGGGATGGAGGGAGGGAAAGGATGGGATGGAAGGAGGGAAAGGATGGGATGGAGGGGGAAAAGGATGGGATGGAAGGAGGGAAAGGATGGGATGGAGAGGGTGGCAGGGGCGGATCCAGGATTTTTGAAAGGGGGGGGGCTTATTATAAAAAAGTTGTATTCTAAATCTGTGCATGGGGCACTAATTAAATACCATTTCGGTTCAAGTAGGAGCGATGCTTCACTTTGTGCGCATACGTTAATACAGGTATAGCATTATAAAAATACATGCAGTGAGCGCATGTATACATGTAGTTAATTAGTCGTAATTATTTTCGTTACTTATCCGAAAGGGGGGGGGGCTACAGCCCCCATAGCCCCCCCCCCCCCCCCCCTGGATCCGCCTCTGGGTGGGAGGGAAGGGAGGGAAGGAAGGGAGGGGTGGGGATAGGTTATGATATGAACAAATGTGAATGTTATGGAGGGAATGATAGGCACCAAGTGTTATGCTGCCTGTATTGTCCCAGCATGGAATGGGTGGACCCTGTGGGGTTAGTGAATCTGCAGCTGTAAAATGAAGCAATTGAGAGAAGTAGCATATAAGTATAACACACTAGTACACAGATATCCAAGAGTAGCAGAACTAGTATACTATATGGATATCCAAGATTAATTGTCCCAAATGCCCAAACGCCATGGCAGGGACATCTGGTGATGGGTGTGTGTGTATATGTGTGTGTATGTGTGTGTATGTGTGTGTATGTGTGTATGTGTGTGTGTGTGTGTGTGGTGTGTGCATGTGTGTGTGTTTGACATATAATTAAATGGCTCACTATTGGCACAGTGGATTGACTTCTCTGATGCAGACAAGTTCACAGAGAAGTGTGCTGAGCTGATCGGAGCCATCACCTCCACAATAGGAGCTGGAAGTGGTCCAGATAGGTGAGGGGGAGAGGTGAGGGGGAGAGGTGAGGGGAGTGGTCCTGAGAGGTGAGAGGGAGAGGTGAGGGGAGTGGTCCTGAGAGGTGAGAGGGAGAGGTGAGGGAGTGGTCCTGAGAGGTGAGAGGGAGAGGTGAGGGGAGTGGTCCTGAGAGGTGAGGGGGAGAGGTGAGGGGAGTGGTCCTGAGAGGTGAGGGGGAGAGGTGAGGTGAGAGGTGGAGGGACAGACATAGCTGGCTAAGTACAATGGCTGTCATTTGTGTGGTAATTTTACATGATGTCACAATCAATGGAAAATTGATATTTAACTTTTTAACACGCGGTTTACGACAGATGTGGGGAAATATTGGGGAATATATAATATTCATAATTCCCTCCTATAGATTTTTTTCTACGGTAAACATGTTTAATAATACTCCAATCATTATAGATGAAATTGGAAAAGTAAAGAATCAGCAGGCATATACAATTGTCATATTGTAACCTTTAAAAGCCAGCTCATTATAGTTTTAACGATGTGCCTCAGCATTCAAGGTACAGTTCCGATATACACTATAGCCTATACTTAATAAATGGATGCAAAAGCGAATGTTATAAGAAACAATTTTATCCACCAAAAACCAATACAGTGGTATAAGTAGTGCAATCGACCAGGAATTGCATAGAAAAACAAAGGGCACCTGGCGCAGCATGTTTGCGGAATTGTCCGACAATACGAGCCTGTATATAACTCCATAGGGCAGTCGCAAATACGTACTGAGTTTTAAATATGAAAAACTGCAAGAATGATCATTCAAACGACTAGGAGGGAATTATTCGCCATAATAATCAAGATTTCCCCGCGTCTGTCGTAAACCGCGTGTTAAAAAAAAGTCACTGATCAAGATAGTATGACCACTCATTTCAAGTTAATTGTATTAATGAGCCGACATTAATTAACTAATTCCATTTAATGTTTAACTTGGTCTTTTTTGCAGTTGGAGGGGTTTAAGGGTTTTGATTAACTTTTATTTATTTATTTAACTGTTACGGTTGAAGAGAATACATGAACGTGTACATTATTACAGCAACACAGTTACTATTATTTTACAATGTAACACATAATACAATTAAGGTCTTGGAATGCTCTACTAAGAAAGAAATGTAACTTTTATTCCCAGGGAAAATGAATGCCTTGGCGGACCTATTACTCATTCGCCACCCCAACAGGTCGCAAATGTGGAGGTAAGGTGGAAGGGTGTGGGGTATGTATGGTATCTAAGCAGAGCATCGTGAGTGGTTATTCCTTTTAGTGCCCCTTCTCACTTATCACGTGGGGTTAGTTCCTGGGTACTATAATTAAGATAGGACCCGGGTACCTCACACACTTGCTGATTCGAGTACTATAAGATGGGGCCCAGGTACCTCACACACTTTGGCATTTGTGTATACTTCTCTTCTCACTAGACTACAGCACATGCTGAAGTACTCGCAGCCACACCCACTGCTGCAGCCACAGCCACACCCACAGTGCTTAACACGACAGTGGTGCTTCCTGATCAGGTGACAAGGAGGGAACTGGACCAGTTGAAAGAAGAGTTGGGGAAGGTGTGGGAGTATGTGAAAAGCCTGGAGGCCAGAATAGAGCTAGGAGAGACCACATCCCCACCAGCTCCCTTCAAGTTGGGGAAAGTTAAAGAGTATGTGGACAGACTTGAAGCTGGACATGCTGAAGGCGGGGCCACCCATTTGAGGCGCAAGAAGGGAAGTTAGTTGAGATATATTGGACTCATTTGTTCATCTATGTGCAGATGTATGTGTGGATCTATCAAATTTTAACGTTTGCCCTTGTATTCACGGCTGTTTCATTCCATTGAAAAGTTGGACATTAGGTCTCGTCCCCACCCCCTACTTGGACCAAACCCTAGTTACCGCATGGCACAGGAATGTGGCTTATCCTTCTTTATCCGTACAACGTAAGCTCACTGTGAGTTGATATCTCGGTCAGGCATCCTTCGAAGACTAAAACAGTATAAGTTTTATCTTTGTTGTATTTACATACGTGAGAAGAGATGGCCGAGACGACATGCGCTTTATTTTGAGTTGTTTGTGTCAATAGGCTTTTTTTGCGAAATCCGCCAGGCCAACTGAAAAAACTCTTTTAGAAACGTGTACTCAAGAGACGGCTGTATTTGGTTCTGTTTAGAGTGTAACGGGGCTTATTTTCTGCGCGTCGTGCCAACGCTTTGAATACGGCAGATTTTTTACGTAGCGAAGTGGTCCTCTCATAATGTATGTGTACGAAACACACATACTTTACAGTTTCTTCTCCCCCTACCATCTGCCATCTTATCTGAGGCTTGTGCTAACACAGGTGCAGCCGCCCGATCAGCTGAGGAATGCAAGCACAGAGCTAATGATGTGAAGTGTGCTTAGCTGGGCTAGTCCTGTGTTCCACTTGCCGTGGAGACCTATGGAGCCTGGGGTGATGAGGCACAATGCACCTTTTCTCGTCTGGCTTCTCTTCTCTCTGTGGGATCTGCTTTGCCCATGCAAGTCTATCTGACATTTATGGCCATCTTAACTTCAAACTTATGCGTGCCACTTTGCTAGCCAGGTCTCCACCAATCCTGGCTCAGCTGGACAGTGGTTAAATGCGTGTTGTGTTAGTTCCATAGTCATGTATCATGTATGTAATAACTTGTTTATACTCTGTTTAATAAATATTACACACTATTCTTTGCGTTTTCGTTTTCGGCTTAACTTTTCTGGCCTCTAAAACTTCAGTCCGGGACAATTAGTGTTCTAGTCGGGCGTAGTCTGACCTTCACCTTTGATTCAGGCTACCCCAACTAGTAGTGTTCTTGCATATTAAAAAAAAGTTTGTTAGCCATATGTCCTTCACAACTGATTGAAATGGTTGTGTGCCCTATTACCCTATCAGGCATCAGCCCAAATCCTGCTGACATGCATGGTGTTCGAGTAGGTGCATCCATATCCAGAAATGCGCGGTCAAAGGGAATTGACAATTGTTGCGGTTTGTACATTCGCGTATACTTCCGGATAACTCCCATAGAAAATGAACGGCGTTTTATAAACTTGATTGCTATTTAATAACGTAATTTTGTGGCTATCAATATTGTTTCAGATACGTACGATCTTGATTTACCTAAACAAAAAACAACCGCTTTGTATTGAAAATTGTTGTAGTTTTTGTGAAAACAGCACTTTCCGTAGAGATGTATGGAAAATCAACTTTTTCGCACCTAATTAAGGTATTCTGCAGCTCATAATTCTTACAGCAGTTTAGATTCAGATTTTGTGGGCCCCCAGAATAAGAGATCATGCAGTTCTATTATTTTTAGAGATATTTAAAAAAATTTACCTAGTATAGATTTCGGCCATTTGAATTTTAAATTGTTTTGGGTCACAATGAGTAGGATACAATTAGCGCCATCTTATTAAGTGTTTTTAATGTAGCTTCCATGGATACAGATACATGGCTAAATGCAAATTAATTAATTAACTGGAACGTATTGAATAGGTTATTTGTCTAGTGCAAATGATGTCATGGGGCCTGTTCAGCGCTGGCTGTACCAAGGACTACAACATTTGTCGTTGACTGTACCATGTGAGAGTGTACGTGTATTCATCCACTTCTTGTGCGCGCGCGAGATCTGGAGTTCGTGCGTGTGTTTGTATGTGTGATTGCGTGTGTCTACATGTAGGCCTATGTGTGTGAGTGCGTGTGCGTGTGTGTGTGTGCGCGCGCGCTCACACACATACACGCACACGACTCAAACTATGCATGCAGAGGGGAAAAAGAGGAAGGATTCATAGCCATTCGCACAACGCCCGTGAGCGCGCGCGTTCGTGTGATTGTAACACGTGTGTGTGTGTGTGTGTGTGTGTGTGTGTGTGTGCGCGCGCGCGCGCGCGTGTATGAATCTATGTATTTATGTATGTATATGTGTATGTATCGACGATCTATGTATGTCTGAGTACGTATATGTATTTGTTTAGGTACTAAACTTGGTTTAATGTCTGGTGAATGGGATCGGAGCCTATAGAGCTCTTTCATCGCGTGACTTAATAGCATTCATCTTCTAATTAGTCCGCCATATTGGTGCTCGTTTACAATGGAGAAGTATGGGCTTATGCTTGGTTTTGGTACGTAACATTACTTCAGAGTGTCCGTTTAAATATATATTATTGTGGTCTAACACATGACTAACATTTGTAAAAATATGATTTTTACTTGTGCGCTCGGAGCGCGAGTTATACGTATCAAAAGTACCAAAACCGAGCATAAGCCCATATATTTCCATAGTAAACGGAGCACCAATATGGCGGACAATAAAGCAATTAATGCAATTAAAGCCCACGCGTCATGTGACCATGAAAGAGCTCTATATGTCTGGAAAATCTCTGAGGACACTCTCACCTCTATTGAGACCAAATGTGTCTAATAAGGGAGCCTATAGGTCTAGCAAAGCATAACCCTCGCCTCTGTTCAAACCATCACACCTTTTACCCCCTCAATGACACTGCTAAACTGATATGGTTCCAGGTCCATGCATATATAAACGGTGGTTGGTGGGCATCACTCAGTCTTACATTCAGCTACATGTAAAGCACTGCTGCCTGAATCGCTTACCCACCCACCACTCCACCTGTGCATTGATTGTACTTGTACACATGTTTGCTGTGTTATTGCTCAACTATCAATGGTGGGCGGCACCCTTCGGGCTTCTACACCCTGACCTAACCACTTAACCTTGACCAGCGTCATGGTGGCACTGGCCGACCCAATGGTAACCAGCGTTACCCATTGGTCCCAGTTAGGCTCAGCGGTGGGGGGTCAGCACCCCTTGGCAGACCCGACTGGCTGGCTGCTGCCTGCCCCCTTTATGGGCACACAACATACTTATCAGTCAAACTCGCAAAGGGGGACAGGGCAACTCATAGTTTACATGCGCAGGTACAACTGTCAGCATACGAGAGCATTTAGACAGCTTTAAGTATGTGCTTGTGTATAAAGTTTTGATTTCAAATTGAACTCATGGGATATAAAGCCGTCCCATATGTGTAGATAACATCTGAATGGAGAGAAAATGCATCCAACGAAAGTGGGAGAATACAGTTTAAGGTGATAAATAAATTTAACTCCTTCAACAATTCAGGAGCCCTTTGCTGCTGGCAGGTGAATGCCACGAATTCAATAGTGAAAAACTAATTGTTCGTTAAAAACCAGAACACTATAAGGTGCGTGCATGTGTGTGTGTATCTGTGTGTATGTGTTGTGTGTGTGTATGTG